>LPNX010107344.1:150273-236490 GCA_001517045.1 Pseudotsuga menziesii
AAGGGTTTTAACCACGTGACAAACATTGGTGTATTGATCTGTGATCTGTTTGTGTGAAGCGACTATTCTTGGTGTTCGGTCCTTTGGGAGTACCCTGTGTACCCTAACAGTATATATTATGTAGCTATCAATTATGTAACAACTAATCAAACTTTAAGCTTTAGTATCTGTCAAAATAGATTTGGTACACCTTGACCACACAAAAAAAAGTTCAAATAAGCTAAATATATTAATGTTGGACTAATGACCAGGAAGGTAGATCACTAGGACAAAATAAATTACAATCAATGACATGTGAAACCATATAACATGTTGGAACCTAACATTTATATATCAAGAATAACCACATCTGTTACCATACACCTTGATTACATACCCCTAACAGATCCCGTTAAGATTACCCATGTCTCTTTTCTAGAAAACAATTAAAGTTTTCCAATGATAGAAGCCAAAATCGAACATATATACCTCACTTCCTAATACACAACAATGGTATCCAAGGTTAAATACCACTAGGCTACCTTTTAGTACAAATTTCTGCAAATATATGTAGCACACCACTGCCATATGCTCAAACATTTCAATCAGATCTTTCTATATCATTATTGTTTATAGTTTACAAGAGACCCAAATTTTCCCATAGTGGAACTTCTATGAATTTAAAGGCACTAAAATCATAATCAATAGTTTTTCTAGCACAACTAGATAATAACAAGGTCATATGGATTATGTCAAAGGAAAAACACGATGTCTAATGTTGTCTAAAACAATGCAGTAGGGTGAAAGAAAAAACCTAAATAAATAACTAGCCAAGAGAGGTTACCAATAAAAAAATATAGAAGAAGAAACAAACAAAAAACTAGTTATTTAATTGAAACCCCAACCTCCCATACAATCATTATCATTGAGTAGACCAAACAACATATTTTCCAAGAAGAGAACAGGAAAAACACATAAAATGATAACATAAATAAAAGGTATCAATCAACAGATTGGCCTCGCGATTAGTGTAATAGGCCTACAGTATGGCAGTGGTTGAAATGGTATGGAGTATATTTTTTAATATATAGTCTCACAGGATATTGTTGGTAGGTAAAAACAAGTTGACAGTGCAAGACCGTAGACTTGTACAACGTGCATAAGAGAGTGTTTCAAATAATCATCAGTGTGCAAAAATTACCAACAAAGAAATAAAACAACCTCTCAGAATCCCAAAATATGTAGCCACAAAAGGGAAAGTTTGAATTGAATTCCAACAAGCATTGTTGGGTTCTCTAAAGAATTATGATGTCTCTTTTAGTATCTGGCATAGAAGGCAATGCCTGCAAGTTGGCACACTGCAAAAAGACATAAAATGAAAACCATGCAAATATTTTGAAAGGAGCCTTCAATGCATAATACATATATAATCTTGCTAGATACTACATGATTGGTTGGACCATCATCCTAGGATTTTGGAGACATGCAGGCATTGATACCAAAAAATCATATTTCCTTCTGAGACTAGAATAGAACTCTTATGGTACTTATAACGTGGTGAATATGTGACTGTTTCCTCTTCTTGATGTCAGTGGATCGTATGGATAACCTGAGTTATAGACATTTCCTCAATCTGTGAACACTAGATTAGTACCTTCTATCACTATTAATGTTTGCATTTCATAATACCAACAACATACCATTATGTGACAGAATTATTCTAATGGGAATTCCACAGAAAAGAATTGGCACCATATTTTGACTGCAACCAAGAAAGATCAAAATGAATCATCTAACTGTTTACCCTAGAACTTTAAAATGAGGCCTTACTTTAGCCTAAAATGGTAAAAAAATTCTCAATGTCTTTAAGAATTCTTGAATCTTGAAAACAACTGTAAATTAAAATAATGCAAATGTAATATATGTTTTCATCTAGGAATAGTTTTCTAGGGCGTAATAATGTCAGCAAAATGTATATTTCCATATCTTGTAAACATATTCCAGGAGAGAATGAATGGATGTATTGAGAGGGAATTCGAGAAATAGGTACCATCATTTTGAGCATTTTGAGAAGAGAAAGAGAATAAATGCAGACCTGCTCAGAAGAATCAAGCATAGGGCCACCGGTAGCGAGGGGTCCCATGCCCCCTTCCCTTGAAAATATCCTTTGCAATATCTCCATAGTTGCTTCTGCTTCTTCTTATGTTTCCCCTCATATCCCACCAAACCCTCCTTGCCTCTAGCTAACACAAAATATTTGGCGCCAACGGTATGCCTAGATAGGTTATTTTACTCGGTTTTGTTGCTAGGTTAATAAATACCTTAGACATGGGTGAATATGGAATCATACGAAGGGAAGCCAGGGGTTATGGTAATCAATATGAAAGGGATGCAGGCTCTCAAAAAGGCAGGCATGCTAAGCGAGGTGGTGTTGGGCCCACTATATGCCAGTTAATTAAAACTTAACATGCAGAGTGCTAAACATAAATTTTTAACCCGAGGAATTCTTTTAATTCAAAGCTATCGTGCAAGATCTATGCAAGAACAATTTCTACCTGACACTGTTATCTATTGGTATGTAATCGAAACTCTTTGTAAACTATATCACACCTTTTTTAAGATAAATCAAACCCTAATCCTATTCCTAAAATCACACTCTAAGCCTAATCACACTTCAAACATGGAAATTAAAATCAACTCTTACAAAGAAAGAATCTAACTACATAAACCTGGAAGAAATGTTATGTTGGCCAATGATCTACTAAGATGAATTAACGAGAAAAAACTATGATAAATCTAATGAAAGCATGAACTAAATAATAAAAACAACTATGATCAATCTAATGAATGAAAGCATGAAATAACAAATAAACACATCTACAAAATAAAACACCTACAATCAACACTATTATCATTTGCTCAGGGAAGAGGGCCCTTCCTCCACTCAGCAGAGCTGGATCTCCACAATGAAAGTCTACAACTCCAGAATTAAAAAACTGTCAGCATGTATTATCAAAATGGAATGATTACAATAGATCTAGATCAAATCCTACAGCATAACATTTCTTTCTATCCTCTCCTCTCAATGAGATTAATACATATTTATACATAAAATTATCTCACAGAAATGAGGAACTGAACCCCCAACTTGTGATCTGCAACAGCTGAAACACGGCTGTAACTGCTAACAACTTTGGAACCAACCGCAATAGTAAATATGAAAACTACCCTCTCGAAGAATCACCTGTATATCGCAAACCATGGCTTTGTTTGGAAATTTCCTCGTGATTCAAGTAAATGAGGTTGTTATGCACAAAACCCATGTCTCATATTTTCTATATTCATTTCCATCTTCCCGTAAATCGAGACACAAATCAAGGTGTTCTTATCTCACATGCATTTTCGGTTAAGGCTGTAACAGCTAGTTGTGAGCGTCCTATACATGAAAAATCACTCCACAAACCATCATTAGTAAAATTATGCATAATAGTCTTCAATTCATCAAAGATAAAGGAAAATAATCATTATTAACCACTTAAAGCATCAATGGAAGTAGTATGGTGTTTTACGCGTAATTACAACAAATTGATGGAAAATGGAACGATAAAATGGGCAATAATGGAAAGAAAATGGATGAAATATATGTCGATAAGTGATGGAAAAATGGATAAATCTGCGGCCCAACCTCACCCCCAAACTGAACTTGTTGCATGTCCTCATGCAACCCAATACCTATGTAGCATCCAACCAGAAGAACTCATTCACTTGTTTCTTCATTTTACCATTCGCATAGTTGCAGCCAGAAGAAATGGAGAGTTTAATAGAAATTGGCAGAGTCATAGCTGCTTAGCAGAGGATTTAATATAAAATTTGGTAGAGTCACAGTTGGTTAGCGGAGGATTGAGCAGAAAATTTGGCGGAGTCGCAGCTCCTTAGTAGAGGATTTAGTAGAAATTTGGCAGAGTCACAGCTTAGTTTTAGCGGAGAATTTGGTGAAGGTTTTAGTGAATATTTTAGCGGATTCACAGCCCAAATAACGCTAAATTTAGTGGCGAATTTGGTGGAGTCGCAACCCAAAGATCGCTAAATTTAGCGAAGATTTTGGCGAAGGTTTTAGCAAATATTTTGGCGGAGTCACAGCCCAAAGAGCACTAAATTTATTGAAGAATTTGGCGGAGTCGTAGCTTCCTAAAACGAGAAAATAGGCAAAATTTTTACGGTGTTGCAGCTGCACAAAACGGGAAAAAGACAATAATTTTTACGGTGTTGCAGCTAAGCAAAACGAAAAAAGGAAATAAAATTTTTTTTATGGTGTTGCAGCTGCACGAAACAAGAAAAAGGAAAGATTTTTATGGTGTTGCAACTATGCGAAATGGGAAAAAGGCAAGACTTTTACGGTGTTGCAACCTGTTGAGCAAAAAACATCTGAAGTAATTTTCTCCCAAACGAAGAACTGGGTTTGGCTGAAAATTTTCAAGCAGGTTTACACTAGTTGAATGCACCTACACACCAAAATTCAGAGATACCCACCTAAACAAAATGATGATGTCATCATTCCATTTTTTCAGGTATTTCTTGTTTTTGGGCTAGCGGGGTCCGTCAAAAGTATGCCGAGTGGGTACTCTTTGGATACAGAATTTAATTTCGCATCCAACGAGCTCTCCCGATCGAAATTTGAGTAAAAACACAGGGAGATATGTCAAAAATACAAACAAAAAAGTAGTTTTTTTCTTTTCTTCCTCCAAAATTAATAAATATTATTTTATTATTTTAACTATTATTTTATTAGTTCATTTTAGGAGGCCCATTTTGAGTTGAAATTTCCTCTAATGAAAAACTAGCTTTGATGCTTCTAGATATCGATATAGTACTGGTTCTACGTCCTAATTTGTAATTGTGGGAACCTAATTTTCCTTTGGTGCTTAATGGTTTGCTTCAATGGTGTAGTAGGGATAAACATGACCTAGAGAAAATTCATGCAATTACTTTGTTGGATCTCTGAAGATCGAGGTGCATGGCACTAATATTGCAGATAGAAGGTAGACAATTTACAAAATTTACACTTCATTGTCAAAATTGCAATTTTCCATGACACAATTATCAATTGCTAACATAAATGACTAATTCATATTCTTCTAGCTAGTCATTTTTATGTCGTGACTAAATTGACCCTTTAAGTTACTCATTTTTAACTCTGTCACTTATTATCTATTCATATTTATTAACTGGTGACTAAAGTAGTCGTTAATTTTCGTTGTTTTTCAAAATTTCTCATATATAGTAGTAAATCACTTGAAAAACTTGTGGTGACTAGAATTTTTAGTCACATAGTCACCAATTCCTCATTTTGTACTACTGTCTCTTTTTTTAAGAAATTTGTTTCACTTCCTCTTGTTAACTGGACTTGGTACTAGTCGTTGTGTTATGATATGGTTAACATCTTCATTTACTTTCTTGTAGTGATTCTTTGGAGGAGAACATGTATGATTAGTTCATAGACCCCCCCTTTCAATGTTCCTACACTTTGTCAACATTTTCTACCTTTTGTGACAGAGTTTAGACTCATCATTAGTTTTATTCCATAAACTTCTCTTTAAAAATGTATCTTGTAACTTGTTCTCCTTAAGGAGTCTTTAATGCCATGAAAGCCATTTATTATCCATATGTCCTTTTAGACATTCACCAAGGTTTAACTAGCTTGATTGATACTTTATCTTCTTTCATAGCTTGCACCATAATTCCTTGGTCTAAGGTAACAACATGATTTTATATAGGTTCATAAACATGCTTCTAAGAGACAAATTTAGAAAGAACTTCATCAAACTAATATGTGTTTAAACACTGATTGTTCCTTCACAATATTTGCTACTTACTTTTACTTATCTTGGCACTTTTTCAATAAAATGCATATTTATCTTTTAGATCATTCTTGAGTTGTCTTCCCCTGTCAATAATTTTTGTAGTTAAAACTTCTTTTAAAATATTAGAACAAGAATGATTTCAACTCACAGAAATGATACCATGTAAGGTTTGTCGTTACTCCAAAACTTGTAGATGTTGATGAAAATTTGAAACCAAGCATAAGGCCCTATCATCAGGAGTGGCAGTTAGGAAACATTTTTATATTTCAAGAGGTGTGACAGTTATACCATGCAGTTGTATCAATACTCCAACACCCCCCCTCTGGCATAGCTCGAGGCAATCGAACCTAAGACCTCAACTCTAATACCATGAAAACAAGATTATCAAATCCTCCAAGTCTGAAATGTGGAAGATCATCCCAAACAAATATGATCAAATGAATACTTTTAGGATGGAAAAAGTTTTTAATTTATGTGTCATGACTTCATATTATGTGTAATAAGGACAATTTCCATCTTCTTTTGGATTACAGACTTCATGGTATTCATGGATCACACACTTTAATACTTTCATGTTACTTCACTTTGCCACATGGATAGTCTCTAGCAAAGTCTTATTTTTCAATTTTTCACTTCTACACTTCTTCTTGTCAAGTTTAAGGAAGATAGCTTTTACCAAGTATTTCTTATGACTCTTCTTCTTGTTGTTTTGATGGAAACCTAAAAACATTCTTTTCTTCTTTCTAACTGATATTTTTCAAGTACCAAATGCAATTTTTGGGATATTTTAGAAAAGGAATCCACCATTATCATCTTCATCTCCATTAGTGTTGTAAAGGAAAGTGTCCTATGGCTATGGTTTAAGAGGCCATCAACGTACTGGGGTTCAAAGAGAGATGCACAATGTTCAGCAAGCATATATAAGCAAGATCAGATATGAGAAAGGTCCACACCTGAATAACTGAAGGCTGGTCCAAGCTTTCTCTTCAATCCTCTTCTTGCTCCTCTCGCTCCAAGAAACCTGCAAAACAAGTTATACCTTCCTCAAACCATTATGACCACATATAAGACAATGATAATCAAATAAACATAAACAAATGATCTAAATAACATCATCATATGATCAGAAACAGAGATTCAATCAAACATTGAACAATGATTTGGGAAGAAGAAGGACATCACATCTTTATTAATCTTGAAAAAAAGTACAAGTATACCTTCTCTTCAAGTTTGGCACCTCACGAAACCTTGATCTGGTTCTGCTGCTTCTCTTCTCCAAAGAACTCATCCTCCAAGCTCTGCAACACTAAGGGAAGACCTCCAGGGCAAAGGTGTAGGCAAAGAGATTCCCGATTCCTCCAGCATAACAATGCATAAATTCCAAGTCCCCACTCATGGCCTTTCCTACCTATATTTATATGGGTGAAATAAGGTAGTTCGAAGGTTAGAGAAGTTATAGCAGTTAAGGAAATCCAGTTACATGACATAACCAATCTCCAGTTAACGCATGTTTTAATATTTAAATGTTAAGAAACACATTCGCGGGTCTGTAGTAGAGCAACCCGCGAATGATGCGCGACTATATACAAGAGAAACCCGCGAATACAAGGATTCGCGACCTGCTACAAGGGAGACTCGCGAGTAATGTGCGAGTTGTCAATAGAGAGAGTCGCGCATAAATCCTAACATGGAAAATGTGGCAAAGTAATTAGCTGGATAGAGGCAGAATGTATTTCATAATAAGCCAAGCTATAGTATTCTAGGCAAACCTCAATCCATAAGTGTCCTTTTGTGTGCCAACATAAGGAAAGTTAACACTCGGACGGAGAGGTGCCATTCTGGTGAATAACAGATGCCCCCTAATGTGTGAGGTTAGAGGGGAATACAATAGCCGAAATACATTATAAAGGAAAGAGATGAGTATGGAGAGAGAAAAGAGAATCCAAGATCGAAAGGCTAGAGTGAAGGTGCCTGTAAGAGAGATAAATTTCAGAAAACTGATCTCTGGAACATACACGTCCATATACAAAACATCGCCATAAAGATACAGGAGGATTCAACATATGTATAACTGATGAAACTATCATGGTCACTCAATATGCAAAAAGGCGCCATATCAAATCTAAAGGAGCCATGGCCACAAATGAACAAGGTGGATCCATGCTCAACAATTGATCATAGCCACAAAAATACAAGGTGGATCTATGTCTCAGCAAAATGTCATAGAAAGTATAACAAGGTCTTGCGCAGCTTGGGCAATAGCAAAAAATAACAATGCTACTGTTGTCCAAGGTCTTCAATCCAAACCGCCCAAAAAAGGTACAAATCCTAACCATGTGAATAAAAGAGCTGAATTCGAACATGGAGGAAGCTGTTTGATTACCAGTCAATAATGAAAACTGTTAACAAACATGAGGGAAACCACCATTAATGAAAATGGTCCCCAAGGTACCTAGTACATTCTAACAAGTGTGATTACAAGGAATTGAAGTTGAACACTTGAAGAATCCATCAAGTAGGAGACATTAAGGTATCCCCACTACCCAATAGCGAGGGAAATTGCCATTGAGGACAACAATTCCCAAGGTATTGTCATAAAACTCTAAATCTCATTCCCAGAGCAAGATGTGTTGCAGTCGATAGGAGGAGATCCATTGGAAGGAAGGCATTAAGGCATCCTTCATCATCCAACACGAGGTAAATCAAAGACTAATTGGATCAGGAATTCGTACTGAATGTCACAAAAAGGACCGCTGAAGACATGATGTAATAAACGGATACCAGGGAATGGCCGACACAAAAGGTCAAGGCAACTGCAGAATGTCCGACAAAGGTTTAATCCTTGAACAATGAGCACGACACAAAAGTGACTTAGGCAGCTTTTGACATGAAATAAGACCAACGAAACAAATCTACAATGTAGGAGACATTGCCAGATTCCCCATATAATTGGAAGAAAAACCAACTGGAGGAGTAAGAAACTCTGAATCAGGATAAGGTCAAAAGACTAGGACCCAACTGTTGATAGACTCAAAACTGGCGCTTTGTTCAAGGAAACAAGACTTGCTGCCATGATGTAAAAATATATGGAAATAAACCTCCCCTTCCCTTATTTCTTGTAAAGGTTTAACGAGTCCAAGAAAGCAAACTCGGGACCATGTTCATTTTTTGACAACCTCGAAGAAAAGAAAGAAGAATGCTTGATAAGGCACTGATTCGTGGATTTTACGAGCTCGAACTAGTACATGCTCGACGGTTTTTTCATAGTTTAGAGAGTCTGAAAACTACAAAGAAGACTCCAGGGGGGGTCCTTTTTCGTACAATTTAGTCTCCTAAGGCCGAAAAAGTATAAAACAAACCAGAGAAGAACTCTCTTAACTTCCGAAGAAGAAAAGGTGCACCTTTTTCGTATTTAGTCAGGAAGGTCCGAAAAAGATTAAATTACCACCTACCCAACGCACCTTCAAAAGCAACATATACAGCCTGAGTTTTACGAGTGTGAAGGAAGGAAAGATCACTTCGAAAGATCCATTTGATTACGAGAAATGGAGCTTACAACAATAAAATCGATGCTTTGTTCTTTAGGGTTTAACAAGCATGATAAAGACATAAAGTACACTCGGAATCTTTTTCATGTTTTGGTCCAGAGCATGAAAAAGAGAAAACTAAGCTCATACCGGGGGTTCCTTTTCCGTAAGTTTAGTCCCTCAGGTCTGGAAAAGAGATAAACCTATGCCTAAGAATACTCTTCTCAATTCAAATAGAAAAGAGAGGGATCCTTTCTCGTATTACTCCACATGGTCCGAGAAAGAGATAACCTACCACCAATGTGGATGCCCATTCACATATTCTTAACGAGCCTGAATGGACAAGTTTACTCGGCAGTCAAGTCTATTTTGAGGAGTCAGACTTGGGCCTAAAGAAACTCATAATCTTTCCCGTGAAGTTTTAACGAGTCCGGAAAAGCCAACTCGCGGCCTCCTTACTGTTTTTAACGAGCTCGAAGGAGAACAGAAAGAATGCTCTAAATGCGAGGAGACGAGTGTCATAAACAAGCGGAACTAGTTCCAAGCGCAAGGAACAAACCTATGCATAATGCAAGGAAAGTGAGCAAGATAAGGACAATCAGGGAATGTCTCCTCGGGGTAAAGGGTGTCAATTTGCAAAGGCAAAATGATACAAGGTTAGGCGGCAATGAGAACAAAGATGAGGGCTTATACAATGAGCTAAAAGTGTGGAAGCCGGCATCAGGCTCATAAGCGCGAGCAAGGCATATGCAAATGCAATTACATCTTGAACAACAAGGTGAGGCCCATAAACAGTTGTGAATCCAACTAATAATCCTGTCTCCAAGAAACAACAACATCAGAAGAAACGATCCGATGCGGGTCACTTTGGTAGAAACACTTGTGACTTTGCTATCTTCTATAAAAGGAAAATTCAAGGAAGAATCAACCGAAGAAGATTCTATAGGACCAAGGCTCGAGGGTTTATAATCAATAAGATCAACCTCAGAACTAGAGAAGAAAAAATCAACAAGGGAGATAGAGTTTGTAGGGACAAACTCAATATCACATGAGCTGAGAAATTCATAAGAAAAAATCAAACTCATCAGGATCACTGACTTGCTTTTCAAACGAAGAATCAAAAGACTCAACAAAAACCAACATAAGAAAGGGAAGGCTTACTAAGCAAATCAGGGTTAGACTTAATCACAAATGAAAAAGAAGGTCAGACTGTATCAAAGACTCCAGGAAGACTTCATCCGAAAGGAGGAAATCATCTGAGATAGGACACATATCTGAACTTTCAAATGGATGGACAGAGTGGAGAGAAGGCTCTACAATCTGTATAGGATGACTCACCCGATCAACTGCTGGGACCAAGTCCCGAGAAGGTAAGCATGAAAACAGAGGCTGCCTCTCATAGCAATTGAACACAAAGGACAAGAAGCCACATAGTTCACTTGTGGCGGGGTAGTGTCTACAGAAACACTGGGAATCAATAAAGGAAAGACTTGATCTCTTGTTGGTTCAGGAGATGGATCAAGAAAATCCAACTGATCTATAGTGACAATTTCTTCGCCATGATTAAAGTACATCACACGAAAGAATGTTGACACCACAGCTTGCATGGCATAGACATAATCACGTCCAAGGAGCATATTAAAGTCCAAGGGGTCTTCTATTACCATGAAGTCAACTAAGATGGTCTTCCCACCCAAAGTAACAGGTGTTTGAGGAAGAATTCCCAAGGCTAAACAAGTTCTTCTATCAAATTCCAGTAACTGACTAGCAGTCGACACAAGGCTAGGAGATCCCATACCTCGCCAAGCATGAGCAGACAAAATACTAACTGAGGCTCCTTCATCAACAATGCAACGAGCAATTGTATAGGGTTCAACTTTGACCTTTATCTAGAAAGGTGCATGGGAAGGAAGGCGCGGCTCAACTAGGCTATCCCAATCAAAGGAAGCAATCCGAGGGCTTGGTGGGGGTTGATCCGAAACAAGTTCAGTGCCCCCTTGTTCAGTGAGATCTGAACTGGCAGTGAAGAAAATGTGACTAGTAGACACATCACTCTCTGGAGGAAGAGTGGGATTGATCGATACTGGAATCGATTCAATCGCTTGGTGAAAGTCACTCTCCGAAGGGAGAGTGGGATTGAACAAAGATTACATTGGTTCAATCACATGAGGAACACTCTCCGAAAGAAGAGTGGGATCAACCAAATCTGAGATTTGTTCGACCACTTGATCAACCAAAGGTTGAATATGCTGTTGAGAAACTATAGGGTGTTCAGAAGAACGAAACCCATGAGTCTTGGACCACAGTCTTCGCACCTCTGGGATAGCAGGGCACAGATGAATAAGATGATATCCCTTGCATAACAAACAAGGGAACTTAACATGATGCTTCAAACGACCAGTTTTCTCAATGGTATCAGCATGACTAGCAGTGGCTGACAGCTTGCTCTCAACATGACCTGCAGAGGATGAGAGCTTGCCTCCAGCGTGAACAACAGAGGCTGGGTGACTGGGTCCAACCTCACTAAGAGAGGCTGGTTGTTGAGAGAATCCATAATGGTAAAAAATGGGATGACCATGAATCCAAACTCTTCGCACCTCAGCAATAGAAGGGCATTTATAAGTAAGGTGGTCTCCCTCACAAAACTTACAAGGAAACTTGAGCTTGCGTTTTGAATGGGTAGACTTGTTAACGGTGTCAACATGACTCGCAGTGGTTGACTGGGCACCATCAACATGGACAATAGAGGTTGAATGGTCAGGATCAACATGCTTTGCAGCAGTTGAGTGTGTGCCCCCAGCTTGAGCAACAGAGGCTGGGAACGGATCCAACTTGAACAACAGAGGTTGGATGGGGAGGTTCAACTTGAAAACCAGAGGTTGAACGAGTGCACTTAGCATGAACACCAGAGGCTGAGTGACAGGATCCGACATGACCTGGAAAGGTTGGAAGGATCCCACCAGCATGAACAACAGAGGTTGGATGGGAAGTTTCAATTTGAAAACCAGCAGTTGAACGGATGCACTCAGCTTGAACACCAGAGGTTGAGTGACAAGATCCGACATGACCTGAAAAGGTTGGAAGAATCCCACCAGCTTGATCACCAGAGCCTGTATGGATAGATCCAACATGAAAAAACAGAGGTTGGATAGGATGGTTCAACTTGAAAACCAGATGTTGAACGGGTGCACTCAACATGAACACAAGAGGTTGAGTGACTAGATCCAACGTGACCTACAGAGGTTGGATGGGTGCCCCCAGCCTGAACAACCGAGGTTGAGTGGAGAGGTTCAACTTGACTTGTAGAGGTTGAACGGGTGCCCCCTTGCTTATGTGCTTTCTTCCTATTCCTCCTTCTTTTACTCCTTTTAGACTGTCAGTTACTAGTATCAGTACTTTCACCGCATGAGGTAGAAGGAGGAGGAGAACTAACTACAGGTGAAGGGGAGACAATATTTTGATGCCTTTGATATAAGGAGCTTACTTGAGAAGCATCAGGAGCATTCAGGACAGTTGGAGTGGAAAACAACCACACTGGTAGCCCTATGGTGAATCTCGACAGATTTAAGGTGGCCATCAAGGGAACACCAACATTCCCTATGAGAGGAATAGGACAAGGAGCTCCCATCGAGGGGATCTCTTGGTTGGTGTTCGAAGGGGTGCTAGCCATAGTTTCAAAACAAGAGACAAAGTATGAGGTTGATGATCAACCAAAATTACAAAGAAGACACCTAAAGGCCCACTAAGTACAGACAAACCACACAGCACTCACTAAAAAAATTCCTAAAGTCCAAACAGACAAACAGGTATAAGATGTACTTTCCAGAAGAAAGCTGATAGACAGTTACTTGGCGTCCTTGTGGTGGTTCTCAGGAACAAGCGGAGGAATCACCCACCACCCTCTTGCACTTTCCACAAGGGTTACCTTCCAAGCCAGTCCAAGGTCAACCAGAAATAACCTTCTGGTTTACCTGTGTATGAACCCTACATGTCAAGAGACTAAAGGCTACCTTGGCAATACCAACAGTCTGGGGGGACAGTCGCAAGCCGGAATCGTACGCATGGGCAGGGTAGCTGAGCCCGAAACTCTGTCTAGGACAAAATCCCCAGATGCGCAAAAGTCCTGAGTTACTCTTTGACAAGGATTCAGAGGGTTATCTCCTCTGTCCAAGCCTCCACGCGGCCTCGTGCTTAACTCCCGTTTGAGAGGAGCTTCCCAGATACAGTGATAAAGTCAAGGATTTACCTAGTGAAAGGTCCACTGCGTCTGAGTTTTATAACTTGTGGGAAGTTTACACTTCCTATCCCACAAGTCTATCCTAAGCTAGTAGGTGTATGACCCTATAAAATAAAACTTACTAGTAAATTTTAAAATTATGTCGTTTATTTTATGGGTTGTTTCTTACTCAAGAGGAAATGGAATGGTAAACTGGTGGTGTTTTGACTCAAAATTGAAACAAAATGACTAAGCAAAGAGAAAATGAAATGCAAAAAGAAAAAACTATTCTCTTTATATTTTCAAATAGACACTTGAAATCCAAAAAGAACGAAATTCCTTTTATATTTTTCCAAAAACAACGATATGCTATGCAATCTAGACTAAAAACCTAATCTAAATGCATATAAAGAAAACATGTATTTTTGTATTTTTCTTTTATAAATGAAAAAGAAAAACAACCTATCAACTAATGCAAACAAGTACTGTAAGCAAAGCAAATAGACAGATACTCTACACCCCAAAAACAAACCCTACGTTTCCCTAAAGATGAATATAAAACTCTCTTCAAAGGAAAGCTCACAAAAGCAAACAAGCCAACAAATTTGGAATGAAGAGACTGAGCAAAAATACTGACATAAACAAAGGTCAACAAGTCCCAAGCATCAATCTAAACCTACAAACAAAGGCTGCTCAGTACCTTGTCCAACAAGGTCAAACCAAAGCAAGAGGTGAGGGGAGAGACAGCAAAAACAAGTTCTTTTTAATTTTCTCTTATAAAGGCAAAAGAAAAACTACCTACAAAGCAAAAGCATGCAGATAACAAGAACAAGATAAAAACAACTCTGCTAAACAACCACCAAACAAACTCTAGAATGCCCTAAAGTCAGTATAAGACCTACTTGGAAGGAAGGCTTGTATAAAAGACAAGCCCACTATTTTGGCAAGGTGAGATTAATCAACAAAACAAGAAGGAAACCCACACCAACAAGTTTCTGAAAACACACAAAGATCAATAACAGAGGTGAACCAGAAACATGAGCCAAAAACTATACCAAGCAAAGGAGATGGAGGGAGAGAAAAGAACAACTCAAAAAGGCTTACGACATAGATAGCAAACAACCAAAAGGGATGACACTAACTCCCTCGAGTCATGCACCTACAGAGGACCCTAAAAGACCTACCCAACAGCCCACAAACAGAAGAAAAATCACAAAAAGAGGAAAAAACACTGTTTACAGGGGCATTCGCGACTGTCTATAAGGGCAACCCGCGAATGATGCACGACTGTCCAGTGCAGCAACCTGCGAATACAAGACTGTATTCACGACTTTCTAGAACAGCAACACGCGAATAGGTAGCAAAATCCCAAAAAGGTCAAAAAACTACCCTAAGAAGGCAGGGGAAGTGTGTAATCAGACTGAAAAGGTGTTCCTAAGTGGCAAGAAGGACCTGAAACAACGCAAAAAGCTGAAAGAAATCAAGAGAAAAACCCCAAACAGACAAGTTTCTCCCCAGTGGAGTCGCCAGTTCTGTTGTAAAGGAAAGTGTCCTATGGCTAGGGTTTAAGAGTCCATCAACGTACTGGGGTTGAAAGAGAGATGCACAATGTTCAGCAAGCATATATAAGCAAGATCAGAGATGAGAAAGGTACACACCTGAATAACTGAAGGCTGGTCCAAGCTTTCTCTTCAATCCTCTTCTTGCTCCTCTCGCTCCAAGAGACCTGCAAAACAAGTTATACCTTCCTCAAACCATTATGACCACATATAAGACAATGATAATCAAATAAACATAAACAAATGATCTGAATAACATCATCATATGATCAGAAACAGAGATTCAATCAAACATTGAACAATGATTTGGGAAGAAGAAGGACATCACATCTTTATTAATCTTGAAAACAAGTACAAGTATACCTTCTCTTCAAGTTTGGCACCTCACGAAACCTTGATCTGGTTCTGCTGCTTCTCTTCTCCAAAGAACTCATCCTCCAAGCTCTGCAACACTAAGGGAAGACCTCCAGGGCAAAGGTGTAGGCAAAGAGAGTCCCGATTCCTCCAGCATAACAATGCATAAATTCCAAGTCCCCACTCATGGCCTTTCCTACCTATATTTATATGGGTGAAATAAGGTAGTTCAAAGGTTAGAGAAGTTACAGCAGTTAAGGAAATCCAGTTACATGACATAACTAATCTCTAGTTAACGCATGTTTTAATATTTAAATGTTAAGAAACACATTCGCGGGTCTGCAGTAGAGCAACCCGCGAATGATGCGCGACTATATAGAAGAGCAACCCGTGAATACAAGGATTCGCGACCTGCTACAAGGGAGACTCGCGAGTAATGCGCGAGTTGTCAATAGAGAGAGTCGCGCATACATCCTAACATGGCAAATGTGGCAAAGTAATTAGCTGGATAGAGGCAGAATGTATTTCATAATAATCCAAGCTATAGTATTCTAGGCAAACCTCAATCCATAAGTGTCCTTTTGTGTGCCAACATAAGGAAAGTTAACACTCGGACGGAGAGGTGCCATTCTGGTGAATAACAGATGCCCCCTAATGTGTGAGGTTAGTGGGGAAGACGATAGCCAAAATACATTATAAAGGAAAGAGCTGAGTATGGAGAGAGAGAAGAGAATCCAAGATCAAAAGGCTCGAGTGAAGGTACCTATAAGAGAGATAAATGTCAGAAAACTGATCTCTGGAACATACACGTCCATATACAAAACATCGCCATAAAGATACAGGCGGATCCAACATATGTATAACTGATGAAACTATCATGGTCGCTCAATATGCAAAAAGGCTCCATATCAAATCTAAAGGAGCCATGGCCACAAATGAACAAGGTGGATCCATGCTCAACAATCGATCATAGCCACAAAAATACAAGGTGGATCTATGTCTCAGCAAAATGTCATAGAAAGTATAACAAGGTCTTGCGCAGCTTGGGCAATAGCAAAAAATAACAATGCTACTGTCGTCCAAGGTCTTCAATCCAAACCGCCCAAAAAAGGTACGAATCCTAACCATGCATATAAAAGAGCTGAAGTCGAACATGGAGGAAGCTGTTTGATTACCGGTTAATAATGAAAACCGTTAACAAACATGAGGGAAACCACCATTAATGAAAATGGTCCCCAAGGTACCTAGTACATTCTAACAAGTGTGATTACAAGGACTTGAAGTTGAACACTTGAAGAATCCATCGAGTAGGAGACATTAAGGTATGCCCACTGCCCAATAGTGAGGGAAATTGCCATTGAGGACAACAATTCCCAAGGTATTGTCATAAAACTCTAAATCTCATTCCCAGAGCAAGATGTGTTGCATTCGATAGGAAGAGATCCGTTGGAAGGAAGGCATTAAGGCATCCTTCATCATCCAACACGAGGTAAATCAAAGACTAATTGGATCAGGAATTGGTACTGAATGTCACAAAAAGTACCGCTGAAGACATGATGTAATAAACGGATACCAGGGAATGGCCGACACAAAAGGTCAAGGCAATTGCAGAATGGCCGACAAAGGTTTAATCCTTGAACAATGAGCACGACACAAAACTGACTTAGGCAGCTTTTGACATGAAATAAGACCAACAAAACAAATCTACAATGTAGGAGACATTGCCAGATTGCCCATATAATTGGAAGAAAAACCAACTGGAGGAGTAAGAAACTCTGAATCAGGATAAGGTCAAAAGACTAGGACCCAACTGTTGATAGACTCAAAACTGGCGCTTTGTTCAAGGAAACAAGACTTGCTGCCATGATGTAAAAAGATATGGAAATAAACCTCCCCTTCCCTTCTTTCTTGTCAAGGTTTAACGAGTCCAAGAAAGAAAACTCAGGACCATCTTCATTTTATGACAAGCTCGAAGAAAAGAAAGAAGAATGCTTGATAAGGCACTGATTCGTGGATTTTACGAGCCTGAACTAGTACATGCTCGATGGTGTTTTCATAGTTTAGAGAGTCTAAAAACTCCAAAGAAGACTCCAGGGGGGTCCTTTTTCGTACAATTTAGTCTCCTAAGGCCGAAAAAGTATAAAAAAAACTAGAGAAGAACTCTCTTAACTTCTGAAGAAGAAAAGGTGCACCTTTTTCGTATTTAGTCAGGAAGGTCCGAAAAAGTTTAAATTACCACCTACCCAACGCTCCTTCAAAAGCAGCATATACAGGCTGAGTTTTACGAGTGTGAAGGAAGGCAAGATCACTCGGAAAGATCCATTTGATTACGAGAAATGGAGCTTACAACAATAAACTCAATGCTTTGTTCTTTAGGGTTTAACGAGCATGACAAAGACATAAAGTACACTCAGAATCTTTTTCATGTTTTGGTCCAGAGCACGAAAAAGAGAAAACTAAGCTCATACCGGGGGTTTCTTTTCCGTAAGTTTAGTCCCTCAGGTCCGGAAAATAGATAAACCTATGCTTGAGAATACTCTTCTCAATTCAAATAGAAAAGAGAGGGATCCTTTCTCGTATTATTCCACATGGTCCGAGAAAGAGATAACCTACCACCAATGTGGATGCCCATTCACATATTCTTAACGAGCCTGAATGGACAAGTTTACTCGACAGTCAAGTCTATTTTGATGAGTCATACTTGGGCCTAAAGAAACTCATAATATTTCCCGTGAAGTTTTAACGAGTCCGGAAAAGCCAACTCGCGGACTCCTTACTGTTTTTAACGAGCTTGAAGGAGAACAGAAAGAATGCTCTAAATGCGAGGAGACGAGTGTCATAAACAGGCGGAACTAGTTCCAAGCGCAAGGAACAAACCTATGCATAATGCAAGGAAAGTGAGCAAGATAAGGACACTCGGGGAACGTCTCCTCGGGGTAAAGGGTGTCAAGTTGCAAAGGCAAAATGATACAAGGCTAGGCGACAATGAGAACAAAGATGAGGGCTTATACAACGAGCTAAAAGCGTGGAAGACGGAATCAGGCTCATAAGCGCGAGCAAGGCATATGCAAATGCAATTACAGCTTGAAAAACAAGGTGAGGCCCATAAATAGTTGTGAATCCAACTAATAATCCTGTCTCCAAGAAACAACAACATCAGAAGAAACGATCCAATGCGGGTCACTTTGGCAGAAACACTTGTGACTTTGCTATCTTCTATAAAAGGAAAAGTCAAGGAAGAATCAACCGAAGAAGATTCTATAGGACCAAGGCTCGAGGGTTTATAATCAATAAGATCAACCTCAGAAGAGAAGCAAAAATCAACAAGGGAGATAGAGTTTGTAGGGACAAACTCAATATCACATGAGCTGAGAAATTCATAAGAAAAAATCAAACTCATCAGGATCACTGACTTGCTTTTCAAACGAAGAATCAAAAGACTCAACAAAAACCAACATAATAAAGGGAAGGCTTACTAAGCAAATCAGGGTTAGACTTAATCACAACAGAAAAAGAAGGTCATACTGTATCAAAGACTCCAGGAAGACTTCATCCGAAAGGAGGAAATCATCCGAGATAGGACACATATCTGAACTTTCAAATGGATGGACAGAGTGGAGAGAAGGCTCTACAATCTGTATAGGATGACTCACCTAATCAACTGCTGGGACCAAGTCCCGAGAAGGCAAGCATGAAAATAGAGGCTGCCTCTCAGTAGCAATTGAACACAAAGGACAAGAAGCCACATAGTTCACCTGTGGCGGGGTAGTGTCTACGGAAACACTGGGAATCAATAAAGGAAAGACTTGATCTCTAGTTGGGTCAGGAGACGGATCAAGAAAATCCAACTGATCTATAGTGACAATTTATTCGCCATGATTAAAGTACATCACACGAAAGAATGTTGACACCACATCTTGCATGGCATAGACATAATCACGTCCAAGGAGCATATTAAAGTCCAAGGGGTCTTCTATTACCATGAAGTCAACTAAGACGGTCTTCCCACCCAAAGTAACAGGTGTTTGAGGAAGAATTCCCAAGGCTAAACAAGTTCTTCTATCAAATGCCAGTAACTGACTAGCAGTCGACACAAGGCTGGGAGATCCCATACCTCGCCAAGCACGAGCAGACAAAATACTAACTAAGTCTCCTTCATCAACAATGCAACGAGCAATTGTATAGAGTTCAACTTTGACCTTTATTTAGAAAGGTGCATGGGAAGGAAGGCGCAGCTCAACTAGGCTATCCCAATCAAAGGAAGCAATCCGAGGGCTTGGTGGGGGTTGATCCGAAACAAGTTCAGTGCCCCCTTGTTCAGTGAGATCTGAACTGGCAGTGAAGAAAATGTGACTAGTAGACACATCACTATCTGGAGGAAGAGTGGGATTGATCGATATTGGAATCGATTCAATCGCTTGGTGAAAGTCACTCTCCGAAGGGAGAGTCGGATTGACCAAACATGACATTGGTTCAATCACATGAGGAACACTCTATGAAAGAAGAGTGGGATCAACCAAATATGAGATTTGTTCAACCACTTGATCAACCAAAGGTTGAATAGGCTGTTGAGAAACTATAGGGTGTTCAGAAGAACGAAATCCATGAGTCTTGGACTACACTCTTCGCACCTCTGGGATAGTAGGGCACAGATGAGTAAGATGATCTCCCTTGCATAACACACAAAGGAACTTAAGATGATGCTTCGAACGACCATTTTTCTCAACGGTATCAGAATGACTAGCAGTGGCTGACAGCTTGCTCTCAACATGACCTGCAGAGGATGAGAGCTTGCCCCCAGCATGAACAACAGAGGCTGGGTGACTGGGTCCAACCTCACTAAGAGAGGCTGGTTGTTGAGAGACTCCATAATGTTCAAAAACGGGATGACCATGAATCCAAAATCTTCGCACCTCAGTAATAGAAGGGCATTTATAAGTAAGGTGGTCTCCCTCACAAAGCTTACAAGGAAACTTGAGCTTGCCTTTTGAATAGGTAGACTTGTCAACAGTGTCAACATGACTCGCAGTGGTTGACTGGGCACCATCAACATGAACAACAGAGGTTGAATGGTCAGGATCAACATGCTTTGCAGTAGTTGAGTGTGTGCCCCCAGCTTGAGCAACAGAGGCTGGGTGAACGGATCCAACTTGAACAACAGAGGTTGGATGGGGAGGTTCAACTTGAAAACCAGAGGTTGAACGAGTGCACTCAGCGTGAACACCAGAGGCTGAGTGACAGGATCCGACATGACCTGGAAAGGTTGGAAGGATCCCACCAGTGTGAACAACAGAGCTTGGATGGGAAGGTTCAACTTGAAAACCAGCGGTTGAATGGATGCACTCAGCTTGAACACTAGAGGTTGAGTGACAGGATCCGACATGACCTGAAAAGGTTGGAAGGATCCCACCAGCTTGATCACCAGACGCTGGATGGATAGCTCCAACATGAACAACAGAGGTTGGATAGGATGTTTCAACTTGAAAACCAGAGGTTGAACGGGTGCACTCAACGTGAACACGAGAGGTTGAGTGACTAGATCCAACGTGACCTGCAGAGGTTGGATGGGTGCCCCCAGCCTGAACAACCGAGGCTGAGTGGAGAGGTTCAACTTGACTTGCAGAGGTTGAACGGGTGCCCCCTTGCTTATGTGCTTTCTTCCTATTCCTCCTTCTTTTACTCTTTTTAGACTACCGGTTACTAGTATCAGTACTTTCACTGCATGAGGTAGAAGGAGGAGGAGAACTAACTACAAGTGAAGGGGACACAATGTTTTGATTCCCTTGATATAAGGAGCTTACTTGAGAAGCATCAGGAGCATTTAGGACAGTTGGAGTGGAAAACAACCACATCGGTAGCCCTAGGGTGAATCCTGGCAGATTCAAGGTGGCCATCAAGGGAACACCAACATTCCCTGTGAGAGGAATAGGACAAGGAGCTCCCATCGAGGCGATCTCTTGGTTGGTGTTCGAAGGGGTGCTAGCCATAGTTTAAAAACAAGAGACAAAGTCTGAGGTTGATGATCAACCAAAATTACAAAGCAGACACCTAAAGGCCCACTAAGTACAGACAAACCACACAGCACTCACTAAAAAAATTCCTAAAGTCCAAACAGACAAACAGGTATAAGATTTACTTTCCAGAAGAAAGCTGATAGATAGTTACTTGGCATCCTTGAGGTGGTTCTCAGGCACAAGCGGAGGAATCACCCACCACCCTCCTGCACTTTCCACAAGGGTTACCTTCCAAGCCCGTCCAAGGTCAACCAGAAATAACCTTCCGGTTTACCTGTGTATGAACCCTAGATGTCAAGAGACTAAAGGCTACCTTGGCAAGACCAACAATCTGGGGGGACAGTCGTAAGCTGGACTCGTACGCATGGGCAGGGTAGCTGAGCCCGAAAATCTGTCTAGGACAGAATCCCCAGATGCGCAAAATTCCTGAGTTACGCTTTGACAAGGATTCAGAGGGTTATCTCCTCTGTCCAAGCCTCCACGCGGCCTCGTGCTTAACTCCCGTTTGAGAGGAGCTTCCCAGATACAGTGATAAAGTCAAGGATTTACCTAGTGAAAGGTCCACTATGTCTGAGTTTTATAACTTGTGGGAAGTTTACACTTCCTAGCCCACAAGTCTATCCTAAGCTAGTAGGTGTATGACCCTATAAAATAAAACTTACTAGTAAATTTTAAAATTATGTCGTTTATTTTATGGGCTGTTTCTTACTCAAGAGGAAATGGAATGGTAAACTGGTGGTGTTTTGACTCAAAATTGAAACAAAATGACCAAGCAAAGATAAAATGAAATTCAAAAAGAAAAAACTATTCTCTTTATATTTTCAAATAGACACTTGAAAGCCAAAAAGAACGAAATTCTTTTTATATTTTTCCAAAAACAACGATATGCTATGCAATCTAGACTAAAAACCTAATCTAAATGCATACAAAGCAAACATGTATTTTTGTATTTTTCTTTTATAAATGAAAAAGAAAAATAGCCTATCAACTAATTCAAACAAGTACTGTATGCAAAGCAAATAGACAGCTACTCTACACCCCAAAAACAAACCCTAGGTTTCCCTAAAGCTGAATATAAAACTCTCTTGAAAGGAAAGCTCACAAAAGCAAACAAGCCAACAACTTTGGAATGAAGAGACTGAGCAAAAAGATTGACATAAACAAAGGTCAACAAGTCCCAAGCATCAATCTAAACCTACAAACAAAGGCTGCTCAGTACCTTGTCCAACAAGGTCAAACCAAAGCAAGAGGTGAGGGGAGAGACAACAAAAAAAAGTTCTTTTTAATTTTCTCTTATAAAGGCAAAACAAAAACTACCTACAAAGCAAAAGCATGCAGATAACAAGAACAAGATAAAAACAACTCTGCTAAACAACCACCAAACAAACTCTAGAATGCCCTAAAGTCAGTATAAGACCTACTTGGAAGGAAGGCTTGTATAAAAGACAAGTCCACTATTTTGGCAAGGTGAGATTAATCAACAAAACAAGAAGGAAACCCACACCAACAAGTTTCTGAAAACACACAAAGATCAATAACAGAGGTGAACCAGAAACATGAGCCAAAAACTATACCAAGCAAAGGAGATGGAGGGAGAGCAAAGAACAAATCAAAAAGGCTTACGACATAGAGAGAAAACAACCAAAAGGGATGACACTAACTCCCTAGAGTCATGCACCTACAGAGGACCCTAAAATACCTACCCAACAGCCCACAAACAGAAGAAAAATCACAAAAAGAGGAAAAAACACTGTTTACAGGGGCATTCGCGACTGTCTATAAGGGCAACCCGCGAATGATGCGCGACTGTCCTGTGCAACAACCTGCGAATACAAGACTGTATTCGCGACTGTCTAGAACAACAACCCGTGAATAGGTAGCAAAATCCCAAAAAGGTCAAAAAACTACCCTAAGAAGGCAGGGGAAGTGTGTAATCAGACTGAAAAGGTGTTCCTAAGTGGCAAGAAGGACCTGAAACAACGCAAAAAGCTGAAAGAAATCAAGAAAAAAACCCCAAACAGACAAGGTTCTCCCCAGCGGAGTCGCCAGTTCTGTTGTAAAGGAAAGTGTCCTATGGCTATGGTTTAAGAGTCCATCAACGTACTGGGGTTGAAAGAGAGATGCACAATGTTCAGCAAGCATATATAAGCAAGATCAGAGATGAGAAAGGTCCACACCTGAATAACTGAAGGCTGGTCCAAGCTTTCTCTTCAATCCTCTTCTTGCTCCTCTCGCTCCAAGAGACCTGCAAAACAAGTTATACCTTCCTCAAACCATTATGACCACATATAAGACAATGATAATCAAATAAACATAAACAAATGATCTGAATAACATCATCATATGATCAGAAACAGAGATTCAATCAAACATTGAACAATGATTTGGGAAGAAGAAGGACATCACATCTTTATTAATCTTGAAAACAAGTACAAGTATACCTTCTCTTCAAGTTTGGCACCTCACGAAACCTTGATCTGGTTCTGCTACTTCTCTTCTCCAAAGAACTCAGCCTCCAAGCTCTGCAACACTAAGGGAAGACCTCCAGGGAAAAGGTGTAGGAAAAGAGAGTCCCGATTTCTCCAACATAACAATGCATAAATTCCAAGTCCCCACTCATGGCCTTTCCTACCTATATTTATATGGGTGAAATAAGGTAGTTCGAAGGTTAGAGAAGTTACAGCAGTTAAGGAAATCTAGTTACATGACATAACTAATCTCCAGTTAACGCATGTTTTAATATTTAAATGTTAAGAAACACATTCGCGGGTCTGCAGTAGAGCAACCCGCGAATGATGCGCGACTATATAGAAGAGCAACCGGAAAATACAAGGATTCGCGACCTGCTACAAGGGAGACTCGCGAGCAATGCGCGAGTTGTCAATAGAGAGATTCACGCATACATCCTAACATGGCAAATGTGGCAAAGTAATTAGCTGGATAGAGGCAGAATGTATTTCATAATAATCCAAGCTATACTATTCTAGGAAAACCTCAATCCATAAGTGTCCTTTTGTGTGCCAACATAAGGAAAGTTAACACTCGGACGGAGAGGTGCCATTCTGGTGAATAACAATTAGTGTATTCTTTTACATATTCATCTTGCTTTCCCTAATAATGGATGTCATTTTTATCTATGGAACTATTAATCTCATCATCATCTTTGGAAGCTTCATTGATGTTTGAAATTTTTGTTTATTCCGAGCCTTTGTGATCTGAATTTCTTCTCCACATATTTCCATGAGGTACCCTGCTTATTGGTATTCTATCATTTGATGTGTTTGTGCCTTGTTTCCTTCTCAAAATTTTATCTTTTCCCTTGATTATGTAATCAACAGTGTCATGACCAAACTTATGACAACAATGACAAATCCAAAGAATGCCTTTTTATATCTACAAAATCCTTGATCTTTCTGCTTGTAACGGCTATTTTCATTTTCATATCTTCACAACTTTTTTATCTGTGTAGAATTCTAATGACTGGATTTCGTCATCCTGTAATTCTTCTTCTCCTTGGGTGTATTTTTCTTCTAGACATGAAACTTTCCATATGCTTTCCAATTTAGGGATTTATGTCCAAAGTTATTACAAGAGTAGTAATGACCAAAAACGATTTGTTGATATCTACTTGTCATTGGTATTCTAGGCATCATATTTTTTCTTTGTAAGAGATAATCATTTTTCTTACTTTCTTCCTTATTGAGTGCAGCAACATAACTTGTTTCATCTTGGTTTATGAAAGATGCATATTTTGGCTTCTTTTCTTTGTCATATCCTCATCCATATTTATCGCTTGATGTTCTTTGGCTACTAAAGATATCATCTAAAATCCTTGAGATGTTCTCAAATTTTGTTTGAATAGATTTCTCATCAAGATTCTTCCTAACTAGGATGACTTCTGCTTTAAGTCTTTCATAGTCTTGTATTTTCTCCTTGAATTTTCATTAATAGACTGCCGATCTTTTATCCTCTCTACTTTTCTCTTGAATTTTACAACTTCTTGTTTTAAACTCTCAGTCTCTTCTTGGTATTTTGATAATTGTCTTTTCAAATATTTGTTCTTCATTCTTCTCTTTCTCAACTCTTCAAGGGAACTTATGATTTCAGCCTTTAGGTCCACCCCTCCTTGCACATTTGAATCATCTTCTTGAGTTACTTCCCCCATGAATAGGATTTCTTCATATTCACTTATCTCTTCATCTTCAGTGTCTTCCTTGGAATAGTATACTTTCTTCTTTTTTCTTAAATTTTTTATTGTACATGGTCTTACTCTTTTGATCTTTCTTATGACAGCAATATTCTTCATCATCATCGCTATCTTCTTTTTTGGGGTAGGGACACTTTGGGGAAAATTGACCAATCCTTCCATAGTTAAAACACTTCAAGGGTAGATTTCCTTTGTACTTTCTAGTAGCTCACTCAATTTTTTAGATGAAAATGGATTCTTCATCATCTAGGTTCTCTAGTTGGTTCTTAGATAAGGCTTCAAAATTTTTTGGCTCTTTTGAGGCTTTACATTTTGCTTCTTTCTTTGATGGTACATATTGTCATGTTCTCATCTCATAGGTAGTGAAGATCCCATGTAGTTCATCTACTGTCATGAGTTTAAGATCATCTCATTCTTCTAGAGTGGAAACCTTTGAGTTATACTTCATTGGTAGGGTTCTTAGTACTTTTTCAACTACTTATCTCTCCTTATTTCTCCTCCAAGGCCTCTAATAGTATTGACAATTTCATCTACTCTTAGAAGATATTCTGCAATATTTTCTTCCTCTTTAATTTTTAGGCTTTCAAAATGTCCTTTGTATGTCTAAAGTTTGGATTGTTTGACTTTGGATGTTCCTTCATAGACATTTTTTAACTTTTCCTAGTCATATTTGGTTGTCTTGCATTTCCATACTTTCATAAATACTGAATTTGTTAACCCACTCGGGATTGTATTTAGGGCTTTAGCACTCTATTCATATTGATCTAGTTTATCTTTGTTTATAGGTAGGTTGTCTGATATTTTGTACTCTTTTTCAACAGACCTCCAGAATTTGTATCCAAGAGACATTAGATGACACTTCATTCTTACACTCCAATATGCAAAATTATCTCCTATAAATAATGGAGGTAGGTTGGTGGCTAACCCTTCTTGTTGATCCATAGTGGTTTTTAATAGGACCTTCTTTTTAGTGATTAAACTATAGTGAATGATACTGCTCTAATACCAATTGTTATAATATTGGACAATATTAGGAGGGGGGGTAAATTAGTATTGTTACATTTTAAAAAAATTTAACCACTTTTTAAACAATAAATAATAAACATAATCAACAATATGCATAGAACACAAATTTATCGTGGAAGCCCAATTGGGAAAAGCACAAACACTTTATATAACTGCAAAATTATATTTACAAATGGATTATTCCTACTTCTACAGACAAGGATGCTATGACGCCCTGCTTTTTTTCTTGCTACAGTAGACAAGGATGCTCCAATCGACCACCTTCTATTGGAAGGATGCTACGACCCCCTGCTTTTTCAGCTACCACTGACAGGATGCTATGACACCCTTATTTACTAGCTTCTACTAGAAGGATGATGCAACCTCTTTTCATACCTATAGCCTTCCCTAGAACCACCCTTCCACCCTAATATATTTTTATCATACTTCCATATCTTCTTGTGTATTCAATTTTTTCACTGGTTTCTCATTACTTCCTTGGTCTCTGTCTTCTATTGCTATTGCTATATGGATCTGGAGTACAGTGATGCATTTACTTCAAAATGAGCTTCTGTTTAACTATTCTATCATGTTTTTACAACATCACACCCTTCCAATTTTATCATGCCTCTTCATTCTAGAACATGACTTTTCACTATCAAACCCTTTCACTAGTTAATTTTTTGCTTATACTCAGCTTCAGCTAATAATATACTCTACTACAAATAGCGTTTCATTGCGTCGAGAAACTCTTTACCACCCAGTATGAGGGAGATCTTGTAATGTTTGTCGATATTATGTTGTAACGTTTGTTACTAACAAAATAATAAAACACAAAATTTTAATTATCCACCAAAATAAATGTCGGCCACAAAAATAACCTAATATGGGGAAGATGTTGTAATGTTCCTACCTAACAAAACAATAAAAAATAAAAAATTTAATTAACCGCCAAAAGTAATATCGGTGAGAAAAAAAACACAATATGGGGGAGATGTTGTAATGATCCTACCTAACAAAATAATAAAAATAAAAAATTGAATTATCCCCCCAAAAAATGTTGCTTTGTCCTAAACAACCCATGGTTTTATTATACATTGTTTAGGAGGGCCTTACAAATGGTTTTAAAACCATGTGCAAGGCCTCCTAAAAAACCCATGATTTTAATCTAGATGGTTTAGGAGGGCCTTGCAAATGGTTTTAAGATCATATGCAAGGCTACCTAAACAACCCATAGTTTTAGGAGGGCCTTGCACATGGTATTAAAACCATGTATGGGGGAGATGTTGTAATGTTCATTCCTAACAAAATAAAAAATAATAAAAAATATTATATGTCAGCGATAAATAATGTTAAATATTAATAATAAAAATATTATATGTTGACCATAAATAATATTAAATATTAATAATAAAAATATTGTATGTCAACCTTAAATAAAAAGATGTGTCTTTTGGTTTGAATCAAATCAATAGATAATTGAGTGCAATACTTAATAAGAGGTTTGCACCTCAAGATATTTGATCCATTAGGGGAATTTTGAGGTCTAAAATGGGCCTCATAAGATATATAATAAAATATTATGAGTTAGACATTTTGTACAAAATGTATATTTACAACTCATCTCTTACACTATAACCAATACAATTATGATTAAGTTAAATTGCAAATATGTCTAAAATAAAACCAATAAAAAATCATCTTTGATATGACTAAAAGTAAAGTACTTTTGAGTATATAATTTACTTTTGAATATAATATGATGAATGTACTTATAAAGTATTGTACTTATAAAATAAAATATATTAATTTTGAAATTTAAAACATAAGTTACTTTTTCAATATTCAAAATATGTTTTTAAACCATGTATTTTGAATTTTGAATTTTAAACATAAAATTAAATTTAAATGAATAAATTGTCATTTCTTTTATATATATTTTAAAACTAAAAATTAATTTTAAAATATAAATATAAAACTATAAATCAAAATAAACATATTTTAAATGTATTTTTCATCATTTTAATACACCTTCAAAAACACTTGTAAACTCATTTTTAATAGTTTCTTATGATATATATTATGTATATCACATATTGTTTTTAATGTAATAATTAATAACATCATTAAATAAATTAAATAAATGTTAATATTGGGATGAAGGAATAGTACATAAATTTCTACCACCAAAAAGTTGAGTTAATATTAAGCAAATAAGATTATATGTAATAAACATTATTATTATATGTAATAAAATAATATCTTATTATGATATAATAGTTCATTCAAATTGTTACATTAAGGTTTTATGTATGTATTTGGTTTTGTAACTTGAATGTATGTGTCTAATTTATGTTGGTATAAATATAGGTGTTTTAAATGTTAAAAGTTGATAGTAGAATATGAACCTTGAATAATACCTAAATTTAAAAAAAAAAAAAATATTAATGTTAAAATTACGAATGAGAATATATATAATAATTTATTATAATATAATATTTTATTTTTATAAAATAAATAAATATATTTTTTATATTTAAATAATAATTATAATAGATTATTATATATAGTAAGTATTTAAAAAAAAAAAACTATTAATCATCAAATTGTTTTTGTTTTTATTATAAGATCAAATTGTTTTTATTATAAGATGTTAAGTCATTTTGATTTTAAATAAATATTTGACATATATATTTTAAATATTAAAAAAGTAATTACATTTGAATAAAACATTTAGTTTTTTAGTATTTGTAATTTATTTTATATTGAAATATAAAGAGTATTTTTCTTTCTAAATACTTTAAGAGTACTTTAGTACATTTATATTATATTAAAAAATAATTTGTGAGTACTATTTTCATAATGAGTACTTTACTTACAACATTAATATAGTTAACGATGGGTTTTCACTCACCATTTACAATTTGACAAATAAGCATACTTAACTCAACCAATGCCACCTCAACTATTATAGATGATGTCATCCTCTAAAATGTGATTAGTTCTTTTAAAGTGGATTTTGATAGTATATTTTTTGTTTTGAAGCTTATTTTTTACCTCAAAATTCCCCTAATGCCTCTCTATGCTTGATAGAGCCTAGGATTTGGATCTATGTTGGTTAAATACATCTCTTCGTCAATCTAATTTTGTTTATAATTTTATGTTTAGTTTGCAAGACACACCCTTTAATTCAGTTTATTAAATAAGTAATACACTCTATATTGACACTCATTATCTTATTTTAACAAATCTGACATTCTTAAACAAATAACATTCTTCCAAATATAATTGGTTGTTTGTTCCTATAGCTTCCACGTTTAATTTACAAACAGTTTCTTCACTACCTGTAGCTTTCATGTCATCCTTTATTTTGTTGTTATCTAAATCAACACTTCCTTTGTAGAATTAGACATGAACTCCATTGCTTTTTTTTTTGTTATTTTGGAACTAATCTATTAAGTAAAAGTAATAATGGTACAAAAAGTGTTACAGATCATAGTCACAGTCTTGCTTAGAGGAACAAGCAGGTGTAGCAGTTACGTCTGCTTTGGAGTAATAGACAGTGCTAAAAATTCTACCAGACCCTCCCTTAGTGAGGGAAAACAAGTCCAAAAAATGAAAGATTGTATCCTTTTACATAAAAACATGTTTTTCAGACTACAATTCGTGACATGAAAAATCCAAAGACCATGTGACATAACAAAAAGAGAAGCCAAGGACAAGAAACCTATCTAAGGTTTGTAGTACGGCTCCTCGATGATGGGAGTCCCGAAGCCTATGGAGACTAGCTTGCTTGGCACATCCTTGTCGTTAGAGGAATCATAGTTGCTGGAGGAGTCTTATTATTCACGGCTGTCGGCCTCACTTTTACTGGTTGGAGGACTTTTGACGGGAAGGGGTGCAGTTTTCATCAGAGAATATGGATTGGGGGAATATTTTCTGGTTGAGAATGATTTCATTAGGATCTGTCGAGGGTGGGAGGGAGGTTCGAAGCCCATGGGGACCGCAGGGGGAATGGTTGATGGGGTGGGTGCAGAGGTGGATACATGGAGGTCAATCGAAGCCGAGGGAACAACAGGTGCAGGAGGTGGAGGAGGGAATCCATTAGGGTGTGGTTGGATAGAGAAGCAAAGAAGGAGTTGAACCAGGAGGTTCTTAATGACCCAGTAGTTTCTGCACCACTCAGGAGTACAACTAGCATTAGTAAGGGAACCTGTGAGCTCGTCCTCCCAATCATTGAACATGGTGCGAACAGAGTTTGGAATTTTGATGTTGAAACCTTCACTGCTAGCCTGTGCATTGAGCAGAGCAGGGTGTTCAGCAAGGATACCTCTTCCTGCACTTCTGTGGCATGGAGTGCCTCTCTGGCATTGAGACATTGCAAGGTGACAACGGGGGGTCGAGAGCTAGAATCCAGGAATAGAGTTGCAGAGAGTCGAACCAAGAGGTTGTAGAGATCCAGGAGCGATGAGAAAACGGTGAGGGTGACAAGGAAGCCGAGGCCTTAAGCCTTTGGCGTGATGACCCATCCAACAAGGAGGCTCGTTAAGGAGGTTCAGCGACAAAGTGACGACCTCGAACGTTCCGGTGGCCATGAGATCATTATGTCCAGGCATGAGATTAATGCGCGCATCCATTGATGCAAGTGATGAGAGGGTGATGTCAGGTAGAGGAAGGGGTGGCACCGTTGCATGCCTCGTCATCTGCCTTCGTGGCCATAGTTTCAATATTGACACCCGCATCCAAGGAACTCCATTACTTCCTTGTGTGGGTATACCCAAACCATTTGTGTGATCATTCTTCACCATGTGCAGGCATACTTTAAAATCCTTTTGACAAATTTATTAGCATAAGGAGAACCTTTGGTGGGAATTTGAAAATGCCCTATTAACCTCCTTCATTTAACACTTAGACAGATTTCTCAGAAATTACTTCGAAAAATCTCTTTTGCAACGTCCTTTCCGCATTTAGCTTTCCACATTTATCTTTCCACTGTTGGAGACATTTACCACCATACACACTCTTTTTGGTCAAATTGGCCTAGTTAAACCACTATCCTAAGTATTATTGACATTAATTGACATCAGTGGAGCATTAAATGTCATCATCTAGTATCACTCACGCCTACCTTCAGTCAAGGAGGATAACTTAGCCTTCTCCTACATCTAGGGAGGCTAACTAGAGCACTCCGGGGGTAATCTAAGTGATATTAACACACCTAATTGCTAACTGGTGGTTACAATCAGTTAAACAAGTCAGTTAAGGTGCCTACTATCATTAAATATATTATCTAATGATTATTTAATGAACTGGAGTCAACGGGGATGCCTCCACCAACTTTTGATGTGCAGTTCAATTTCAGTTAACCTCATCGGGGTTCATTGGAGTCAGTGTAGCACTACCTCTTGATGGTTGGTGAGCTGTGACATGTGTCTGATCTCTTTCAATTGAAACTCAGTCATTTATTGCACTCCGACTTTAGTTAGGGTTAGTTGAGTCAATTAGGGTTTTGATCAGTGGCTAACTGAGTGTGAACCATGGTTTACAGTCAGTTAAGCTAGACTCACTCATTCAATTCGAATGAACTCCTAAGGAATTCGAATTGTCTCTTCATTCATGCTTGTAGTATGAAATTGTAATTGTAATCATTCATTCTTTATTGAATATATAGAGCAGCTACCATTCTGGAGTCCGTATTACACCATTTCATGTGTTATTTGTTCATTAATATTTGATGAGACTGTGCTTGAGTTCCTAGATCACTGTCAAGATTAATATCGTATCAGAGCTTACGGCAAGACGAAGCTCTATCTCTCAAAAACAATATTTTTGACATATTTCTGCATGAAAATTGAGCAATAGCTCAAAAATCCAGCACTGCACCAGAAGCTAAGGATTACCACTTAATACCCCAAGTAAAGAACTTGTTGATCAATCTTGCTTTATTGACTATGCTGGGTGTGATGAAAGCCAAGAATGTGCAGGTTGTCCGACCTTGCATTTCCCTTTCTGTTTTGATTTTCAGGTTTCTACAGGTGAAGCATTCCCTCCAGCACATCCAGATGGCCTCCTCAGTAGATCTCTTGACTCCATACAATTTCCACTCATGGAAAGGTGATATGGAGATTCAGTTGTGCTCCAAAGTACTTTTTAGAATTACCATGGACACCGAAAATGAGCCTAGATCTGCCATAGAAAAATCAAGATTCTTGAACAAGAAGGATGAAGCCTTCGGTTTCTTGTGCCTCTCTATTTCCCGAGATCTCCTTTTCCATCTTGCGGGATTGAAGAATCCTAAAGAAATATGGGACAAATTGAAAACTCTATATGGAAAGCATGATGGCTTGAGAGTTTACCAGCTCGAAAATGAACTCATGTCTCTCCAACCCTCCAATTTCGAGACTCTGAATGATTTCTTCACAAAGTTCAAGCATACCGTTTTACTCTTGAAGCAATGCAAAGTGGAGAAGGAGGATGATCAACCCATCCTCACCATACTCTCCAAAATTGGGGCTGATTATTCAGTTTTTGTTTCTACATTCCGTGCGGGGAAGATCACAACCCCTGGATGGAAGATGCCTACACTCAATGCCTTCATTGAGTCCCTAACAAGTGAACATGACAAGCTTGTACAGATGGGGATCATCAGATCTTCCCGTGATCAATCCCTACATGTCTCGGGGCCCAAAGATCTAAAGGGTAAAGGAAAGTAGTAGAAGAATCAAAAAAATAAATTTGATGCTCCTAAACCTAGAGTTGAAAACCAGCAGCATGATGAGTCTTCCGGCTCAAGGAAGAACAAAGGAAAATGGCACAATGGCAAGGAAAAAGTCAAGTGTTCTTATTACGGGAAGGGATTCCACCCTGAACATGCCTGCATGAAGAAGAAACTTGATGAAGCAACCTCTCTCCTTGAGAGGAATCGCATCAATCTTTCAGAAAGATTTCGGAGGAGAGATCAGCATGATCGGGAACCACAGCATGAAAAAGGTCATGCCCTCATGGAAAGCACTTCGAAGTCCAAAGCACTCTTGATTGATTCAGGATATTTGAACCACATGATGGTTGAAAAAGACTCCTTTTCATCCTTGGATATGAGCAAATCCATCCCCATCCACATGGGACATGACTCCACCATCATTTCAGAAGGACAAGGTACGATTGTTCTTGAAAATGGTTTCTTTTCAAATGTATTGTATGTATCGTCTTTGGAATCAAATCTCCTTAGTGTCTATCAGATGACACATACTGGAGTGCTTAAGATAGTTTCTTTTAGCCCAAATTATGTTGAGATAACAGAAATTGCATCCGAGAAACTCATTGCTAAAGGCCTTGCAAACCATCATGCAAAAGCCTATGAGTTCTCTCACTTTGTTGCAGATGCAAAGCCCACTGCTCTACTAACTCATGGAAATGAGGTTAGTATGCTGTGGCATGAGAGGTTTGGCCATCTTAATTTCAAATATTTGCAACAATTACAGAAAAAATCCATGGTTGAAGGACTCCCGGTCATCAAGGCAACCACGGGAATTTGCAAGGGCTGTGTGATTGGAAAACACCCTGAGCACAAGTTCGATCGGGGGAAGGCAAACCGAGCTACATGCATATTGGGGCTGATACATTCTGATATCAGTGGTCCTATTCCTATCACATACATGAATGGATCAAGGTATATTCTTACCTTTATTGATGATTTTTCAAGGTACAGATGGGTTTTTTTCCTCAAAAAGAAGTCAGAAGTATGTGAATTTTTTTTTGAATTGAAGGCCTTGATCGAAAATGCCGCTGGGCTTAAGATCAAGATATTGAGATATGATAATGGAGGGGATCATGTCAATAATAATTTTCTACACATATTCTCCCAAAGTGGTATTCAGGTCCAATATTCAATTCCCCACACTCCCCAGCAGAACGGAGTAGCGGAAAGGAAGAATCGGTCTCTCAAGGAGATGACCACCTGTATGTTGGAGTCAAAGAAGCTTGCTGCAAATTTGTGGGCTGAAGCCATGCATGCTACATAATACATTCATAATAGGGTGCCACACTCATCCATGAAAGGAAATACTCCTTTCGAAGCATACTTTGGACACAAGCCGGATGTGTCGAATCTACGGGTGTTTGGGTCCACTACATTGGCCCAGATTTCTCTTGATAAAAGAAGGGATTTGCAACCGCAAAGCATAGAATGTCTGTTTATTGGGTATCCTGATTAATTTAAAGGATTCAAGCTATTGGATATCAATACCAAATATATCATCATCGAGAGAAGTGTCAAGTTTGACGAGCCTCTTCAGGAGGTGGAACTAGTGGAGGAGAAAACTGTTGAATTTCCTTCCTATTCTACTGAATATTTGGATGATGAAATTGGGGGTGATGACCCTGATTTATATCCTTTGATTTTTGATATCAGTTAGAAGCAATAATTATATGCTGAATCAGAACTTGAAGTGCAAAATCATCTTCCTACATGTGCCTGACAGACACTCTCCTCAGCAGGAGACAACGTTGGAAATCCAGATGATCCAAGGAGAACCCGGTTTGATTTCCAAAGAGAAGGTATTACGCTCTCTTGTTCTGATAATTTGCTATCTAAAACTCGCTATTTGATGATTATTTTAGACAGTAAATACTACTATCATGCTCAGAAGGATCCGAGATGGCAAGTTTCCATGGATGAAGAGATGAATTTTCTTCAGAAAAACACTACTTGGGAGCTAGTTTCTCTTCCTCTGGGAAGGAAATTGGTTCAATGCAAGTGGGTGTTTCAGACCAAGGTTGCTACTGATAAAAGCACCTACAAATATAAGGAAATTCTGGTGGCAAAAGGTTTCTCTCAGGTCCAAGGTGTGGACTACCATGAGACCTTTGCACCGGTTGCAAAAATGGACTCCATCTGCCTTGTTTTGGCAATTTCAGCATCCAAGCACTTGGAAGTGCATCACATGGATGTTAATTCAGCCTTTCTACATGGAGATATTCATGAGGAGATATACATGAAGCATCCTAAGGGTTACATCACGGATTCATCTTTGGTTTTCAAGCTAAAGAAGTCACTATACGGATTAAAACAGGCCCCAAGAGAGTGGTATTCCAAGATGGATGCCTTCCTTCTCTTGCAAAACTTTCAGAGATGTAGATCAGATCCAAATGTGTATTTATAGTAGTATGATGTTCATATAATTATAATTGTTTTATATTTTGATGACTTTTTGATCATAGGTAGCACAGTTGCCTCCATTTCAGCCGTCAAAACTGCTCTCCACAATGCCTTTGAAATGAGTGATTTGGGGCTTCTAAAACAATTTTTAGGGCTCGAAATTGAGCAAAATTCTGATGGGATTATGGTCACTCAGTCCAAATAAATTTCAGACATATTAGTCAAGTTTAACATGGCTGAATGTAATCCTGCACCATTCCCTTTCCTTTCAAGGATCATCCTTGAAAAAGGAAAAAACACACCTCCCATGGATTGCACTATCTATCGACAGCTGATTGGTAGCTTGTTGTACTTGACACATTCTAGGCCTGATATTTGTTATGCCATGAATTCTGTATCAAGATACATGTAGCAGCCTCATGATCTTCATTGGAAGGTATCCAAGAGGATCCTCCAGTATATTCAGGGAACCAGGACCTACGACATTCACTATGCTGTAGACTCCGAGCTAGAGCTGGTTGGATACACAGATCCCGATTGGGTGGGTGATTATATTGATCGAAAGTCTACTTTCAGATATGTATTCATGTTTGGTGGTGACTCCATTTGCTGGTCAAGCAAAAAGCAGGCTTCCATAGCACTATCTTCAGCAGAGGCCAAGTATCCAGGAGCGGTGAATGCTTGCATCCAAGCATTTTGGTTGCAAGGAATTCTTTCAGAGTTTGATCTTGGTAGTACTTTTTCCACTATCCTCTTTTGTGACAATCAAAGTGCTATTAAGATATCCATAGATCTAGTTACCAGGCAGATGACCAAGCATGTAGAGATTCACATGCACTACATCAGAGAGCTAGTGCATGACAGGACCATCATTCTGCAATACTGCCTGATTGATGAGCAAATTGTAGACATCTTCACCAAGAGATTTTCAAAAATGAAGTTCAATTACCTTCGTTAACTATTGGGGGTGAGTTCATCAGGGTGATTAAGACTACTTTCAGTGTTCAGCTTGAGGGGGGTTTTTTCCCACTGGGTTTTCCCTCTTTTCCTCACTTAGTTTGTTTTAAGCATTGTTTCAGTTTCAGCATTGTATAGGGTGACCTATGGCCTTATTTTTTGGGGCCCTAGCATTTTTATGCATTTTTTTTCTAACTCCTTTTGAGTATAGCTTAAGGGGGGGTGTTGGAGACATTTACCACCAAACACACTCTTTTTGGTCAAATTGGCCTAGTTAAACCACTATCCTAATTATTATTGACATTAATCGACATCAGTGGAGCATTAAATGTCATCATCCAGTCTCACACACACCTACCTTTATTCAAGGAGGCTAACTTAGCCTTCTCCTACATTCAGGGAGGCTAACTGGAGCACTCCGGGGGTGATCTGAGTGATATTAATGCACCTAATTGCTAACCGGTGGTTACAATTAGTTAAACAAGTCAGTTAAGGCGCCTACTCTCATTAAATATATTATTTAATGATTATTTAATGAACTGGAGTCAACAGGGGCGCCTCCACCAACTTCTAATGTGTAGTTCAAATTCAGTTAACCTCATCGGGGTTCATTGGAGTCAGTGTAGCACTACCTCTTGATGGTTGGTGAGCTGTGACATGTGTCTGATCTCTTTCAATTGAGACTCAGTCATTTATTGTACTTTGACTTCAGTTAGGGTTAGCTGAGTCAATTAGGGTTTTGATCAGTGGTTAACTGAGTGTGAACCATGGCTTATAGTCAGTTAAGCTAGACTCACTCATTCAATTCGAATGACCTCCTAAGGAATTCGAATTGTCTCTTCATTCATCATTTGTAGCATGACATTGAAATTGTAATCATTCATTCTTTATTGAATATACAGAGAGGCTACCATTCTGGAGTCTGTATTACACCATTTCATGTGTTATTTGTCCATTAATCTTTGATGAGACTGTGCTTGAGTTCCTATATCACTGTCAAGATTAATATCCACAATTCACCTTCCACAACAATCTTTCTGCAGTCACCCTTCCCGCAATCTACATGAAATCCTTCCTTCCACAACTGTGGGTTGCGAGTATGCCTTACAACTTTTTCGAACCAGGATTCCACATTTACCCTTTTCGCAATGATATTTCCGCAATTGTCCTTTTCGCAATAAGCAGGAACTCCTTCCTTCCGCAGTTGCAAGTTGTGGGTTGTGTGGCTTATTTCATAAATTCTCAAAAATGACTTCCAAAATTATGCGGTAGCAACATTCTTTTTGTACTTGGGTTGCATATTGTGGATGTGCCTTCCAACTTTTTTTGAAATGGGCTTCATAATATCCTCCCGTAAATTTATTTCTAAAACTCCTTTGAACCGTCGTTCGCTTGTGGAATCCTCCTCGTCCATTGATCAACTATAAAACATGAAACTTCACGTTGCCATTATGGAATTTTATCTTCTGCACACATTTACTTTGCAGATCCTTTCCTATTCGTTGATGATCACTCTTGGATCATAGTCCTTCGATTGTTTAATCCAACTTGCATTGTTCCAATTCCTCCTGAAACATTAACAATCTCGTATCTTCTTATGTCTGATTCAATCTCGACCATCGATCTCTACCTTTCCTCGTCCTCAAGTGTTCATTCCTGTAAGACTTACAATACTATTTAGTGTTTGGATCTCCATTGATCCTTATAGTGATCGATTTTCGATCAATGACCGTGTACCATTGTCATTTTAAAACGAAATTCACTGTGATCAGAGAGTCAATCAATCCTCCTCATCGATTTGCATCTGAAAATTCCCTCTTCATCTCTTGTATCTAACACTTAGATAAATTTTCATAGTTTATCTTTGTCAAAACATGGCTTTTATCATTTTAGCAAGTTTACTTCTTGCACATGTGACCACCAGAAAGAAAACTAAAAGTTGTTGATAGATAGACATATCACCAAAGAAGATACCCATTCCATTTGATGAATTAATTTACACAAAGAATGTATTTCGTGGGTATTTGAAAATGTCCTTATGAACATATGTGTTAACCCTTTGACAGTTTTTAAAAACATTAGGTCAACTAAGGTGGATTCTTACTTTCATCAAACTTGGAAGGTGAAGCATCCAGAGCTGGGGGACAGCATGCTAATTTCATCTATGTCAACTTCATCCTACATGCCATTTCATCATGTCCTAAGTTATTCCTTTGTCATTACTAAACTTCTTTGACATCAATGACAACCATACTCAACATTATTCCTTTATTTCCTCCTTCAGAAAATATTTAGTTGAAGACATAATAACTTTCTTTTCCCAATAACCACTCGCTTTTCCTTGGATACTATGTTCTTAGCCAAGGGAATCGCCCAAAATATTTTTCCATATTTCTCGACTGTAACTGTGCTTTTGCAATTTTCATACACCATGCTTGAGAAGAGATCCAACAAACTCAGATTGCATTTGATAGGGATATAGGCAAAGGCAGTTATTTATTTAATCACCAGATCCTGAAAAAAGACGATATATAGTTACAACAAATCGCTTTGTAAGAAAAAGAAATGCTCTATCATTCTCTCAGCTCACTAAAATGCCATGAAAAACTACAGCTTGACTCGAACATGAAAATGAAGGTTATTTATCTAGATTACTGCCACGATATCATATTTTGATGAAGAGGAGTACCGAATTTTCGAATTCATTCTATTGCTTCATAGATTTTGCTGACAGCGTGATAATACAGTGAATTGATAAAAGACCATCTCATATCGTTCTCGACTATTGAATTCGTTATCCTAATTCATTAACTGATAGCATGATAATACACTGACTTGGTAAAAGACCACCTCAGAAAAAGGAGATAGTTGAACATGAGGGCGTTACCAAGAATTCATGCACAGAAATCGTTCCACTTGGTTGAGAATCCAACTCATTAATATATAATCTTTATTGATTTTAAGAGGGGCATTATACAACCAGCAGATTTTTCTTCCAGATTGGTAGATCTCTTTTTAATATTTGACCACTCTACTTTTAATATATTTCATTTTTTAATGCTGATTACTAAACAATAATCAATGATTGTAGAGATAAAAAAACCATCTCTTATATAAAGTTGTTGAGTCTATTTCATGGTTCACTTAAATCTAAAAAATATTGCTATGGAAGGACACATAATATCCTTTAGAGCATTTACTTTGCACAAATTCGATGATCACTATATAATTACCAGTAAACAAGTAGCCACAAAAAGTGTAATTTCACCAAGCTAAAACATCAACTTCGTTTTATTTTTGTTACTCTACTTTAGTCAAATTTTATTCGATTTTTATTTAAACTTAATATTATTATATGTTATTTTGTTTAAACTTAATATTATTATATGTTTTTGTTTAGATTTTAATAAAATCTCACAAATCATATGTATTTTGTAATTTTGTTTGCAGTAAATTTGGTAAATTTGGAAGATAGTACTTGGATTCAAGGAACAAAGAATTTTTTTTGTTTCTCTACTTTAGTCAAATTTTATTAGATTTTAGTTTAAACTTAATATTATTTTAACTTTTTTTTTAATTTTTATAAAATCTCACAAATCATATGTGTTTGTAAATTTGGAAGATAGCACTTGGATTCAAGGAACAAAGAAAGGATTGAGGATACTTCGTGGAGTTCAAGGAAATAAAGGAGGGAGCACCAAACTTTGTAGATGTAATCAATTACAAGAAACAAGCTATTCTAATGGAGGGAGGTCTCCCCAAACTAGAAAAAAATCAGAAAACATAACTCACATATGACTGCCATTGTGCCTTGAGCACAAAGAATAATAAGCATAACAATCTGAAAAAATTTACTATCCTTAGCTCCCAAGTATGAAAACAGTATATATTGGATTTGACCAAAATGTAGAACAAGTTTGCTTCATTAAAAAAGACAGTTTGGCCTGCTACTACAGACTATTCAATGCCTCTATCATCAGGCATGGTCCATGTCATTGATTAGGGAGAGTCAGTTATTATAGGTTATTATAATGGTAGTGAGGGCCATTGGGTTAAGAAGTAGGCATGGTCCATTTCATTGATTAGAGAAAGTTGGTTATTATTACGTCGATAGGCCTATATAACTTAGAATTTTGGGGTGGGCTATCATCTATGCTTTCTCATCTACGGATGAGAATGAGACACGTGTATCGTCCAGACTGATTATATGGGCATCGTACATGATTAAACGAACGAGAATGAGACAAGTGTATTGTCCATATTGATTCTACGGGCGTCATCCAAAATTAATAATTGATAATTTAAAAAAAAATAACTTAATTAACATGTGATAAGTACAGTTAGTGATAGTTGTAAAAATTAAAATTAATCTTCAAATATTTGATTATTAGATACAACTATGAGCTTAACTCCATCAATTATTAGATACAACTATTAGCTTAACTCCAATAATTCTAGAACTATTAGCTTAACTTCAACTCTAATCATAGTTATATTGGATAACTACTAGCTTAACTATTAGATACAACTATTAGCTTAACTCCAATGATTCTACAACTATTAGAACTATTAAATTATTCCAATAGTATACAACTATTAAATTAAATTTAGATAAACTCCATCTCTTATCATGAGAAGTTGACCTTGATTGCAGTGAAACCATGCACCAAGAACAATCACTTAGATAATGTGCAGCTTATGTGACAGTTGAACTCCATCTAGAAATTGGTAGTCGAGTTAATGTTCATAAGGCTTAGTCTAAGCTTTAATTGAACTTTTAAATTAACTATTAGATACAACTATTAGCTTAACTCCAATGATGATACAACTATGAGCTTAACAACCATAAATTAAGTAGTTGTTATATTAGCTTAACTGTTAGATACAAGTAATTGACACATTCTTTAGTAGAAAAAACATTATCAACATGTCAAATATATACCTCTAGATGTATTTCGAACATATTAATCTTAGTAATATGGTTGTTGCTACTAAGGGTGTTCGGTATAAGGGCAGTGAGCACCATTGTGTTAAGAAACATTGATGTTAGTGCTTCCACCTTCTATCGTATCATCTACCATTTGATCATGAGACTATAAAATATAGTAGAAGAGCCATAGCTCGTAGCACTAGTAATAGGAACCAAAATATAGGTAAGAAGCCATTGATCCAACGACTTATAAGTGGATGAAGCAATTGTAGTGGATAATCAGCCTCCTGTACGAGCTTTTAACTATGGCCAACTTCACTCCAAGGACCTCTAGCATAAACATGTATGAAATGTATTACTAGATTTGAATACTGTCATGAGCTAAAATAAATAGTTTGATTAACTGGCAGCAATTCTTGGAGCTTCCTAAGGAACCTAAACATCTGGTTCTTCATTCCACATATGTAGGAGATCTAAATGCCCCTCTTCCCGGTGTCTCCTTTGGCGATGCCAGATCCCACTCCAGGTTTAAAGAAGGAATGTTCCTAGGAGAGCTTTTAAATAACAATTAAATCCTTTCATCATTTATAGTGGTGCTTATGGGTTTCATCTAGCTCCTCATGTGTGTCTCTCTTTCATTAGTCTCGTGGCCATAAGGTAACCCTAATAGTTGTAATTCATCTATTCAAGCATATGATTAGGGTTGCCCCGTTCTATTAATGAGAGGCATGTAAAAAATTTCACGAAAACCCTAAAACTTAGGGTTTATATTTTTCTAATTGGGATTTTTGACATAAAACCTATCGGTTTAAAAAAAAAATTACAATTAACTTCAAGCTCAATTCCAAAAACCAAGTTATAATCAACTTCAACCTGCAATTCCATCCAACAAATAAATATTCAAATCAAAATCAATGCAGACATGTACGGATTAACATTTGGATTATTGATACTCTAAAAAACGTCTATATACTGAAAAAATTTCAAATACTATCCAAACCCGTGGTTCTATTTCCAAAAACAAAAATTCACTGAACATTTTGTGTCCTTTAACACATTACATCAATTGCTGCATTTGATCATTGAGAAAAAAATGTTTCATTGCAATGTAGAAACCTATTTTGACTCCTAACACTTGTCAAAGATGGACATCTTCATCTTCTAAATAATATTGGGAGCTAAAGACAAATTAACATGTTCTACTATGGCCTCATGTTTCGATACTAGCTCGTGTTTTTGAATCCATCTACAATTATGTTAGTTGAGATTCCACAGTAAACATTCATGGCACCTAATGGAGAATCTGTGGTGGGAGGAGTTAATGTCAACGTTTCGAGCCAGGCGTGGCTCATCTTCAGGACATAGCGATTCCTGGGGAGAATGTTCATCTTTCAAAGGTGTATTAATATAGGAAAAACCCAATTAGGAGGTGCCTACAAAGGTTTGGTTTGTTAGTAGTTTTTAGGGTTTTTATTTTATTTTAATTTTTTATTTTTACTTTTAATTTAATTTTCCATCTACAATGTTTTGGTTTACTAAATTTTAACAATGAAAATGGATTCAGAGACCCATTTGGATTCAGACACCCCCTCTAAATCTATATGCAATGTTAAAATTTAGTAAATTGTTCAAATTCATTGTCAAAATTCTAATTTTCCATTATCGAAGTGAGACAACTAAAAATGTCCAAATAAATGACCAATTGTTATGGTGTTGTTATGTGGTCATTTTAGTTTAGGTTTGTGCTATTTGAAATATCTCATCTTTGGATCATTTTTATTAATATGTGTACCACATATGTAGTGAAAATTAATTATGATACGTTGGGAAGGATGTAAAGATTTTAAGAAAATTGCTTCTGCTCCAAGAATAGAAGACTAAGTACAAGGTCGTTTATGTAAAGTGTAAATATGCTTCATGCGTTAATGTTGAGATGTGACACATGAGGTGGTTTACAATTTACTAAATTTTCATCTACAATAAGGGGTCTTTGAATCCATTTGCAGTGATAGAATTTAGTAAATTGTACGCATTCATTGTCAAAATTGTGATTTTCCATTGGAGTGACACAACTAACAATTACCGAATAAATGGCCAATTCATATTCTTAATGTTATTTTTATGTGGTCATTTTAGTTGGCTCACTCAAGTTTGGTCATTTATACCTTGAAAAAATTGTGGTGACCAATTTGTTTGGTCGCCTAGTCATTTATCTCTCATTTTCTACTAGTGATATGTTATATACATAAATTGATCTGATGGTTCATCTTCTCCTCCATCTTAACAAATATATTTATCAATGGAATAACACCTATTCAGTCCATGATCTGTATTTATATTGCATGGAAGGTCATTTCTTGGATGATCAATTATGAGAAACTTAGATGTAAATTATCTTCTTTTGCATTAATATATTGCCTCAAGTGATTGTTTTGTACGGTCATGGACTATTTCCCTCACTCAAGGTTTTAACCATGTAATAAATTGGTGTGCCATATGTCGTGTTTGTGTGAATAGTTTCTTAAGGTGTTTGACTTGTGTAAAAATACCCTATTTTAGTAGGATCTATATTCCTTTACTAGGGTTTAGGATATGTAGGAACAACTTCTTCTAAAACATTCATACAATGGATCCTTGAAAGAAATTAAACAAGAAAAAAATCTATTAAGGGGATACTTAGAGAAGCAAAGAACCATTATGGTTGAAAAATGACTTCTTTCTCCTAATATGTAAGGTCTAGGAAATCTCTCAAAAATACTTTAATTAGGTAGAGTGATTGAAATTCACAAACCATGCATATTGATTATTCAAGAAATTATGGGTAGGATCCAAAATTACTCAGAGATTTAACAAAATTGTTGAAAGACTTGGATTTTGTACCACTGGATAATATAGTAAAATTTGGTGGTGTCTTGACTGAATGAATAAATCTATCATTTTAATTAACAATTCTATCATTGATTCAAGAAGTCAGACCAAGTTCAATTTTGAGGAGTTGTGCTACATTTTCTCTATTATTGACTACTATGTTCCTTATGAGGATAAACATAGCTTCTAGGATTCCTTTTTTGTGTTCAGTACACAAAATAATATCTAAGGTTATTATTGGTGGTGATCTAAATTTCACAATTTCTCATGATAATATATGGGTATGTAATGCTAGACTTGAAAAATAAGCAATTTATTTTAAACATACGTTAGAAGAATCGGGGTTCATAGATTTTGAACCTCAAAAACATGTTTCCACTTGGAGGAATAATAGGGGGATGGAATGTGTAGCCAAGAATATGGACATACTCTTAGTATTCCAAAGAATTATTAATGAGGTGGATAGAATCAAATATTGGGTGGTTCCAATTCTTCTATAAATGGATAGGTAGAATGATAAACCACCCAATTCAATCAAATTTTATCCATTGTGGCTTGAAGGAGTAGAGTTTAGAACTATAGTTGGAAAATAATGGATCATATTTGATCCAAATTCGAATGACTCATCCCATTTCTAGTTTATCTCTACTCTTAAAAATTTGAAGAAGGAAAATCTTGATTGGGACTCCAAAAAAATGAGAAGAGATCAATAACGATTTGAAGTCAACAGAGAATGATTTATTGGACTTATTTTAAGGAAATATGTTTGGCATTTTCAATGAGGAAGAAAGACTAAATCCCAAATAACTAGAAAACATAAAGAAGAGAGGATTTTGTCTTATAGGGAATGTGAATGGTGCATGAAAATCAAATCCATCTGGATCAAGAAAGGGTGAAAGGGTGATGAAAAAAAACATTTTAAATTAATTTGAAAAATATAGAAAATTATCAATTATTTATGGGAAATGAATATTTTCTTAGGTTAAAATGGTTCACAATTTCTTCAAAACTTCTAAAGTAGGGCCTACTCACTTTGATAGTATTTGCAATGAACCATAACAGGAAAATATAGTGGAAATTTTAAAAATTGCAACCTAATTTCCGATATTTCTCATCGAGGAAAACAACCAAATGTTGATAAGGGAGGCCTCAAAGGATGATTTTAAATTTATTTTGTTGTCCTTTAAAAAAGACAAAATCCTAGGCTGAATGGGTTGATTGTTCATTTTTTTTATTGTTTTTTATGAATGATTAGAGGATGATTTTCTCAAGGAAATGTTAGGATTATTAATCCTCCCTTGTCCAAAATTGATCATATGTCTAAATCGGGAGTCATGTCTAAATCAGGAGTCCATCCAGTCTATTTATAGTCATTAGCACCATTGGTTAAACTTGACCTAATTGGGGCACATGTTTCAGTTACCAAAGTGTGGGGAACACTAATTGAGTCTCACTGCCACTTATTGCACTTGATTGCATAAGTTTAGGAGTCTCCTAGATCAATCCCTACAATTTAGGAAGCAACTGGGAGTGCCGAAACCAACCAAGGTCAGTTCACTTCAGTTAATGACTAGTCAAGCCAAGTTAGGAGTCAGTTACATTCAGTTCTAGCCCTCTACATTCAATTAGCACTAGGTTCAATTGATTGCACACATGTGGGGCGTTTTTGTCACCTACCACAGTCAGTTAACCATTATTTAATACTAAATGTAACACTTGGTTGTGTTTTAGAACTCCGGTTATGATTTAGACAAGGACAGTTAACTACTGGGTCCTCCAATTGTGATTTATACAATTCTTGGTTACCTACAGTCAATTAGAGTCATCAATTCGAACTTCCTCATGTGGATTCGAATTGCTTGTGGCTATTAAATCCATTTTACATTATTGTAGTTATCATCTGGATTACGTTTTTGATTAATGAAAGCATTCACAGCTGCAATCCTTTTGCACTGTTTCATTCTTCAATGGTTGAGTAAATTGTGAGATCTTCTTTGTGAGTTGTGTGTTTGTCTACAGATCTATATGCTCAAATTTAACATGGTATCAGAGCCTCGACAGACAAGGCACTTCTCCTCCTCGGATCTCCTACTGGATCATTTTTTTTGTTTTGCAGGTACAACTTCGAAATGAATTCATCAGTTCCTCTTCTCACCTGATCCTCAAACTATTTTGAATGGAGGTTGAAGATGAATATATGTCTGAGAAGACAAAAACTCTTTTTGGTGTCTATTGGATTAGGTATAAATTCTTTTGAGAGTGATAATGACTAGCTAAAAGCAAAGGATAAAGCTTTTGAAATAATGGAACTGGCTCTTTCTCCTAGCATGCACTACCACAGTAGATATATTAAAGATCCACAGGAACTCTGGGAAAGATTGGAAAGAACCTTTGGAATTGATAGCAGATGGTGCACATCCAGCACCATAAGCATCCTTGATCCAAAAATTGTGGCCTCCACTCTCTCTGATTGATCCTAGTCCGGTATAAGTCCCATTTTCAGTGCATTTCATAATGGTTCTATTAGAAAAAAATCCTACTCTGGCATAACTCCCATTTTCAGTGCATTTCATAATGTTTCTATTAGAAAAAAGTTCCTGAAACAAGTCCAAGGAGTTTTGATCGATCCTACTCTGGCATAAGTCCCATTTTCAGTGCATTTCATAATTGTTCTTTTAGAAAAAAAGTCCCTGAAACAAGTCCAAGGAGTTTTGATCGATCCTACTCTAGCATAAGTCCCATTTTCAGTGCATTTCATAATGGTTCTATTAGAAAAAGGTCCCTCAAACAAGTCCAAAGAGTTTTGATCAATCCTACTCTATGTCCAAGGAGTTTTGATTGATCCTATTTTGGCCGGTGTGTAGTCTAGGAACTTTGATTGATCCTACTCTGGGTGCTGTGTAGTTTAGGAGTTTTGATTTATCCCAGTATAGCCACGGTGTAGTTTATATGAGTTTTGAGCAGAGGGCTCATTTTTTAGTGCATTTCACAATGGTTTTGTTAGAAAAAGTCCAATTTTTAGTGCATTTCATAATGCTTCTATTAGAAATTCCATATTAGAAGGGTGATTCATACTAGGAACTTGGACGTAAAGGTGAAATCCCTTTTTTGCATCAAAATTCAATTCCAAACCAGAAAAAAAACAAGCCATACCAGCAGAACCCCCTAGAGAGATTTTGTGCAACCTTAGAGTAATAAAACCATTCCATTGCCAAATCCCAAGATGCCCTTTCGAATCCCATGCAACATGGAAACAGGAGTAGTTTTGAACAATGTTTTCCCCCAAGCAAAGAGACCAATCAAACTTACCATTGTTTATGGGTTTGTTGTCTCCAAGAGAATGCACCACTAGAACACAAACAAGCAATCCTTCCCAATATTAGATCTTTTCACCTTTGGAGCTACCTTCTACTAGCATATCCCTTGAAATAAGAAATATCCCACCTTTGTAAGTGTTATCCCTAAAGTTGGACCTAGACTACGGGATCCAAGCTCAAGGAAATCTTTGTTTGAAAATGCTCAAATCAAATGAAATCAAATTAAAAATAGAAGCTAGTATCAAATCAGGGCTAATAGAAACTTACAGTACTAGAAAGATACTAGGCTAATATCACTTGTTCATACAGTTTTATACAGTTTAGGACTAAAATCAAAACCATCACACACACTTTACAATGAACAGAGCTGGTATATAACAGATGGCTAAATACAGGTATGTATCAGGATATCAAAGCATTAAAGTAAAGGCTGGTATGAATCAGAGTTGCAGGAAAATTCAAACAAACACTATATAACATGAAAACAATCACAAAGTTCAACACCCAGGTACTATGATCCTAAATCATGAAGTGAAACTGTCAATGTTTATAAAAATGAAAGATAATTGTCAACTCATAATAAGAATTATGTATTGGAATGTGAATGACCAAGTACATAAAAGATTTATCAAAGAGACAATTTATGCAATACAGAAACAAATCAACATCAAGTTTATTCAAAACTAGAACCTGTCATTGAAGCTGCAAAGAGTTCATGATATACAGATGTATTTACAAAAGATCCAACATAGCTCCCAAAACTGCCAACCTCTTCTCTCTAGTCGAGAGCTGTTTTTGTACCAAAAATATCCTATCTAGAAACTAACAATAGATCCTATAAGTCTAGATCGAACTTCCTTCAAAAGTGGGAAGTCAATCCCTTAAAAAATGTTTTATACTACAGGTGTCATACAAATGTCACACATAATATTATGAGTTCAAAATAAAACAACTTTTACACATCTACAAGCTTCTAGAAGCTTCAGCTAAAGTGGCCAAGTCATTAAGCACCTGGGAGCGCCTTTGGAGTCTAGCCAATTCCATATCTTTGTCACTTTCCTTTTTCTGGGCTTTGAGGTGCTCAAGTTGTCTCTACATAGCTCGTTTCTCTTTGAGGATATTTTTGGAAATCATCAAAAGTTTTTGAAACTCTGCCTCCTTTTCTTCCATGTCTTCTCGTAACCTTTTGTTTGCCACCATTAACTTTTCATTTATATCCTGCAAATATCTTGTCTGTTCCTTATATGTTTGAAGAGATCTTTGACATTGACCAAGTTCTGGAGTAATATCTATATATTCATCTCTCATACAATCTTTTTCTTCAGGCAGATTTCTTAATTTTGAACCTTCATCAAGCTTGTTTTGTTCATCTGTACAAAACATTTCTGGTATTGAACCTACCACTCCTTGCATGTCAATAAAATCCTCCATGTTCTCACAGTATTTGTCCTCTGTTGTGTTTATTGTCCCTTCACTTGCTTCATCTTCTATAATTACCACCTCCTTATCACCTTGCTGTACTATTCCTTCCTCCATCTGCATTTTCTCCCTCAATCTCGTTCTTGGTTTACCCTCCTTGAATAGCTGTTTGCAAATTGTCTTTTTAGAAGCAATACTTTTAAATATGTCACTGATCTTTTCTGTATTTTCTTGTGTGCAGGGTGTTTCAGGGTCTAAATTGCCCTGTACAGGCTTACTAACAGCATTCATTTCTTTATTCTTATGATTCTGATCTGTCTCTGTAAGGTTTGCTATCTGTTGGCTGGCATCATCAATCATCTTCTTACCCTTTTCTTTAGGGTTCTCACTAAAACCTAGCTCTGCCAACAAACAACCCCATGATATTTCTTCCTTTTCCAGCTGAGTTAAAACCAACAACTTAATTAATCCCTGGTGATAAATTGATCTGGCCGTATGTGATGGGTGGTTTTGTACCTTAGAAATCATTTTTTGAAGGCTTTTAAGTAGGCAAAAAGGAAGATTTAACTGTGTAGCACCCTGAATATGCATTAGAAGTTTCAAATGACACTTTAAGACCTGATCATACCTTCCATCACAGGTAATATAGTTCTGAATCACTTCTAACGGCACTCTCCATGCTGGCTTCATCCTATTGACATGAACTCCATTCTTCCAATCAAGTTTTTCATTACCAAGGATCAAAAACTCGCTGAAGTCTTCTTTGAATTCTTTTTGTTTGAACCACCTCTCACCTTCTGTAGGAACATTGATAGCTTCAGCAATAGAGTTCTCATTAACTCTCACGGTTAAGCTTTGTAACTGGACTCTGTCATCATTATAATTCTCAATGAAAGCCATTGTTAATTGGGAATGATATCCCTGCAATTTGTCACAGAAGCTGAACCAACCTGACCTCTGTATCAACTTAGCAGACCTTGGAAATTGCTTAATCCACTCTGTATTGCTGGGTTCCAATCTGCATATGAAACCTCCAGGCCTTTTCTTCACAACCACCTCTGGCTCCTCCTCTTCAATTTCCTTTGACATTTTGAAACCCTACAAGGATTTCAACTTAACTATGTAGAGTAATAATACTTTATGTCTCAAACAAAACAGAGATAGTTTGCTGCATACGGCTCTGTGCTAACTTCAGGGATGTGAATACATCTCTTCTTGTGCTGGAGGTAAAAACCTGTAAACTAACAGAGTGACAACTCTAATGAGATTTGAATTAAACTAGTGGTAGGTCTTACCCCTGAAACCCCTGTCAAACATTGAAAATACCAAGGTCTTCACGCAGTATGGTCTTGAACAGAGCATTTTACACTACGGCTGAGTGTTCAAGCAAAACGGTGCTGAAACTAAAATGCAGGTAGGAATATGTACAGTATATTATAACCCTGAACTTACAAGCTCTAGGGTTTGAAAATAAACCCTATTTTTCTGAATATTTACATAATACTGCTCATAATCAGGAAACTATGTCAATCAAAAAACCTTCAAACTGTATATCCTGCACAGGAAGTTTTTATACGGCTGTATAGCCTTCACGCTGTATATCAAGCTAAGCATTTCTGAAAGTGCAAGGAAATATATGTATATACTTCAATCCTAAACTTGCAAACCCTAGGGTTCGAACATACACCCAGATTTCCTGAACATTGCATAACGCAGCTCGTGAGGGAAAATAGTGAATGAAACTAGCGCTTGAATACTCCTCTTAAGCAGAACAATGAAACACGTTTTAGGGAAAAATGTACATTAAGCTATTTCTGCCACGATGACCACCAGCATTCATTACATGAACGGTTTCATTTGTGAAAAGACAACACCTATGTTCTTTCATTATTGCCACCGTATTGACTCATTATTTCATGGTCAGGAATATAAAAACATATAAAATGTCGAATGCCAATGATCAAAACTTATATTCATGACTATGATAAAGGCTTATATTCATCAAATATTTCATGAAATAAATCATAAACCTTTCAATAGAAAACCATATGTACATTATACCACCAGAACTCAATATGCTGCACGCTCACAATATGCTGCCAGTTTGGAAAGACGCTGCCAGTTTGTAAAAATTCACCCTGTAACACATACTCCTTTGCACATACATAGGTTTTTAGTTGATGAATAGAACTTTTGATGATTTTAGGTAACTAAAGGAATCATAAGGGCAAGCAATCAATCAAAAATCATAAAACAAAATAAAATTAAAACAAGAAAAACCAATCCAAATCAAAAAATTTGAAAATACACACTAGGAACAACCCTAGAGATAACATCTGGCTCCGTCTGGGGACAAAGTTTCTTTCAGAGAATTTGAGAACTTGCTGACCAGTGCCTTATCCATTGGGATGGAGTATTATTTGCAATAAAATGATATACACAATGACTATGTACAGTGACACTTTGTCTTTCAATCTGTGTAAAAAGGTTTTAAGAATCGTCCATTGACTGGACCTATAATCTCTTCACCTCTCAAATTTTGCAAGAAAAAGGTATTATTTCCAAGGATCTTCATAATTGAAAAAGGTCCTATCCACAAGTTATCAAATTTCCTGTGCTTACCTTTTTCATCTTTTCTGGCATTCCATCTGAGCACCAGATCACCAACTGTAAACAAATCTTTTTTAACCTTTTTATCAAAACTGTCTTTCATTCTTTTTTGATGTTTCTCAGCTGTATCCTTGATGGCTTCTCTTTCTTGCTACAACTGCACTATTTGAAAAATTCTCCTCCTGATATCATCTGGCTCTTCTTCAATTTCCTGCACAAACTTCATGACTGGATTGACTAAATGGACATGAAAAACAACATCAGTCCCATAAACTAATTGGAAAGGGGATGTTCCAGTTGATTTTTTAATTGTTACCCTATCAGCCCACAGATCAAACTTCAGCTTACTGTCCCAACTTCGTTTATTTTCAAACAGCATTTTCTTGATACTGCTTACAATGTTTTTATTGCTGGATTCTGCTAATCCATTTCCTTGTGGATAATATGGTGTGGATTGCCTAAGGTTAATGTTATTATCCTGACAAAAATTTACCATCTTTTTTTACTTGAAGGAAGGGGCATTGTCAGTGAGTAATTTTCTAGGGCATCCAAACCTACTCAGAATGTTTTCTTGGAGGAAAGTAATTATTACCTGTTCTGTTGCTCTCCTTGTTGGAATTTCTTCTACCCATTTTGTGAAGAAATCGGTAGCAGTCAAGATCCATTTATGTTGTCCACTAGATGGAGGATGAATCTCACCAATAAAGTGTAGTCCCCACTGCTGAAATGGACCATTCACAGAAATAGGCTTTAATGGTAGGGATTGAAGCTTTTGCTTACTTGCAAATTTCTGACATTCAATACATGATCTAACCTACTGAAACACATCTAAGAATAGGGTAGGCCAGTAGTATCCTGCTTTCAATATTTTGAAGGAAGTTGCTTTCCAATACTTATGTCCTCCACACACTCCACTATGCAACTCTGCAATCACAGCATCAATTTCATATTTCTCCAAGCATTTCAATAGTATACCTCCCGGGTCCTTCCAATACAAAGTCTGATCTCTCAGAACATACTTCATTGCTTTGAGTTTCAAAGATCTGCATTCACTCCTGTTAAATTCAAGAGGGCACTGCAAATACAAAAGAAAATAAACCACATCCTTATACCAATCAGATTCAGTATACCTGTTATAAATCTGCTCCTTACTGTGCTCTGTACTCATACTTTGTGCTGACTGTTCTGCCATGATGTGAAGATTCAGAACCTGAAAATTTGATTCTGTGAGAAGCTTAGCCAACCCTTGTCCTTTTACCAATTTTGTTGGCTTAATTTCTATGTCATATTCCATGACCTTGGCTATCCATCTGCCTCTCTTTCCTTCGCTGTCAGGCTATGCCAGAATTTCCTTAACTGCTGCATTTGGGACATATGCCACAACTTTAGAATGTAAAACATATATTCTAAAGAATTTCAGAGCTTTAACTAAGGCATAGGACTATTTTTCCATTATATTATACTTCAGCTCAGAATCCCTTAATGTTTTGCTAAAGAATGATATGGGTTGTTCCAAATTATCAGAATTCTTTTGTAACAATACAGCAGCAATAGTATCTTCTGATGCAAACGAAAATATGGCGAAATCTTTTGTGTAATCAGGAGCCATCAAGACTGGAGCTTCTATCAATGCTTGTTTTATGTTTTCAAATGCATGTTTAGCTTGTTTAGACCATTTAACCTTGCTGTCCTTTTTAAGCATTTGAGTGATATGCTTTATTATTTCTGCAAAATTTGGAATAAACTATCTTAAGAAGTTGATTTTTCCAACAAAGGATTGAATTTCTTTTTTGTTTCTGGGCATGCTGATTTTTAGAATAGCCTTGACTCTCTCTGGATCTATCTTTATTCCCTCAGCAGAGACAATATGGCCTAACAGTTTTCCTTCTGTCACAGCAAAGTGAGATTTTTTAGGATTGAGTGATAAACCAAACTTTCTGCATTTGACAAAAATTTGTCTTAAGTGTTTAAGATGATCTTCATTGGATTTAGAAAATACTGTAATATCATCCTGGTATATCACTACAAATTTTTCATTTTCACCCACAAAAGCTATATCCATAGCTCTCTGAAAGGTGGCACCTGCATTCATGAGCCCAAAAGGCATTTTGTCATACATAAAGGTTCCCCATGGTGTAGTGAATGTTGTTTTCTCTCGGTCTTCTGGCTGAACTACAATCTGGTTGTAACCAGAAAATCCATCGATCATTGAAATCCTGTGAGAACCTACTACCCTCTGCAAAATCTGATCTATCTTTGGCAATGAATAGTTATCTGTGAGGCATGATTTATTTAGGTTACGGAATTCTACACATAATCTTATCTCTCCATTTTTCTTCCGTACAGGGACTAAATTAGCAACCCAAGATGAATATCTCAAAGGCACAATGATTTTTGCATCTAACAGTTTTTTCACCTCTTTTTCAATCACAGGCAGCAATGCTGGATTTAACGTTCTAACCTTATGTTTAAAAGGTTTAGTGTTTGGCTTCAACGGGATCTTATGCTGAATTATGCTGGTATCATATGTTTTTAAATCCTGATATGACCAAGCAAAAATGTCCTTATATTCTTTTATCAAAGCTAGATATTTTCTTCTTTCATCATCTGACAACAATTTTGACAGTTTTATCATTTGAGGCTGCTTTTCAGAATCAATGTTATATTCCATAACATTTTCTTCAGTAGTCTGTAGGGTAGGTTTTATCATTGTATCATCTTTGGAAACAGTCTTTCTAAAGGGACCAATCCCTTAGGAATAAAATTCCCTTTTAATTCCACAATTTTATGATCAGCAATTGAATTATTTATGCAGGGTTCATTTTCTTCCCATTCTGAATCCTGCTCAGGATCAATAGTGTCATCTGAAAACTCACCTACCAATTCCAGAAACTCTTTAATTTCCTAATCATCATTAAAAACCTTCCAATGTTTAATATTATCTAGGACAGCAGGTATGTACCTAACATCAATTGGATTTTTCAGATGAGTAACCTTTGGCACTTTGAAATAGGCTGTTGCTAAGGCTAAGGAATCAGCTGTTTCATTATACTCTCTTGGGACAAAGGTGATATTAAAGGCTATGAAATAATTTTCAATAAGATCCCAGACTTCATTCCTATAAACTTTCAACAACTGCTACTTTACCTGGTACACCCTTTTTACTTGCTAGATTACTAATTCGGAGTCACCAAATACAGCAAGCTCCTTAATGCCCAAGTCTTTTGCTGCCCTTAATCCAAGGATTAGATCCTCATATTCAGCAGTATTGTTTGTTGTTTTAAATTCCAATTTGAACATAAGCGAAATAGCCTCACCTCCAGCTGAAATCAATAACACTCCTGCACCTGCCCCTTCCTTACTTGATGCACCATCGAAATACATTTGCTACAAACCATCAGGTTCCTCTCTCTTTACCTGAATTGGAATATCTTTTTCCACCTTTAAAACACCTTCAGATTCATCATTCAATTGTAACATACAAGAACCCAAGTTTTCATCAATTGAATAAATAGGGTGATTATTAGGGTGTCGGCTGTCACTTACCAAGTATGCCATTTGAACCTCCCTATACAAACTTCTGAATTCACCCCCAAAAACTGGAATTGTAGCATACGAGAGATCCATCTGCAGAGTTCCTCCTACCTTTTTTGCCCAGGATCTAGATAACAACATGCCAAACTTAGGAGAAATATCTGCAACCACAATATCCATCAATATACTTTTCATGGGTACCTATGTTAGATTTACCACCAAATCTTTGATCACTCTAATACATTTTACTGCCCTGGAGTCAAATGCATATAAATCATGGTAAGGCTTTGTTACACTCAATCCTAAAGCTTCCATGACTGATTTGGGCATAGGGTTGTGTGAAGCTCCTAAATCCAGTAAACAGTTATGTAGCAATTGATCATGTACAGAAAAAGTCACGTAAAATGGTGGAGGATATTCTGAATTATCATCCGGTTGATCAAAAGTTTTGGATCCTACAATGATAGTAGGATTTTCATCCTACAGATTAATCTCATCAGAAGGAATCAAACTAGGATTCACTGCATTGCTAAAGGCTTTGAAGGTTGCCTCTCTGTAAATTTTACTTTTAATCAGCTCAGTCAAAGGCACAGGGATCTTTACCTTATTAATTTAATGTTCAAAATTAAAGCCACCAATAGACTTATTAATCTCCTCCGGATTCACATCTTCATCCCTTCTCTGTTTTAGAGTTTGTTTTTGGTTTGCAGGTAGATTTTGCTTAAAAGAAGAAGCTTTCACCAGCTTCTTGGTTTGTGCTGCATGTTTCACACCTGACCTCAAGCCATATGATTTTTGTGGCAATTGCTGACAGACCTCTGGCATGGACATTTGATAATCATCCTCTTCATACTGATCTAGTTCTGTGGCACACTGATAATCAGATCGAGTTACACAATGTGAAGGAGCATCATCATCAAACTGACTAATATTCTGTTCTTCATCTTCCATTTCATCTAACTCTCCTTCATCAAATTCATATGATTCATCCCCTCTAACATTATTGTTTTGAAAAGGGGGTTGAATTTTTTGTTCTTCGTTTTCTTGTCTCTCCCTCTGTATATCAGTATTTCGTCTTTCTCTTGGGAAAAATCTAGGGGCAAAAGGTCTTCTAAATGGATTCGGACTTCTATCATTGTCAGGCATGGCTCTGTTTTGATTTCTATTTCTACTTCCTACTTCCAATCTGTCCATTTTATCAGACAAATGTTTTAGGAGTTTACCCATTTCATCAATTCTGCCATCTGATGACCTTCCTACCTGTTTGGATGTACTGACTGCTTTCTTCCCTTTTCTGTCCATAATTTGGTGTTCTGTTTCATCTTTTAATCTGTTGGAGGCCAAAATGTTTGATTCTACTTCTAACGCTGCATTTTGCATGTTTTGCAGTGAATCTGATTTTCTTTCTCTTAACAGCAAGGAAAACTCAGAATTGAATGAGTTTGCATAAGACAACATTGCTGATGTCTCAGTCGGTTTTATTTGAGCTGGGATCTTGCTATATACTTTGTTAAACCTTTTGGTAAATTCTCCAACAGTTTCATCCTTTTTTCTTCTTAAAGACTCAAACTCTGTTTGGTAATACATGAAGTCTTTTGTGTCCCCCCAGTGTTTTAGAAATACTTCTTGTAAAGCATCAATACCATCTATGGAATTTGGTGGTAAATTCCGAAACCACGTTCTAACCTCTCCATCAAGGCTTTGGACAAATAATATCATCCAAACATCAGTATGTTCATAATTTTTATTATCTGTAAAAGCTATGAACATATCCCAATGTTTCTCTGCAGTAACATCTCCCTGGGCATCGAACCTTGGCATGTAATTCTGATAATCTCCTCCTGGGAGAGCATTGAGGGGCTGAGGCAATACAAGGGGGGCATATCTTGCTGCTATCATAGCATCCATTCAATTTTGTGGCTGATCCATCTTAAGGTTTGTATTCAACTAAACAATGCTTGACTGTTGTGATGTGGAAGACAAAGTACCAGGACTTGGTTGGTTTACTGGGACAGTCTTAAGCAAATGGGAATGGATTGAAGGAGTTTTTAATGCTTCAAGCTTAACTTGTTCTGGTATTAAGCGATTTGTAAAGACCCGCATATTTTCAACTTTCAAAGGGGTAGATAACAAATCTAACTCCTCTCGCCCTTTTTCTGACTGTGGATTTAGAGAAGGAATTGGAAAAGATGCAGCGTCAGGGATCTCTAAAGTGTCTGGTAGTTTAAATTTCTCTGATGAAGTAGAAACCATATTTCTCCTAGTCTCCCTTAATAACTCTTCAGGATCTGAGACTCCTGGATTTAAAGGAGATGAGGGATTACCTCGAGTCCCTATATTCCTTGAAGCCACTGTAACTGCTCAAAAGGTGATTGAATGTAGTCCATATCAGGTTTTGCTGATTCTGTTCACCCTACAAAATCAGTTTCAAAGTGTTGATTACCTAGGGAAAATATTCTTTCCTTTATCCGTTCCCCGGCAACGGCGCCAGAAGATGTTATCCCTAAAGTTGGACCTAGACTACGGGATCCAAGCTCAAGGAAATCTTTGTTTGAAAATGCTCAAATCAAATGAAATCAAATTAAAAATAGAAGCTAGTATCAAATCAGGGCTAATAGAAACTTACAGTTCTAGAAAGATACTAGGCTAATATCACTTGTTTATACAGTTTTATACAGTTTAGGAATGAAATCAAAACCATCACACACTTTACAATGAACAGAGCTGGTATATAACAGATGGGTAAATACATGTATGTATCAGGATATCAAAGCATTAAAGTAAAGGCTGGTATGAATCAAAGTTGCAGGAAAATTCAAACAAACACTGTATAACATGAAAGCAATCACAAAGTTCAACACCCAGGTACTATGATCCTAAATCATGAAGTGAAACTGTCAATGTTTATAAAAATGAAAGATAACTGTCAACTCATAATAAGAATTATGTATTGGAATGTGAATGACCAAGTACATAAAAGATTTATCAAAGAGACAATTTATGCAATACAGAAACAAATCAACATCAAGTTTATTCAAAACTAGAACCTGTCATTGAAGCTGCAAAGAGTTCATGATATACATATGTATTTACAAAAGATCCAACATAGCTCCCAAAACTGCCAACCTCTTCTCTCTAGTCGAGAGCTGTTTTTGTACCAAAAAGATCCTATCTAGAAACTAACAATAGATGCTATAAGTCTAGATCGAACTTCCTTCAAAAGTGGGAAGTCAATCCCTTACAAAAAATTTTATACTATAGGTGTCATACAAATGTCACACATAATATTATGAGTTCAAAATAAAACAACTTTTACACATCTACAAGCTTCTAGAAGCTTCAGCTAAAGTGGCCAAGTCATTAAGCACCTGGGAGCGCCTTTGGAGTCTAGCCAATTCCATATCTTTGTCACTTTCCTTTTTCTGGGCTTTGAGGTGCTCAAGTTGTCTCTGCATAGCTCGTTTCTCTTTGAGGATATTTCTGGAAATCATCAAAAGTTTTTGAAACTCTACCTCCTTTTCTTCCATGTCTTCTCGTAACCTTTTGTTTGCCACCATTAAATTTTCATTTATATCCTGCAAATATCTTGTCTGTTCCTTATATGTTTGAAGAGATCTTTGACATTGACCAAGTTCTAGAGTAATATCTATATCTTCATCTCTCATACAATCTTTTTCTTCAGGAAGATTTCTTAATTTTGAACCTTCATCAAGCTTGTTTTGTTCATCTGTACAAAACATTTCTGGTATGGAACCTGCCACTCCTTGCATGTCAATAAACTCTTCCATGTTCTCACAGTATTTGTCCTCTACTTTGTTTATTGTCCCTTCACTTGCTGCATCTTCTATAATTAGCACCTCCTTATCACCTTGCTATACTATTCCTTCCTCCATCTGCATTTTCTCCCTCAATCTCGTTCTTGGTTTACCCTCCTTGAATCGCTGTTTGCAAATTGTCTTTTTAGAAGCAATACTTTTAAATATGTCACTAAGCTTTTCTGTATTTTCTTGTGTGCAGGGTGTTTCAGGGTCTAAATTTCCCTGTACAGGCTTACTAATAGCATTCATTTCTTTATTCTTATCATTCTGATCTGTCTCTATAAGGTTTGCTATCTGCTGGCTGGCATCATCAATCGTCTTCTTACCCTTTTCTTTAGGGTTCTCACTAAAACCTAGCTCTGTCAACAAAGAACCCCATGATCTTTCTTCCTTTTCTAGCTGAGTTAAAACCAACAACTTAATTAATCCCTGGTGATAAATTGATCTGGCCGTATGTGATGGGTGGTTTTGTACCTTAGAAATCATTTTTTGAAGGCTTTTAAGTAGGTAAAAAGGAAGATTTAACTGTGTAGCACCCTGAATATGCATTAGAAGTTTCAAATGACACTTTAAGACCCGATCATACCTTCCATCGCAGGTAATATAGTTCTGAATCACTTCTAACGGCACTCTCCATGCTGGCTTCATCCTATTGACATGAACTCCATTCTTCCAATCAAGTTTTTCATTACCAAGGATCAAAAACTCGCTGAAGTCTTCTTTGAATTCTTTTTGTTTGAACCACCTCTCACCTTCTGCAGGAACATTGATATCTTCAGCAATAGAGTTCTCATTAACTCTCACGGTTAAGCTTTGTAACTGGACTCTGTCATCATTATAATTCTCATTGAAAGCCATTGTTAATTGGGAATGATATCCCTGCAATTTGTCACAGAATTTGAACCAACCTGACCTCTGTATCAACTTAGCAGACCTTGGAAATTGCTTAATCCACTCTGTATTGCTGGGTTCCAATCTGCATATGAAACCTCCAGGCCTTTTCTTCACAAAAACCTCTGGCTCCTCCTCTTCAATTTCCTTTGACATTTTGAAACCCTACAAGGATTTCAACTTAACTGTGTAGAGTAATAATACTTTATGTCTCAAACAAAACAGAGATAGTTTGCTGCATACGGCTCTGTGCTAACATCAGGGATGTGAATACATCTCTTCTTGTGCTGGAGGTAAAAACCTATAAACTAACAGAGTGACAACTCTAATGAGATTTGAATTAAACTAGTGGTAGGTCTTACCCCTGAAACCCCTGTCAAACATTGAAAATACCAAGGTCTTCACGCAGTATGGTCTTGAACAGAGCATTTTACACTGCGGCTGAGTGCTCAAGCAAAACGGTGCTGAAACTAAAATGTAGGTAGGCATATGTACAGTATATTATAACCCTGAACTTACAAGCTCTAGGGTTTGAAAATAAACCCTAATTTTCTGAATATTTACATAATACTGCTGATAATCAGGAAACTCTGTCAATAAAAAAACCTTCAAACTATATATCCTACACAGGAAGTTTTTATACGGCTGTATAGCCTTCACGCTGTATATCAAGCTAAGCATTTCTGAAAGTGCAAGGAAATATATGTATATACTTCAATCCTAAACTTGCAAACCCTAGGGTTCGAACATACACCCAGATTTCCTGAACATTGCATAACGCAGCTCGTGAGGGAAAATAGTGAATGAAACCAGCGCTTGAATACTCCTCTTCAGCAGAACAATGAAACAAGTTTTAGGGAAAAATGTACATTAAGCTATTTCTACCACGATGACCACCAGCATTCATTACATGAATGGTTTCATTTGTGAAAAGACAACACCTGTCTTCTTTCATTATTGCCACCGTATTGACTCATTATTTCATGGTCAGGAATATAAAAACATATAAAATGCCGAATGCCAATGATCAAAACTTATATTCATGACTATGATAAAGACTTATATTCATCAAATATTTCATGAAATAAATCATAAACCTTTCAATAGCAAACCATATGTACATTATACGACCAGAACTCAATATGCTGCACGCTCACAATATGCTGGCAGTTTGTAAAAATTCACCCTGTAACACATACTCCTTTGCACATACATAGGTTTTTAGTTGATGAATAGAACTTTTGATGATTTTAGGTAACTAAGGGAATCATAAGGGCAAGCAATCAATCAAAAAACATAAAACAAAATAAAATTAAAACAAGAAAAACCAATCCAAATCAAAAAATTTGAAAATACACACTAGGAACAACCCTAGAGATAACAGTAAGAAAGATCAAGTATAGGGTCCATAAACAGTGGCATGTTATAGTCTAAACACCGAGGATAGAGGTAACAAAACACATGGGGAGAGTTAAGTCTCCCTTGCGTAGACTAAAAGGGTCGATAAGACTTGCATGGTAGTCATATTTTTCATTATGACAAGTGTTTCATGTTCTTCCTATAGCTTGATTGTAGATGCTAATGTGGTTTAGTTCTTTAATTGAGATTACCATAATCAAATTAGGGTAGCCAATACATCTCAGGGGTTCTAGATTTTTTACTAGGGCCCCCTTGTCCAAATAAATGGCTTCATTTGCCTTGCCATATGCTAATCCATTATTTATTCAAACATGAAAAAACTTGACATTGTATAATGCATCCAAGTTACCAAATATTCTTTGAAAGGTTCTAAAGTACAGAGTTCCCTCCCTAGGCTTCCTTTTCCTTGATTGACGATGAAGAAATAATCACTCAGAATCATGATATTATTCACATTATTTAATTGGAATATGGTTGTTCCTAAGAATGATGCATATATTTGTCACGTCCCCATGCCTCCGAGCGCCAAGAGGACGCGACTCCAAGCTTCCATGCCCGGCTAAGAGCCCATGAACATATACATACACAAAAATTGCTGAAACAAAATGCTTAAACATGCACATTGAACATGTATCATGCACAGATGCAATTATTTACTAGACATAGCGGAAACAACATTCGTTCAACATGTTCATTTTATATCATTAACAGACATTACAGTTACATAAGTAAAATGGATAGAATCACTTATCTTATGATGAACGCGATCCGTAACCAGCTACGTCGCTGCAACGTTCCACCCAACCATAGCGCAGCGTGCTCCTTAATCTCTCAGCAATGTTGCCACCCCTGAGCTGGGCATGATTCTCCAAGGAATAAGGGAACTAGCAGGCTTACACATAGCCAAGGATGTCCAAAACATAGCCAAGCCAACACAGTTGGGTTTATCAGGCCATTAAGGAGTTGGAGAAGGAAGATTGCTAAGCTGGTGAGCTCATTATAGAGCCAAGAACACCTACACCAGAACTAGCCTGACCTCTAAGACATCCAAACACACCCAACACAAGGAATCAGTCCCTTCTCTGCTACACAGTCCCTCAGGCCCTGCATTCCCTTCCAGTGCTATTCAGGGGTGATGGGGAAGAAGGCCAGCCCTCTAGCTCTATCTGTGTGGTTCCAGCCACCAGGTTTATCAAGCAAAACTAAGCCAACCTCCCTGCTCCTCTCACAGTCTAAAGACCAACAATTTCACATATGTAATCAAGTCAACTGTCACAGCTTGAACAGGGAAAACGAATTCTGAGTCATTATTGGCCCTATCGTGGCCAAAATGACTCTCAGGCAAATTTACAACAATTTCCCAAACGCGGCAGCAACACACTTATAGCAAGGGAAAAATCAATAGCCCGTCCAAGGCAATTAAGCCACGAAAAGACTCACACAGACCACGCTGGAAACAAATTTACAATAGCCCCAAACGTAACAACAATTACATTCACCACATGGGGAATACTACAACCCCGAAATCTATCAGTGAGCACAACTCACAGCAAGGAAAACGACCCAAATAGTCTGTGCGTGAGACCAAAAGTTGGTGAGACAGCCAAAAACGTGAATGCCCCCTTCACAGTCAGTCATGGATGCAAGAGCACAGCTCTCAGCTCACTACATCAATTGGAAAACCAGGAAAACTCTTGCGCGTGAGGAACAATCCGACCCAATGAGGAAAGGAACAGACAATGGAGGCCCCGCGTGAGTAAAAACAGCTCCATTTTTGTCCGTGGATGCACAAATAATAGGAAGGATGCGAATTTACAGTTCGTGGGTTTTTAGCAACTCATGGAGTGAAGATGAATGTCTGCGTGAGGAGATGAACAGCCAAAATCGTGGGTAGAGTGTGCGTGTGGGTGAGGACTGACAGTCCTGCCACCCCAGCCCCCAAATTCATTAACTGCTTCAACCACCAGTAGTAATTCTTCAATGAGAGTGGTTGGAAATAAAAACAAGGGAATAAGACACATGGGTTTTTCTCCTTTTGGCCAAAGTTGGACAAATGCCCCCCTTGCCTCCTTATCCTTGGGAAAATCATGCCCCATTCGATTTAGTTGCCTCGACCGTAGCTGGTTGTGTTCATTTTAATTAATTATAGATGCATATTTACATGATGATCAACATAATATATGCCGCATGCCGCGATATACCATCAGTGACAAATTTAAATCCAAGACATAGCATAACCGATCAATGGTGGGGCCTTGGCCTTTAGCGCCACACCATGATCATTACAATTTATACATCATATACATCTAATGTAACGGGGTCAAAACCGGGACATTACATTCCCCTCCCCCTTCAATAGAACTGTCCTCAGTGCTTTACAATATTGAACAAAATGCTACACTGGTATCACCTCAGTGTTCTGCAAAATTGAACAAAAATGGATGTGCCAATCGCATGGCATCCTCCAGCTCCCATGTAGCCTCTTCAGGTCCGTAGTGCTCCTATTGCACCTTTACCTGACCTATGGCTCGGTTCTGGAGCATGGTGACCTTCCTGTCGAGGATGTGCATTGGCTCGATTCGGAACTCTCCCTCGGGTTCCACCTGAATCACATCCCAATTTATCACATGGTTAGGATCATGTACATATATTTTAAGCAAAGAAACATGAAAAAAATTATGAGCTCTAGTGCTAGCAGGCAATGCAAGTCTATATGCAACTGGCCCTATTCTTTCAAGCACTTCAAACGGCCCACAGTATCTAGGTGACAACTTGGCACAACTTCCAAGCGTCAAGGAACTTTTCCTTGCCCTCACTCTGAGGTAAACATCATCCCCAACACTGAACTCCCTGTTCACCCTATGCTTATCTGCATAGCTTTTCTGCCTGTCCTGTGCTGCTTTCAGCTTCTGCCTGATCTTTACGACCTCTTGCTCCATTTCTTTGAGCAATTCCGGTCCAAGCACAATCCTGTTCACTGGATTATCCCAAGTCACTGGTGTCCTACACCTTTTTCCATACAAAGCTTCATACGGACTCATCCCCAGGGATGCTTGATGTCCATTGTTATACACAAACTCTACCAAGTGTAAGTAGTCTTCCCACTTGGTTGGTTTGTCCATCACGTACATGCGAAGCATGTCTTCAAGCACCTGATTAACTCTCTCGCTCTGACCATCTGTCTGAGGATGGTATGCAGTGTTGAATTTTAGCTTTGTACCCAAATCTGCAAACAACCCCTTCCAAAAGTTGGGAGTGAACTTGACATCCCTGTCAGATACTATTGCCTTAGGCAATCCATGCAATTTGAATATCTCCTTCATGAAGATCTTTGCAATGTCACCAGCCTCATATGTAGACTTAACCGGTATAAAATGTGATGCCTTTGTCAACTTGTCTATCACAACCATGATAGAATCATGTTTCCTCCAATCCGTCGGTAATATTGTAATAAAATCCATGGAAATAACTTCCCATTTCCATTCCGGAACTGGCAAAGGCTGCAACAAACCTGCTAGATGTTGATGCTCAACCTTTACCTGTTGACATTTCATACATCTTGAAATGTATTCAGCCATATCCTTTTTCATACCTGGCCAAAAGTACTGCTTTCTAGCTGTAGCAATTGTCTTCTGATATCCTGGGTGACCAGAATATGGAGCTTGATGGATTTCATCCATAACAACTCTCCTCAAATCTGCTACATTTGGAATATAAACTCTACCTTTAAACGTGAGAAGTCCATCTTCTTCCACTTTATATCCCTCATACCTCTTCTCAAGACTTTGCTGTTGCAATTTGCCTTTTACTTGCTCATACATTTCATCTCCGGCAACATAATTAACAATCTGCTGCCTTAAATCTGATTGGCAAATACTAAGAGATGCCACATGCATTTCCTGCATCTTCCTGCGGAGTGCATCAGCTACCTTATTTTCCTTCCCTTTTATGTGCTTGATTTCAAAACCAAACTCACATAAAAATTCCAACCATCTTGCTTGCCGAGCATTCAAAGTAGGCTGATCAAACAAATTCTTCAGTCCACAGTGATCCGTTCTAAGCTCAAATCTTCTACCCATCAAGTAATGTCTCCACATCTTGAGAGCATGTACTATGGCTGCAAGCTCTAGATCATGAGTGGCATATTTCTTCTCATGTTCTTTTAGCTTTCTCGACTCATAACATATCACGTGGTTGTCTTGCATAAGGACTCCTCCAAGCCCTTTTCCACATGCATCGGTACATACCACAAAATATTTCTCTGGATCTGCAACCTTCAAAACTGGTGCACTGGTGAGAAGATTCTTCAACTGCTGGAAGCTTTCTTCACACTTTGGTGTCCATTCGAACTTCATCCCCTTCTTCTGCAAAGAAGTGATAGCATGTGCAACTTTGGAGAATCCCTCGATGAATCTCCTGTACTATCCTGCAAGTCTTATGAAAGATCTTACATCTGTCACATTTCTTGGAGTAGGCCAATTCATAATGGCTTCAATCTTTTCAGGGTCCACAGATATACCCTCTTCTGAAATAATGTGACCCAGGTACTGAATTCTATCTCTATAGAAGTCGCACTTGCTCAGTTTTGCATACAACTGATGCTCCCTGAGCAAAATCAATGTCAATCTCAAATGCTCTTCATGCTCTTCCTCATTCTTAGAATATACAAGAATGTCATCAAGGAAAACAAGAACAAACTTGTCCAAATACCTGCTGAAGACACTATTCATGAGGCACATAAATGTAGCTGGTGCATTCGTGAGACCAAATGGTACCACTACAAACTCATAATGCCCATACCTTGTCCTGAAGGCTGTCTTATGAATGTCTTCATCCTTGATTCTCACCTTATGGTAACCAGACCTCAAGTCAATCTTGGAAAATACCTTTGCTCCTCTCATTTGATCAAAGAGGTCATCAATCCTAGGCAAAGGATACTTATTCTTCACAGTAACCTTGTTCAACTGTCTGTAATCGATACATTATCTAAGTGTACCATCTTTCTTCTTTACAAACAGAACTGGTGCACCCCAAGGAGACACACTCGGTCGAATATACTTCTCCCAACAACTCTTGCAGTTTCATCTTTAATTCTAGCATCTCCGGTATACTCATCCTGTAGGGTGCCTTGGACACTGGTGCTGCTCCTGGCACAAGTTCAATCGTGAAATCAATGTCCCTCTTTGGAGAAATCCCTGGAATCTCATAAGGAAACACATCGCTGAATTCCTGTAACACCTGATAGTCCTCCAACCTAGGGGTTTCATCTCTCGTTTCCTCCAAAATCTGAGCTGCATACAACTGGCAACCCTTCCTACAGAACTTCTTTAACTGCATTGCTGAAACCTGCCGTACTGAAATCACCTTTGGAATACCTTTCACAACTATGAGGTTCCCTTCTTCATTCATGTATTCGAAAGCCTTATTATAACAGTCAAGCTTCACCCTATGAGCTTCTAACCAATCCATTCCAATGAGAACATCATAGGAACCAAGCGGTAGAACATTCAGATCTACACATGTGACCAGTCCATTCATGACCAATGGACATTTCTCTACCACTTCACTAACTTTTCTCTTAGTTCCAGTGGCTAACTGAACTAACCAAGACTTCCTATGCCTTACTCTCTTAAAATCACACATCTCCACTACTCTAGCAGTAATGTAACTATGCGTAGAACCAAGGTCAATCAAAATAGAAATAGATTGCTCAGCAATCTTACCTGCTACTTCAACTACAGCTGATTGGTGATCTGCCTAGCGGTCCTCCAGTGCTGCATAGATTCTAGGAACTGCCCTTGCTACTTGACCCATTGTTTCTGCTTCTTGAACATTATAAGCTGGTCTTGCACTCTCATTCTCGAGTGGACAATTCCTACGCATATGGGTTCCTCCACATTTCCAACATTGGAGTGGCCCTCTATTCTATTGTGGATCCTTAGACTTTTCTCCTGTCACTCCAACTGGCTTACTCGTAGCTTGGGATGGCTGCTTCTGCTGATTCCTGAAGCTAGAAGGTTTGAAACCTTTCTTCCTTTGATCAAACTTCTCGTTCTTCTTGTCCTTCCATGCCTTATGGTAATCCAGCTTACCTTTGCTTTGCTCATAGCAATACTTCGCTTTCCTTATTGCTTCTTCAAGAGTTCTAGGTTCATAAAACTCAATTCGATCTTTGTAAGACTGAGGTAATCCACTCAGAAAACGCTGGACTTTCACTTTTTCATCTCTGATGTACCGGACATACCTCAATAGCTCCAAAAACTTGTTTGCATACTCTTCCATGGTCTGCTGTCCCAATCTCAGCTCATGGAACTCTTTAATCTTGTCATCATAATACCTGTCAGATAGGTATTTTTGCTTGAAATACTTCTTGAACTGCTTCCACTTAAGCCTCCTTTCACTGATCCTCTTCACTTGCTTGAAGTGTTCCCACCAAATGGATGCTCTTCCATTTAGATTGAATATGGCAACTCTTGCCTTCATGTTTCCTGAATAATCATGCACTTGAAAGTACTTTTTAATACCAAGAAGCCAAGCTTCAGCTTCCTGTCCAGTCTTTACCTCACCATCAAACGTAGGAGGTTTAGCTTTCTTACATTCGTCACGAGAGCGATCCCTATGGTGTCTCCTTATTTTTCTTCTATGAGAAGAAAAGCTTGAATCCCCTCTAGATTCTTCAGAATCGGATGTTCCACTAGAAGTTCTTCTCCTTCTCCTAGTACTGCTCTTACTGCCTTCTGGTCTCGCTGTACCTCGTCCAGAGTCTATCTTCTTGTGCAAGTCTGTCAAAATCTGCGACATTGCAGCATTCAACTGATGCTGCTCTTCTTGGGCTTTAATCAAGCTTCTCATAGTAGCTGCAACATCTGACGGGGTCTCTTGGAATCTCCTTCCATTTGACTCAATGTCATCATTCCTATTACAGACATTTTCTCCCATGGCATCTCGGGCATGCTCATCAGAATCCCGAGCATCATACCCGTCATGGGTTCTCATACTGAACCACCACTTACTTACCAAATTGCACTACCTGGAATACTTCTCTTTAAGGTGACTATAATTCTGCAAATGTGTTAATAACACAATTGTTAGATGCATACATTGATACAAATCAACATTACTTACCTTCTCTTGGAGTAACCATAAAATTACAAATTTGCCCAACATAGAATTTTCTTCCTCAAGGAATGATTGTCTGAAGGGGACGACGGGAATCAAGGGGGATTTCCCCCTTGTGGCAGTGCCCTCGTTTTTTTTTTTTTTTTTGTAAAACATTTGTTTTCGCGCAATTTGGCGCATTAGATCGCTGCCAATTTCTCTTTTTCAACCCTGAAATTTCCCTTGAAAAACAACAGAAAAATCCCTCTGAAAACAGTTGAAATCGGTTGGAAAAATGTCACGGAAACTCAAATTTTTCCTTTCCTTCACATCAGAAGTCGGATGACTCTCCACATCGGAAGTCGGATGACTCTCCACATCGGGAGTCGGAAGCGTTCCCTCTTCCGCAGAATCGGCTCCCGGAACCATTCCTTCTTCCGCCGAATCGGCTCCTCTTCCATTCTTCCTTCCATCGAATCGGCTCCCGAGCCATTCTTCCTTCCGCCGAATCGGCTCTTGGACCATTCTTCCTTCCGCCAAATCGGCTCCCCAGAAGCTCCAATCCTTCTGCAACGGTGGCTTCTCGGAAGCTCCGATCCTTCCTCAACGGCGGCTTGCGGAACGTTTTCCCTTCCGATTGGCGAACTTAATTTTGACTGTCATCGACATCGGCTGTCGGGTGTTGGCTGACTTTTAGATCGGAAGCCAAATGACGTTGGATTCCGCAACGGTGGCTCACAAAAGGCCAAATCCTTTCGACGTCCGCTCTTACTTGGAGAAATATCAACGTCGGGCGTCGGCTGACTCTTGGATCGGAAGCCTTAATGCTTCTACCTCTGCAACGGCGGACGCCTGGACCCTTCCTTCTTTCGTAGAATCGGTGACCGAAACCTTTCCACAGCCACAACGGCGGATGGGAAAACTTCCAACCCTTCTGCAACGGCGGAAGCTTTACTTCTGGTTCTTCCGACTGTTCAAACACTTAGGCGAATTTTCCAAAAAATTATTTTCGTCGGCAATCGGACCAATTGCTACGTCGGCGGTCTAACCCTTTTCACAGCTGCAACTACGGGCTGTCAAACGCCGAATCCTTCCACCACAGTGGAAGTCCTTCCACTTAGTGCTCCGATGAAGCACTGTTCAAAATACTTAGAAGGATTTTTGAAATTTTCCATTCGTCCACTATTTCGGCTGGGAAGAACGAGATACACCTCTGTCAGTTGCTCCCTCTTGGCCCATAGAGGCCCATTGCTGCAACCCAGAGCTCTGATACCATACTGTCATGTCCCCATGCCTCCGACCGGCAACAGGACGCGACTCCAAGCTTCCATGCCCAGCTAAGAGCCCATGAACATATGCATACACAAAAATTGCTGAAACAAAATGCTTAAACATGCACATTGAACATGTATCATGCACAGATGCAATTATTTACCAGACACAGTGGAAACAACATTCATTCAACATGTTCATTTTATATCATTAATAGACATTACAGTTGCAGAAGTAAAATGGATAGAATCACTTATCTTATGATGAACGCGATCCGCAACCAGCTACGTCGCTGCAACGTTCCACCCAACCATAGGCCAGCGTGCTCCTTAATCTCTCAGCAACGCTGCCACCCCCGAGCTGGGAATGATTCTCCAAGGAATAAGGGAACTAGCAGGCTTACACATAGCCAAGGATGTCCAAAACATAGCCAAGCCAATACAGTTGGGTTTATCAAGCCATTAAGGAGTTGGAGAAGGCAGATTGCTAAGCTGGTGAGCTCATTACAGAGCCAAGAACACCTACACCAGAACTAGCCTGACCTCTAAGACATCCAAACACACCCAACACAAGGAATCACTCCCTTCTCTGCTACACAGTCGCTCAGGCCCTGCATTCCCTTCTAGTGCTATTCAGGGGTGATGGGGAAGAAGGCCAGCCCTCTAGCTCTGTCTGTGTGGTTCCAGCCACCAGGTTTATCAAGCAAAACTAAGCCAACCTCCTTGCTCCCCTCACAGTCTAAAGACCAACAATTTCACATATGTAATCAAGTCAACTGTCACAGCTTGAACAGGGAAAACGAATTCTAAGTCATTATTGGCACTATCGTGGCCAAAATGACTCTCAGGCGAATTTACAACAATTTCCCAAATGCAGCAGCAACACACTTACAGCAGGGGAAAAATCAACAGCCCGTCCAAGGCAATTGAGCCATGAAAAGACTCACACAGACCACGCTGGAAACGAATTTACAACAGCCCCAAACATAATAGCAATTACATTCACCACATGGGGAAGACTACAACCCCAAAATCTATCAGTGAGCACAACTCACAGCAGGGAAAACGACCCAAATAGTCTGTGCGTGAGACCAAAAGTCGGTGAGACAGCCAAAAATGTGAATGGCCCCTTCATAGTCAGTCGTGGATGCAAGAGCATGGCTCTCAGCTCGCTGCATCAGTTGGAAAACTAGGAAAACTCCTGCGCGTGAGGAACAATCCGACCCAATTGGGAAAGGAACAGACAATGGAGGCCCTGCGTGAGGAAAAACGGCTCCGTGTTTGTCCGTGGATGCACAAATAACAGGAAGGATGCGAATTTACAGTTCGTGGGTGTTTAGCAACTCGTGGAGTGAAGATGAATTCCTGCGTGAGGAGATGAACAGCCAAAATCGTGGGTAGAGTGTGCGTGTGGGTGAGGATTGACAGTCCTTCCACTCCAGCCCCCAAATTCATTAATTGCTTCAACCACCAGCAGTAATTCTTCAATGAGAGTGGTTGGAAATAAAAACAAGGGAATAAGACACATGGGTTTTTCTCCTTTTGGCCAAAGTTGGACAAATCCCCCCCTTACCTCCTTATCCTTGGGAAAATCATGCCCCATTCGATTTAGTTGCCGGTGATCATAGCTGGTTGTGTTCATTTTAATTAATTATAGATGCATATTTACATGATGATCAACATAATATATGTCGCATGCCCCGATATACCATTGGTGACAAATTTAAATCCAAGACATAGCATAATCGATCAATGGTGGGGCCTTGCCCTTTAGCTCCACACCATGATCATTACAATTTATACATCATATACATCTAATGTAACGGGGTCAAAACCGGGACATTACAATATTTCAACTTGATTATTTGTTGTTGTTGTTAATTTCCATGAGAAGCAAACTTCTATTCTTTGTTTGGGGCTTAAGAGAAGCCCTTCTATTCCTAGCACTCATGGATTACACTTGGAGGCACCATCAAAACAAATTTATGACACTTGTGGGAATTGAGCCATTCTCTGAAATTTTGGTTCCACTAGCAATCCTACTACCAGAACCTAGAGACGACTCCTTGGCCCTTCCCATGTTGACCCAGGATGGGATTTCATTGCAATGACCTTCAATTCTACCTCTAGGTGTTGCACTATCCTGCTGGGTTAAAATAATGCCGATGAGTTTCGACAATGAAGTGGGAATTCAATGGTGCTGAAAATTTATGATTCAGAGTCCAATGTTTGGACCAGGGTTCCATGAATGTTCCCCGCTTCATTCAACCTCATGGAAAAGGTCTATGTTCCAAAGGAAACATTTATTGGGTAATCAAATGGAATGCCATCTATTCCATGGTAGCATTCACTATTGCAGAGAGAAGTTGGAAAGAAATTACATTGCCAGAGGATTGCACAAAAGTCTGCTATGACCCAATATCTCTTTATTTAAGTGGATGCCATGGGTGAGTGGTGTTAATACAGATGGGAGAGAAACCTGGCTGTATGCGCATGTGGAGGTTAAATGAAGGCCAAGGAACTGCAGAATGGTGTGAAGTCCATGATATAGGAATCCCATAACGCAATACATTTATTAGGTGGTAGCAAACACCAGGTGGGAAATGATGGTTGATGGGGAGGAGCAAATATATTTGTGCAACCCAGAGCGAAAATTGACCAAGAAAGTTTCGTTACGTGGGCGGCTTGGCAGATCTGAAGGATCCTCTCTATAGTTTCTCTTAGCTTCGAATCCAACAATGTTTGGTGGCCTTAGGTACTGAGAAGTTTTTAATCAAATAATTGATCTCTCATTAAGCAAAGGTACCTGCATTTCACACTAATTCACTCATAGGACCGAGGTTTTTCATCAAGCCTTCAATGTTATGAATTTGATCTTTAATGTATGAAAAGCTTTTAAATGTGTTCAATAAATGGTAATACTTTCAAGGTGCTTCTTTTTCAAGCAGAAACCAGTGTCATATTATGCTTCTTTTTCCAGGGAATGTCGCAATTCTATTATTTCAAGTCGTGTTAATTTTATTATACTTTTGATAGCAAAGGCCAGGCTAAAAACCTCCTCTTCTCCTTCATTCTCTAGTGTTCCTCCTCCACTTTCTGGTTTCCCTGCTCCATTGAAAGCCACACTTTCAGTATCCCCTTGGAAAAATGGCCCAACCCTAAATCCAAATCCAACTTTCTGCAACCCTCTTTCCACTATCTGGAAAATTCTAGATTTCCTGTGGTCACTACCTCATTTTGATTTAGATATGGCCTTCTCGGATTCCTCCTTCTCTTCTAAATAACTCCTAAGAAATTTAATACTATCCCTATTCTCTTCTGTTAAACTTATAACACTATTCTCTAACTTTTTTTCCCCTCCTATTATTTTGCTCGTAATCCCTAAACATTGCCTCTGCTAACTCAGCAAGCTCCGACACAGCCCTTGCCCTAGCTAAGGAGGCTTGCAGATGCCCATCCATTTCCAGATCTTCATGGAGATTATTTGAAAACTCATTTTGGTCTTCGCAAGATGATTTGGGGTCATCTAAAACAGATTATGTTGTTTGCGAATTATGTGAGTTTTGAATCTTTGATCATTAAGCATCTTCATTATTCTCTCTAGTAATTCATGATCTTTAGAAATGCAAATTTCTTGCTCAAAAAATATGCGTTTCTCAAAATCATCAAATAATCTAAGTTCCAAAGCATTGACCTTGCCTGCAGTTTCTCGGGAAAATTCCCTCAAGAATTTAATTTTCTCTCTCAAGCTCGTCCTTCTACTTTGAAATTTGATCGAACTTGTGGGCAAGCTCTTCCATTTCTTTGAGACTCTTCGTCCCTTTGCTTAACTGCATCACTTTCCATTATATCAATTCATTTCAACATGCAACACCTGCAACATAATTTATCTATTATCCATCCAAATTGGTACATAACAAGGGAGTTTTGCATGAAGGTAGAGTTGGTTTCTGGAAGGGAAACATATACCTTCGTAAGTTGTCACCATTTCTATTATAAACAGATTTTTTTATTTCCATCTACCAGTCAAATGCAGCACAAGTAAAAAATATAAAACCACTAGAAGCAAATTAAAAAATCCTTCAGCCCAAGATTCAGATCCTCTCCCTGGCTAAGTAAATTCCCGTTTTCAAAAATCCAATAGCTTTATCTTCTATAACAATGAAATATCATCATGAGGCTATTCAACAAATTTCAATAACTTGGTAAGGAATACCTATTCAAATAAGATTTACCAAATATTCACGAATATTTCCTTGAATCACTCATAAAATTCATCATGGGTGTTGAGTTTTTTAATTCCCATAGAATTTGGTTTAATCTTTTGATACTAGGTTTAATATTTGATATCCAAAATTTGTTCAGGGTCTTCAATCTATTGGTTATCTTCTATCTCATATCTATCATTAAGTGTTGATCAACCATTGAAGCCAAATAACAATGCAAGGACTATCCATTGAGGGCTTTTTGGTTAAAAATGACTATTCAACTACTAAATGTTTAAGATAATTATCTAGATATCTATCTTATGACAATCAATAAGCACCCAATAGAGCACTATTTATTTCCATGGAAAATATACTGAACAGGATTAGCTTAGATCTTATAATATATATCCCAGTCTATATAGTAATTAATGAACCACTGCTGGGTCCTTATTGCTAGTTTTAATCGTGACCTGTGTTTTTCTAGAAGCCTGTAAAATGCTATCCTGAATTGTGGATCGGTATAATAATTTAACTTATTATTAACTTATTTTTGAATGAGCAGATTATTAGATGGAGATTAAATTTCAGACATTATCTGAGCTTTTATGTTTAACGATTCTTGATTGGGATAATTATTGCATTCATGTAATTGTATACCTTAATGTGCTAGGACTCATTGATCTCGGCATTTTTTTATTGTGTACCCTCATCTATGGAGTGAATATTGCAAGGGCTTGGATAATTTGATAAGCTGGTCATTTAGGCTTGCATAAATAGAATAATAATTGATTACGGTATGGGAGAACCTTAGAAAATAATAGTTGAAATAGCAAGATTTCTAGTAACTAGCATTCAAATGAATGGTATAATGGATAGATTACTGTCATTTTTCGGAATTTGTGAAATTGGGTTTCCTGACAGCTTCATCCTGTTCTAATGCTCATAGGCTTAATTTTCATTGTGAGTGAAGGTAAGAATAATATCCTTTTGAAAGTTCTGCACTCAATATGAATCTTATTCCTGACGGTGCTCTTCATGTTTTGCATCCATATTATCTTTGTCGTTTTCCATCAAAAAATGGATTCTGACTTGTAGCTTATGGGTTTTGAAATATGGCTTTGTTTTGAGAACAACAATCATTGCTTACAAAGTCTTTCCTGGAGACAGAGAGTACAAAAAAAGTACATTTTTCTTTGCATTTGCTTGCTTTGGGTTTAGGAATCATTGGAATATACACGGCTTTTAAATACCATAATGAGAGTGGAATCATGAATCTATATAGTTGGCACTCATGGATAGGTCTCGGCACCATTTGCTTATTTGGTATACAGGTACATTCAACCATTGTAACATCAATTTTATCAACTCCCAGATGGAAGAATGCCATTTGTATGTAATGCACATTCATCTGTTTAGCTCAAGAGTCTTTCTTATATTGTGATCTTTCCTTGATAATTTATTTTATAATGTAGTGGTTTATAAGCGATGCCCCATATTAACAATCAATCCACGCAAACTTAATGAAATACCTGATTATAAAGGAAAAAATTTCAGCTTGCAAGGAACTTTGAGTAGGGTAGGTGCAGACTTTAAGGCATTAAGTTATTAACTGTTTTCTTAGTGAAATAAAATTAAAAATATTCACACCACAATTTCCTTTCTTGCCTGGATTTCCTCCCCATCTGAGAGAAATAGGCCACCCTCCTATGTTTTGCTCTAGATATGGCCTTGTGACTGTAGAGGTTAGGTTGTCTGCTTGGAGATCCTACTCAGTTTCTCAGCATCCTTAGGGCTCTCTATTGTTGGATTGTATGATTTGGGATGGTTCCTCTGTATGGCTTGCACAACAGAAAAATATTAGAATATGTAACCATGCTTTGTGATTGAAATAATATTTTTATGGCGATTCAAGATGTCTTGTAACAGCATGTTATTTGTGACAGCCTTTATATGGTATTTTTGAGTAGTTTTATGTCATTCCTCCTTGACAACATCATTTTGGGACAATGTACATGGCTTGCATTGCATTGAAGTCAGGATGGCTTCCTTGGATTGCTATTACCAATAGATTTCTCTTCTTACACTAGTCAGGGAGCTTGTCTCTCCTGTATTCCATTCATAAGCCTATGGGGGAGAACTCAGCGAAAGCTAGCGTACTAACTTCCTTTACTGGTTGGCTATAAATCCCAAGGATTAATTGCTTTTGTTTTGACCATTTTAGGGAATATGGGTGATGTTGAGTGTGGAATAACTCAAATTTTTCATCGAACAACTACAACTGTCAAGATATTATAATCGTGTCATATTTTTTTGTGGTATACAGGTACTTGGAATTTTATATTGTTGTAGAAATTCGTAGTCAGAATAGTGATGCAAGCCACATTGGACCATTATATGTATAAGTTTTTATTTAGACTTACATAAATCAATATAGACTCTAGAGTGAGTTCTGCATTCATGAATAACAAAAAATGGCTTCTTGTTTCAGTCTGTATCTGTGATTCATTCCCTCGCCATTGTTGCCAAATAAATTCAGTAGCTTGATTGTGTTGATGAGGATAAGTTTGTGTCACATGATCCCTGGTACGATGCGAGGGCATTAGGAAAGAGTTCAATCACATTTATTGTGACAATAATTTCAGCAACCTCATCTTCTGTTATTAGTGAGAATGCCATCATAATTTTATCAACACTTAACAATGATGCAACAGTCTAGGGAGAAACAAAATATTTTTATTTGTGTTGACCAGTTTCCTGAGGTATAATGTGTTCATAAAATTGTTGGTCTTTGGGATTCTTTGGATTCTTTTTATGCATCCATAAAATCTAATTCATGATACTTTATTTTTACAAGTTGATAAGTGCAGTTGAGCAGAAATTAGACTCACTTCTTCCTCCCTATCAAAAGCAGAAATTAGACTCACTTCTTCTTCCAATTTTTTAAGAGTTCTTAAGGAAAGGGTGACCCCTCTCTCCCTTATTATTCTTGTTAGTCATTGATGGTTTAAGCATAATTTTGGTTGCTACCAGAAAAGCAGGGAGACTTTCAGGCTTTAAAATTTCTTTTATCCCACATATAACTCTCTTTTTGTGGATGATGTTGTATTTTTGGGCAAAGGGGATATTGAGGAGTGGAACTCTTTTTAAGCGGTCATTTTCTATTTCTGTTCAGCTTTAGCAATGGTGGTGATCTCTAAGAATTTAAGTTCAGAAAATTTAATTTCCCATTTAGCTCTTCTTTTTCCTTGTAAAGTGGTAGAGAAGAATTCTTGTATGAAATACTTGGGATATATGCTCAAGCCTAGTAGTACTTACTCCTTCGAATATTTGTTATGGCTGGTTAGAAAAGTAGAAAAATAATTGGGAATTGACCTTTAAATTTCTCTCTGTTGGAGGGAGGATTACCTTAATTAGATTAGTCTCAGTACCAATTCATGTTTATTGGTTCTCATTGGCTTTAGTGCTCCAGTCCATATTGAGGGTGTTAAGACATAAAATATGTAACTTCTTATGGGTAGGAACTTACAAAGGAGGTAAAATTCATTTGGTAAGTTGAGTTAGACTCTCTCAGCCGAAAGCTATGGGGATGTGACGTTAAAAATCCCAATTGGTTTAATAAGTCCCTTTGTTTGAAGAACTATTGGAGTGTTTTATTTGGTGATGGTATGTGGCATGAAGTGATTAGGTTGAAGTATTTAAAAAGATCTTATTTTTAATATCAAAGAGTAGCACTGTACTACAACTGACCTAAAGGATTAGAAAGCACAAGCTTTCCTAACCCATGAAGATATTAACGGTCCAATAAGAAAGGGACACGTATTTAAGATATGTTTTCAATGGTCTCTTCTTTATTATACACACAATTATGTAACCCTTCTTTAATCAAGTGATCTTGATTAAATTTTGTAAAACATTTTGCACCATTAACTGTAAGTACATCCCAACTTTCTTTAAATTGTATTTTTTGAAAGAAATTTTTAAATTCAAACAGAAGCATTAGAACTAATTGGAAAGGTTGGGAAGCAAAAGCTCACCCAAACCTGGAGGGGAAAACCACTTAACATGATCACTTCCATTTCATTAAGCTACATTAGAATTGGCTGAAAAGGTTGGGTAGCATAAGCTCACCTAGCCCTGGAGTGGAAAACCACTAAACATGAGCACTTTCATTTGACTAAGCTGTAACAACCAACAGATTCTCTTCCATCAAAATACGCAAGAATGTGCACATATCCTAACACCCTGCCATCTTCACCCCTAGAACACAACATTCTCTCGACGACAACTTTAAAATAATTTATTTGTAATTAAAAATATGTTGTTGAAAATGAGTCTAGTTTATTCTAACATATTATTAAGTGCCAAAAAGCCCAGATGCAAAATATTTATTAAAAAAAAGGTTTCAATAAAAATGGTTGTGTATGGCATTCTTTAAGTTTAACGTGTCTTCTGAACAACTTTTGTGTTTTGTACTACACAGTGCTTATTTGGGTTCCTTGCAAATCTTTATTCTATGATAAGTTTATCAGGATGGTTTATGCATTGTCATGAATTTAGGATCATTGAATTCCTTTATAGAAACTATACTCAGTACTCCTAGGTATTATATGTGAAATTTCCCAATTCAAAAGTAAGGTAAAAGCAATTCTGAACCTTGGCGGTCTATGATGAAGAAGCTCTTGGTCTATTCTTCTTACTTCTTTTTAAAGGTTTATCTACTTATAAATATTAAAAACACTTTATTTTGGATTTTTTGCAGCTGATACTAATTTTTCAAAGCATCTGTTTTCTACATAATTTGTGGTTTGTTTTGTGCATTATAATGGTATGATTTTCATTCTATCCCTGTTGTTCCTCAGGATGGAGAATCTAGGTGGATTAGTTTGCACAAGGCCCTACATTTTGGGAATCTTGTAGTGGTTGGAGTGCTCATTGAAGTTGGTGCTTCTCTCACATTGGAAGAATCTAAAGCTCAAACACCAATTGATATGCTCTCTTGTCCAGTGCAACAGGTTGTTTCTAAAGAAAACAATGCAGGTAGGCTTTTCGTGACTTTGTTGACAAGTAGATGGTGAATTGGAACTTTTTGACATGTAGAAAAGTGTTGCTTTATAATATGAAATTAAATTCCATGTGACTAAACAAGAACTCATTAGCAATGTTTAGTATTGAGTCTTGATGCATTACTTTTTGATGTTTGTCCCATTTTCTATTCATAGGAACTACAGATCTCCTTAGCTTAGGAAATGGTGCCAACTATCAACTTGGAACTAGAAATACTAACATACAGAAGTTACCATACAAGGTGGATGCACTTCAAGGCCTCCTTACAAGGGATATTGCTGTTGCAAAGTTCCATAGTGTAGTTGTGACTGCCTCAAGAGAATTAAACTCTTGGGGATTTGGGAGGGGAGGTAGACTAGGCCACCCTGATTTTGATATTCACCAGGTATGGGATGTATATTGTATAGGTATGGGATGTATATTGTACAAGAAAGTGCAATTGAATTTAGTAGAGAATAAAAAATCAGAGACAGTTCTATATTGTACAGTTGGTCAATGTACATAGCTTGACAGGACCAAGTGGGAAGAAACTGCATTGCAACATGAATGCAGATCAAACAAAATTGCACTAGGCATGTGGAGGCTTCCAAATTAAATGTTTAATTATGTGGAAACCAATTGGAACAATATTACTGTTGATTGATATTAACATCTGCAGTGCACTACATAATTGAATATGTTCTAGGCTTGAGTTTCATTTTATATTCAAATAAAAATTTCAGTCATTTTTTAAAACTTATTTGTTTTGTCATTGTCAAGTGTTTTTAGTGTATGCTTGATAATAATTATTTGGTATGTTTGAATGATTTAAACTTTATTTGAATATCATCATTATCAAGTAATAACAACTTCTCGAAGGGTGCTAGCTCAATGGTAGAGCACCTGCCTAATTATAGGTAGGAGGTTGGTGGTTCGATTCCTCTGTACCCTATCATAAATGTGTGACTACAAAAACGACTAAATTCACATATAAGACTATTAGTAGATAATTTCCCGTATCTAGTCGTATTTAGCTTAGTCATTAATATGTTATCATCTAGTAGTTTATTTGGTCGTATATTTGGTCATTAATTATTGCAATCAGTGACTAAATCAATGACTAAATATGTGACTAAATTCGTGACTAAATCATTGACTATCAATGACCAAATGAATGGCTAAATCAATAACTAATAAGTCAAGCTATTAATGACTAAGTGAAATACCACTAACTATAAGATAGTGGAAATTAGCTACTATTAGTCGCCAGCTCAAAAATTGTCGTTTATAGCATGATTTTAGTCATTTTTTTAGTCATTAATTTCTCATTTTGCACTAGTGTTAGTATAACATTACAGAGCAACCACAAAGGGTTTACCAAAATAACCAACTACATAAATAAACTATCAAATAAATGATGGACAGACCATCTAATAAATAGAGTCACCATCTAATAAATAAACTATCAACTAAATAAACAATTTACAGACCAATGATAACACAGAATCGCGGACCCGAGATCAAATCCCTTGGTGTCCAAATCTACCATAAATATGCATAGAATTCACTGCTTAAAGCACTAAATATAATTAAATAACATATACATCCATCCAATTAAAGTAAAACAAGGTATCATGATATAAACCAACTATTGAATTCCACAAAGAGAAAATTTTCGGCCATCCTGTAAAAGGGATAGGCCAATATTCTAATGCAAGCGCATGAGATTTCTCCCAACATTGATATAATAAAATATCCATTAACCAAACCTTTGACAAGATAAGAATAACACATAATCATTAACCAAGGATCAAATCCTTGGGAGTTTAAGAACCACGATGGTATTCCATAAATCATGTGTATCATCGGCTAGAAGCCCACTTACAACATTAAAATAAGTAAACACAAGTATGCAGCCATCCAAATAATCGAACCAGGGTCTCACGCTATCAACCAACCATCGAATCTCTTAAGAGTTTGCTGGAACGTGTGCAAGTCATGCTTAAAACACTATAAACTATTTAAACCATCGAATTCCATTAAAGTATTAGCTAGGAAGCTTGTGATTACTTCTTAAAAGAAATAAATAAACATTGAACCATCGAGTCCCATAAACATTGACTGGGATCATATAAAACATTTAAATGAAATAACTAAAAACAATAATCCAACATCGAAACCCATAATATTTGGCTGGAATCCCACTTATGTTTCTAAAATAAATAAATACAATTATATCAACCATTCCATATAAGCAATCTAGGTTACCATGAAAATAAAACCACCGTCGAAACCATAGGTTCACACTGCCAACAATGTCATTATAACTATTTTTAAACTACATCAAAAACTTAAATAAAGAACATACTTATGGCTTTGCCCCTTTGCTACAATATAAAAGTGAAATAGACATTTTGAAACAGCCAATATAAATCAACAGTCAAGAGTCTACCAAATCATGTTAACATTTCACAAAATATACAGTGTGGGCATAGACCCAAAAATTATCCACACCCAAGGAATATTTACAAGTCACGTTACCATTGTAATGTCCCAAAAAATTGGAAAAAAAATGTTATTAGGCTACTCAAAACTACCTACGCTGGACATTATTTGAATTTGCGGAATGTGTCGTACTTTGTTTATACTACTGTAATGTCATAAGTTGTTCTTAGGTCCTACTTCCATATTTCCAGATATCATTATTACTATGTTATTTACGTTGTCATGATGTTGATTACTATGTTGTTCTATGGTTATGCATTCATGTGTATGTTAGTTATTTGATTGCATGCTTCATTGATTATAACATGTAATTACTGTCGTATACATGATTCTAACTTAACTTTTTTATTGGAAAAAGGGGTGGGGTCGTGGGACTAGTTCCCCTTGTAACCACTTGAGAGGTAACAGTTTCCTACTTGTCACATCGGGATTACTTATTTCTTTTGAACTAATGCACTTCTTTTCATTCTGCGTGCAGGTGTACTTGGCAATGAAAAAACTGCCCATAAAGGTTGAACAAGCCATGCTGTCTGTTTAGTCACTAGCAGTCATTTTTACAAATCTATCCTAGTGTCATTACGCTGATTGTTAGATGATATTTGTACTAGGTTGTATGGTTTACTAGCCTATGTTTCATGGGTCATTATCATTATACCTACGGACTCTATGATAGAAACTTGGTCACTACTACACTTACTGTTTAAGTGGAACCTATTTACTATGGTATAAAGGCTTTATAATTTAGCATAGTTTTATTATATGGTATTAATAGTTGGAAATAATATTTGTAAAAACATTGGCCTAAAGTATTCCATGGCATATTTCATATTCCATGGGCTTATGGCTTAACCCTAAGTAATTCGATGCATAATGGGGTTCATGCATTTCACGTCGATTTGGAAACAAGGTTTTATATGGTGGAAAACTATACGATTATGGTTTTTGTAAACGTTATTGGAGGCCACGGTGGAAACATAAATGTGCATGGGGATTTGTGGCATCCAAGCTTAGGGCTTGGCTTATGCGTTGTTTTGGGTCATTCTCACCCTGGATGCTTGTGCTCTGCTACTGTGCGATGTAAATGGAATGAGATTACAGTGGCTTACATGTATGTGGATAGTCTAGTTTCGCGGCATCGTTTGCTTGTTTAGTTTGGTCATCATGCATACTTCTCATTATGACCTCTTCTCTATGTTTGCAAGTTACAGGATGTAGCGAAAATCATGGTTCGTAGCTCGTGGATAGATCTGTGGTAAAGCCATACCCATTTGGGTAAGCCTATTGTAACAAGTGTTTAACTTGTTCCCTATTTTCTTGGTTGTTGCGAAAAGGTTATTAATCGTTGCGTGTTAGAATTCTTGGCCCTAGTTTCTAATGGTTGTGTTTTGGGATGGTCATGTCTGTAAATTTAATGGATACTGCATTTGTAATGCGTTAGGCTTGGGGTTTTTCTTGTGAGGTTTTTGTACCTTCGGGTCGGAAATTTAATGTATTGTGGTTTGTTAATGGAAACTCTGTGTGGTCAATGGTGACTGGGTAACTCTTGATAGCTCTACGTATAAGTTTATATTAAGGAAAGGCGGCAGCACCATTGCTTGCAATGGTGCAAGGCCAAGTTTAACTGACTGTGTAACTTCTTAATGGTTACGGTAATGATTTTGTTCATAAATGTAAACAGTGAACACATAATGTGTTGATTTCATGGTTTATAATTATTAATGGACTGTGTGGATTTGAAATCACTATTTGAGTTACTATGTGGATAATGTTGACAACGTTGATGGCTTTGGGGCCATGCCGCATATGGCATTGGCGGTTCCTCCCATTGTGGCTGCGATAGCGTATTAGTTAGAGATTTAATGTTTTTATGGATGAAACTTGTTTATGGATAAATATTTGTATTTAAATATGTAATAGCTATGACGGGGTATAACCCTTCGACGGTGTCACTACTATCCTTACAGCGTTGACATGGTTATGTTATTGCTTAACGGATTTGTTACTATATAGGGCTGAATTCATAGTTACAGTGTGTAAATTTTATTGGGTCTTTCGACCTCTGTGTAGAGAATTAGATGTAGTTTAAATTACAGCCTGCACATATGTAATATAGCATGCCTTTGATAGTTGGAAATCTATAGCGTGAGGAAGAAATCCTACAGGATTCGTTCACGACAATTTATAAATAAAATAGACCCTACAGGAATCGATCCTGTGTCATGTATGGTGGTGAGGGTTTATAATTATGTGGATGCAATTTGGGCTGAACACCCACAAGAATTGATCCTACGACATCTGTGTATTTATATTTATGTTTTTAATACATGTCCTGCATAGCATTATGGTTGATTTAATGGGTTAGGATTTGGTTAGGGCATACGATTTATAATGTGGTTCGTAAATATTTAAGGGTTTGTTTTATTATACAAGAAATGGTTTTATTATAATGATAGTTCCTTTACTGCATGCGATTTCGTAGATGCAGTTGGTATATTAAAATGTGGCTTGATTTAATGTGGATTTATTTATCCTTGGTTTTGGTAACATATTTACAGACCCTGTGAGGTCTTCGATGAGTTTTATTTTATCTTTAATACTGGAAATGATGATTATTCTTAAATGTGTTTATAGTATAGTTTCGTTTGAGTATATGGTTCTGTTTATACTTGATATAATGTAGATGATGTATTTACTAGGTTCTGTTTTCTATATCAGTTAACTGTATTATATATTTATGTTTTGTTTAAAACTAAATCTAAACTAGTATTTTACTTCTAAACATAGCTCTGCTGGCAATATGAAATCTTCCAATAGAGTTCATAGGTAAATAAACACATAGAAAAATTTAGAATAATTTCTAGGTTCTTAGGAGAGAAAAGTTTAAGCTATAAATAAAAATACAAGTATAGCAGAAATAAACCCTAGTTACTATTTAAACATAAATTAATTTATAGTCATAGGGTTTATAATAAAATGTAAACCTTGAAATATTTTGAAAGGGAAACAATGGTAAACATAGGGTTAGAATTATAACATAAACACTTGCATATTCTAACCATAGAACTATTCTAGATAATGAAATAGGAAGTCAAGAACCTCATACCTAAAAAATGAAGCTATTCCAAAGGATGAAACCTGCACACTCAAATACCCAACATTAACACTTCACAGGCAAATCTGGCCTCTGTATAGATGACCGAATCACTTGGTAACTACCATGTTCCACCCAACCATGACCCGAATCCGTTCCTGGTTTTAATCCGGATCCCTCGGAGCTTGTTCCAACATGAGAGTAGCTTAGAGATCCTAAGGTAAGGCTTCCCTAACTGATATATCAGGTCTGGATCATTTCTCCTTTTTTCTCTTAGAAAAATGTTGTCCAAGAACTCTCTTGAGAAAAATCAGGAATAATAATGACTCCAAAAAGATGGATGAGATCTCCAAGCCTCTATTTGGCTTGGGACTTTATAGACAGACTTTTCAATCAAAGGGGCAATTAAATCAAGAATCATTTGATTTCTTGATTTAACCCTTTTTATTTTAATTTAGGTACTTTTAAAATATTTTAACTTAGGAACTTTTAACTAGTTCCTAATTGGACTTTTGTAGGTATTATACTATTTAATTTTCTTTTAGTAATAATAATAATAGATGAAGCTTTTCCTTCTTTCTTACATTATTAATATTATTACTATGTTTAATATTTATACATACCAAGTATAAAATATATAATCATATATTATTTTTTAACATTTGTCTTTGGGTATCATATATTATGATCCCTAAACTTATGACACTTTCTTCATTAAGGTCATCAGGTAGGTAGTTTAGTCTACTAGGCTAGGAAATTATAAACATCCTTGCATGTTGGATTCTCTCATATAACATGGTAGTTCTTCAGTACTTGATGAGATACATAAATTTGAAATTTTATTTAATCACTTATAAATAAGTCAGATGAGATCAATATTTCTATCGATTCATTTTCACTCGACATAATTAATTTTTTTCAGTAACTCCTAGTGCTTATCCAAAGCCCATACTCAACGCTAAAAATAGGGAGTTACAAACATAGTGCAATTCCAGAGCTTCTCGCTCAACACTAATGCTAGGATGTACTTGTACGATACACCAAGGAATACAATGGCCAAGTATCCGATGTTCCAGATCTTATGCTCAACATCAACATGGAAGGTTCCAGGGCTTATGCCCAACACTTCCAATTTCTCTTTTCATGTGTTCCAGAGCTTCATGCTCAACAAAAGTGTCTCAAAACTCATGTTCTCCAGAGCTTCTCGCTCAACACAAATATAAGTACTCATGTGCTCCAGAGTGTCTCACTCAACACAAAACATTAATTACCCATGTGCTCCATAGCTCCTTTCTCAACAAAAAACATCTCATCAATCATGTGCTTCAGGGTCCACACCTAACACAAGCAAACATATAT
>LPNX010107344.1:236499-275436 GCA_001517045.1 Pseudotsuga menziesii
TCAAGGTAACATCATAATCAATGGGGTTCATGCCCATAAGTGTTAGGTCCAAAATTCAGGATATTACAACCATAGTGCCATTGTGAAACCTTAGAACCCTCCTTATTAATTTCAAATACAGAGCTTCCAGCAACGATTTACCCAAACTAAAAATTAAATAATAAAACCACAGTTGCCAGATATGCTCTTGAATACATAGAGCTCCAAATTAAATGCAAAGTTTAAAACCAATTACAAAGACCATGATTTCATCCTTAATTGAAACACACAGTGTTTTAACAGAGTAACGATTCACAAATTCTTTCTACCATCTAAAATATTTTACAGAGAATTCATTCTCGCCATTAAAAACTTGCATGGACTTTAAACCTTACTATGATTTCATAAATTAAACCAACGAAGAGCCTAGGAACATAGAGCAGCAAATCCACTATAAAAATCCAAACATAAGGTTTTATTTAAATAGGAAATTTACCATAGTCATTACTACATTGCAAACGCCGAACAACCATAATCATAAAAACCCCAAACCCACGAATAGTGTGAGCTTCACTGCTTTTTCCAAACCCTGGCATTTCTAAATGGAAAGCCATTACATTTTATAGACATGGAATCCCCATAAAAATCTCCAACCAAATACAACCAAACAAATGGATAAGGGCACGTGTGCATAGGCTTACCAGATGGTGTCTTAGCAGTCTACTCCTACCCACAGTCACAATATTCTCCAAGTCCAACCTGCCACAAAACAAGTTATGCATCAGAAGCATGTTGCAAAAAAATACAAAAAAAAAACAAATAGCTTAAGATTTTAACCACAGAGTTGAACGCATACCTGTTTAGTAATTCAAACAACCCTGTAAACATTGTATCTTCCAACGAAAGCCCCAGCAATGGAGCTCTCTCCCCTTTCCAACGACTTCACCATGAAAAAGAAAGGAATCGAAACCCTAGCTTTGGGTTTTAAGTCTTAGCCATTGTGGAGGAAGCCACACAACCTTCATATTGCCCCATTTAATGTGACAACTAATATCCACTATAGATTAGATTTCACCCCTCCTATATAGTTATAGGCCCTTGCTTAATTTGGTTAAGTTTTGTACCAAGCAACTTAAACCCTTAGTGTTTAGGGTTTAGAAACCTTCTAGGTGCTAGGTCTTGTTTCCCCTTTAGTACACGCATGCAGCATAGTCTTAGCAAGAGAACACCTGCAAAAACCATGGATACATCATGCATTATTTCATAAGAACTAAGTGATCCCAAACAGTAGGATTTCCTTACCTTTCTGAATGAGTCATTAGATAAAATCCAACGACTCCTCCCCTTTAAATGCAGAGGTAAGTTAGCCTCGTTATTTAGTAAATAAAGACTAAGTAGCATAATAAGCATCCAACATAAATAAGCAATATCAGAACATCATTACACCAAATAAAATGCAACAATATACAAATACACCAGTACATAATTAAACGACAATAAACACCATCGAAATCAGAATAGGATATAACAACGTACAAATGAAAATCAAAATGAGAACACAAGTATAAATTCCTATTAAGTTTGTACAATTCCGAAGTTAACTGTAGATGTCCCTTATATCTTCGCAATATTATTGACCCCACAATTTTTTTTTATTTACGGATTTTAGGGACATTACACATGATATCAGAACCCAGTTTCAAACACTTGGAGACCTTGCGAGCGCTACTGAACATCTGTTGTAGAAATAATTATTTCAAAACTTTATTTGTGATTTTGTAAACTAACCAAATATTATTTGTTACTAACTGTGTAAATTTGATATATAAAGATAATTCCAAATCATGGACACAGAAGAGAACAACAGTCAACAAGGGAACCTAAATTCCCCAACCCGAGAAGAAGAACTCATGGTGGAGCTGAATTTCAATTTAATGAAGACTATACAAAGTCTACAAGTATACCTACAGATCTTTAAATATGATAACATGAATGAAAGAAGAGAACATAAAGCAATAAATGAAGCTTTACTTCGAAAATTGACAGTGGTAAACCCTCATGGACAACCTACCCACTCAACAAAAAAATCGAGAGAAAATTATCATCATAAAAGAAGAACCATCAGTCCAAAGGAAGAGGGACGAGAAGAAAACACCCATGATCTCCCAAAAGAAGAGCATCACCGTTCTTACAGTGATGGATCACCCTCTCCTTGCAAGAAAAGGCAGAAAAATGATGGCATCCTTCAAGGAGAATTTTGAAAGATTAAATCCCCAACTTATGAAGAAGAAATGAATACAAGGGATAAGACTGAAGAATGGATTTTGGGTATGAATAAATACTTTCGAGTACATAATTACTGGAGTGAAATGAAATCCCGGTTGGCCATTTACAACTTAAATGGAAATGCAGCGAGATGGTGGAGAGACCTGAAACAAACTAAGAGAGATGAAATAAAAGATATAAGATGAAGTAATTTCCGCAGAATATTATAGGAAAAGTACATATCTGAAAGATTCTTTGACAGAAAAGTAAAAGAATTTCATGAATTAAAGATGGGATCCCTAACTCTGGATTCCTTTATCAACAGATTTTTGGATTTGTTGCATTACGTACCTTACATAAAGGACAAAAAGGACAAAAAGGTCAAGACACAATAGTTTTTGGGATGTCTTCCTCCAAATTTTCAAGAGAGAATTGAGTTTGACATGCCCAAAACTATAGACACTACCTTGCACAAATATAGACTTTGTTATGAACATGGAAAACCGAGATATGAAAATATAAACAGAAATCGAGACAGGTCTAGGACCTTCTTGGACAACTAAAAACCTGGTTTTAAACCACATTCATACAGAAAACAAAACAATAGTTTCCCGTCTAACATAAATTTCAACAAAACTAGTGCATGACCAAATGTGTCCACACCAAATGCCAATAGACCACCAGCAAATGGAGGAGCCAAGGATGCCCCACTACAGGTTAGATGTTAGAAATGTCAAGGGCCCCATTATTCCAAATACTTTCCAAACAAGACTAATGGAGTCCTACACAACCTACAAGAAGACCCAACAATAGAATACATAGCTAGTACACCTAGGATCTATGTAGCACTCGATGAATGACAACCAGGCCATCAGAGCACTATGGTCAAAATAGAAGGTAAGGTTTCAAACACTTCTATTTCAATTTTGATTGATCCTGGTGCTTGATGAATATATTGTTCCCCCAAGGTTGTTGACATGTGTAAACTAAACAAAGTGAAACATGAGAAACCATGGTTGATACAACTAACCACTGGTACAAAAAGAAAGGTTTCAGAACTAGTAAAAGACAACGAGATAGTCATGAATGGTCTTCCAACTAAGGTAGACCTAAATATCTTACCCTTAGGATCGTACAATGTACTTATAGGCATGGACTGGTTGTAATAGCACCATGTCATGCTTGACTATTTAAACAAGTCAATCCTATGCACTGACAGCCAATTGAATCAAACAAAGATTCAAGGCATAATCAAGAAGGTTACTATTAGACATATATTCACCTTACAAGCGAAGAAATGTATAAGGAAGGGCTACAAATTTTCTGCAGTTAACATTCAGGATGTTGAAGCTGAGATAGAACAACAAATTGAGGGTTTTCTAGTTCTTGTAGACTTTAAGGATGTATTTCCAAAGGAAATACCGATGCTACCACCTAAGAAAGACTTAGATTTTTTCATAGAATTGACACCAGTGGAGCTCAAGTTAAAGTTACAGGAATTGATAGAGAAGGGTTATATCCGACCTAGTGTGTCTCCTTAGGGAGTACCTATACTATTCGTAAATAAAAAGGACGGTACAATGCGAATGTGCATCAATTACCGAAAAATCAAAAAAATGACCATCAAGAACCGTTACCCACTCCCTAGGATCGATGACTTGTTCGATCAAGTCGGAGGATAAAATATCTTTTCGAAGATAGACTTGCGATCCAGATACCACCAGGTAAGGATCCATGAGGAAGATATACACAAAACCTCCTTTTGGACTCGATACAACCATTATGAGTTTGTGGTAATGTGATAACTAAAAAATTCGTAAAAATTTAAAATTTTTCAAGTGACATAAAGTGTCTAAAGTCACCACTAAAGTACCACTAATGGTTAGCAAATAATAAAACAGCTTATAAACGAAAACAAAGAGTTGCATCTTTATAAGATTTTGTATAATATATAGACATAATCTTAAAAGCTGAGTTAGTGCTATTGATGACTTAGCAGTTGTAATTCTTTCAGAAGTAGAGAAAGAACTTGTATTTACTGCTGCTAGATATACTGATGATTTCTTTTGTCAAGTAGGGAAATAATTCTTATGTGTGATTGGGACTTACTTAGCTTTAAGCTAACAAAGTGGGACTGATGGATTCTTACAGGTTTTAACAGGTAAGTGTAAGTTCCAGTAAAATAATATTTATAAAACAAGTCAAGAAGATACTTCCCTAGCATGAATATTATGCTAGTCTTAGAATATTTAAGATCAACTTGACTCCATGAGGTAACGTTGATTTTATTTGTGCTGTCACATCTCCATAATTGTATTTATAAAAAAATGCATCTGCATGGGTGTAAAAACATGATCGAGGTACTATGCCAAAGGAAAAACAAGTTACTGGTTGATTACAATTAAAACCAAGAATACTTGGTGCTTTCGTTTATAGCAATTGTAATCTAGATTTTATCTAAGATAAAATTATAGTACTCCGACTTTTTCTTAGTTTAAGCACACATTTGGAGGCTAGTCTTAAACATAAGTATATGATTCTTTGGAGATAAAAACAAGGGAATACTTCATCTTCCTAAACTACAATTTATCCTATTTTACTGAAAAAGAGTCAACTCTTAAGAACTCTTAAGACCATACACTCAAAAGATGTATCTCCATTTCAACCTTCCCCTAGGTTTAACATTATATACTTCTCATTTATATATAATAACTATATCTTCATACATGTTGAGTTAGTAAAACTTTGGGATAAGTTTGTTGATCAACCAATATTGCTTGGGTACAAAACATATGTCCATTTGACTATATTCTAGCACACATAGTTAACCAAGAAGTTATATTAACCTAGCTTATCCTAGAAGACACCCCCATCTTAATTTTATATTTGGTAAACTAAGTATCAAACAACTCCATAATTAATATATCATTGCAATCATAGAAAATGCATAGTTTAAATGATTATAGGGTTTTTTTATTATAATTCTTTGCTGCAGATTGGAACCATCCTCCACTATAGACTTGCACCCTCGATTCACAAATGATTTCAGTGGACAAGTGGGGATGGTTTCAACCACGAGGTGGTTGAATTAAAAGAAACTAAACCCTATCCAATTCATTTCACAGCGCGAGGGTTTCCTTTCTAGTGTGACTGACCTATGAGCTTGTGACCGCCAATACTCCTTGCTAACCTCCAGCTTTCCATTTTCCCTGCGAGCTTGGTATTGGGAGAAGTAAGAGCTGATTTGTAAGTGTTTATGAAATCTACGACCTCTTTGGAGAATTGTGTGAGTGGAACAAATTGTTTTCCTTCACCGAATCGAAGATTTAGTAGGTAATTCGGATAGTGAATAGAGCTGAGTAAGGTACTCTTCGATCTCATGGGAGTGTTGTTGTTTTACCTTTGGTTTCGTACTTAGGGTTCAGTGGTAACCGACACTATAATTTACCAAGGGGTATTCATATTTCAAGTGCCATTGAGTTCCTCCAACTATTTGCATTCACGACTTCTCCAACGTTTTCTTATCAGGTAATCTATCGGTCATGAGTTAAACTTCATGAAAGTTTCTAAGTTTTTCAATACACTTTAACTGTTAAAAACTAATACTTGTTTTTACTGTGCAGGTTCTTCTCACAGAGAAATGGGTTTAACGGTGGCTCAACTCTCCCCTTTCATGACCACGCAACCCTGGTAAACCCTGATTGCAAATGAGGGTTTTCTCCTGCATTTGATGTGGTGGTTGGAAGTTAGGAAAATTCGCTGCTGGTTAAGGCACAGCCTTGGTTTACATGTTAGATTGTTAGTTCTTGTTTTTTTGTTTTTGTATGATTTTGAAACCCTACAGGGTACTGAGTGAAGGAATATTGAAGGCTATTGTAGCTGTGACATTAAGTTTTAGTGACAGTGCCTTTACGGCCTGTAATGATGTAAAAACTTCAAGTTTTACTTTTGGCTTTAAGCTGTAACCTTTAAATGGTCTTTGCTGGCAGTTTATTCCATGATACTTGTAAACAACTTATAGGGTTATGCAAGTACTGGTTATCATTTTCACTTACTATTTGTTTTAAATTGTATAGTTTAATTTAAAGCAGGCTTAAGCCTCAGCTGGTAATTATAAAGGCCATAGGCCATTACCTTCATTTTATTTTGTTTCTATTTAAAATGTTGACAGTATTATGTAATTTACAATTTTCATTTAAATTGGAAGAATATAGTGATTTGCTGTTTGAATTTATACCAAGTTATTAGGTGAAATCAGTACTCTGGTTTTTCTTTCAAATTGGTTACTATTTGTAGAAAAACTAAAATTCTGAAATGATATGGATTTTTACAGAAAATGTTTTAGTCTTTGATTTCCTATTTTACTTTCAGTAATAACATTTACAGCTGTTAAATTTTATAAAAGAAATAAGAGTAAGAAAGTCTATTTATAAGGATAAACCTATCTTTTGATAACCTTAAGCAAATCATTGAATTTTACAGTATCTAAACATTTGTTTTTAGTGCAGAATGCAAATACGATCTTGGAATAAGTTATGATAAGAACTTATGGAATACTATCTAGTTCCAAACCCTAAGTGCTAGTTTGTTTATTGTTCTTATGTTTATTTATTTAACTTTGTCTATTGTGTTTATAATAAGTATTAGTACTAATGATAGTTTTATGATTAGTATGATTACTAAATATTTTTATACACAAATTCAGTTCTTTATCTGATGTAGATAATTTTCAATAGATAGGGTATGTACTGTTGTTTCTCTGAAATGAATCATATGCAAACTATAAAAGAAATCAATTACATTTTTCATTCAGAGTTAATAACGAATCATCACATCTACTTAATCCACCAGCTGTACTAGAGTACTGTCTATACAAGGCGTGGAAAAATACAGTATGGTAATCTATTCTATTTACTTTTCATTTAGCATAAATAGTACTGTTTATAATCTACATATTCCTGACAAAACAATAACATGCATATCTTTGAAAAGCTAGTAAACATTTGCTGGAAACAGTAAATAAATTATAAATAACCAGAACAAATAAAAACATGTTAAATGATGAGGTGACAACAGCTTAAGGAGGTTGTTCCTCCCAACCAACTCCTGGGGAAAGCTTAGTCTACACTTCCTCATGACCCCCGAGCCTATTCCTGGTCCTCCTGGTAGAGTACTGGGTGAAGGATGTATCCTTAATACCTTCTGTCACTTGACTGGTCAAATTACAATAGTAGTTCAATCTTGCTTACAGTAATAAGAACTTCAGCCTAACATCTGCATAAGTTCAGTTCTTAGCATTTAACCCCTCAAACTCACTTCAATAAGTCCCCTCCATCAAATTTCTCTAGTGCACTTCATTCACATTGAATGATCACCTCTCTAGAATGAGTAGCATCAGTTGTCTTCAATGGGAAGTTTTATGATAATGCCTAGGTCTTCTAGGTCAGTTTTTACTTAATGAGCCACTTGCTCCAATTCCACTTTCTTGGGGAATCATGACCACAAATATAGGGAAGTTGCCACCTGCAATAGTTAGAAGTAGTTTGAGGATGCTGCCACTTGTCAATATACTCTCCACCCAGTCTCCTCCACCAAGTGACCAGCTAACACTCTTTTAACATCTTCCCTAAGCTGTTGTCTCATCATTTATTTATTTATTAATAAAATATTCTGAAATACATTAATTATTCTAGACCCCACTTGGTCATCAATTACAAACTTAGCATAAAAGATAACATAATGTTCCTCAGTAACATTAAATTATTTTGCAAATTGGGGCATGTGACAGGTAATTTCTCTTGGGATAACCAATGCAACGAAAAATTTTATGTGCATGATGAACTATATCTTTAGTGATTACATGGATAAGTTTTTATTAGTCTTTATAGATGACATACTATTTTACTCAAAGAGTAAAGAAGAACATGAGGAACATCAACTTTACGCTAAGTTTAGAAAATGTGATTTTTACAAACCATAGATACAATATCTAAGTCACATCATTTCTAAGGAAGGGATAGTCGTCGACCTAGAAAAGATTAAAGCCATCAAAGAATGGCCTATGCCTACTTGTTTCATAGACATTAGATCATTTTTGGGACTAGCAGGTTACTATCAAAAGTACATTGAGAACTTTTCAAGGATTTCCTATCCCATGACCACCTTACAAAATAAGGAAAATAAATCCCTATGGATGACCAAGTGCAAGGAAATATTCCAGAAGCTTAAACAACTCTTGACTACTGCACCTATATTACGAATTGCGGATATCAATGGTGATTTCGGTGTTTGGACAGATGTGAGCAAGGAAGGACTTCATTAGGGGAGTTTTGAGGTAAAAAAATAGACCTTAAAACAAAAATTGTACCATTAAAATTCACTTTATAAGAACCAATAGGATTAAATATGATGATGTCAACCATAAGGGTAAAATTTGTAAAAAAAATGGAGGGAAAAACAAAAAAACTACTTTTCTTTATAGTATTTTTGGCATATCTCCTTATGGGTTCACCCAAATTTCGAGTTTGGGGACTTGTTGGATGTGGAATTTAATTCCGCATGAAACCCATACCCATACTGCATACTTTTGAGGTACCCATGACAACCAAAAATGAAACTTCAATAAAAAAAACATATTTTAATATTAAAATATATATTTTAATCGAAATTTTCATTTTTGATTGCTTTTGGTACCTTAGAAGTATGTAGTGTGGGTATGGGTTGGATGCAGAATAAAATACCGCATCCAATGAGTCCCCAAACTTGAAATTTGGGTGAATCGATAAGGAGATATGTCAAAGATACAATAAAAAAAAGTAGTTTTTCTTTTTCCCTTCCAAAATTTAGAACTTTTGTTTTATTATTATAACTCTTATTTTATTATTTCCCTTATGAGGCCCATTTTATACCTCAAAAATTCCCTATTGAGTGGAGTCCTCATGTAAACTGACTACGCAATCTGTTACAAATCACATAAATTAAAAGAACATGAACAAAACTATCCCACACATGATCTTGACCTAGCAGTCATTATCCACGCCTTGAATATCTGGAGGCACTACCTCATGGGGAAGAAGTTTCTACTAAAGATAGGCAACAAGAGTCTGAAGTGTTTGTTCAACCAACCAGATTTAAATTCCAGGCAGGCCAGATGATTGGCCTTCTTTAGCGAGTACCACTACGAATTAAAGCATATAAAGGGAAAGGAAAACACAATCATTAATGCTTTAAGCTGACGATATCATATGTTGTATGAGATAACTTTGATACAAACCGATTTGGATTTGCACGATAGGATTAGAATGACAAGTGGAGTTTATTGTTTCTATGTTAAAGTCCTTAAAAACATTCATGAAGATAGGTTATTCATGTTAGAATAATCAAACCATAGTTACCTACATTAGACATTAATTTAATTATTTTTGTCTTATTACCTAGTTTCCTAGATTCTGTTCTATGCTGGTTGCCTTCTACATGTCCTAGAATTCAACACATGCTAAAAATGAGTCATGGAGCACTTGGGAAACATCCTAGAAACCCAATTTAGCATGTCTTATTTATTCCATATTCTCTAAAGTGCAAATCTTCTTTTTCTGAAAAGTTGCCTTGTTTTATTTATGAATTAAGGAAAAAGGAAAAGCTAGACTAGGTGTAGTTGCCTTGTTTTTTGGCCACATCATCCTCCCTCCTTTTCTACAAATAAAATCATGTATGAGTTTTCTTTCCATCCCTATTTATCTTTCCCACTTGACTTATCCAATTCGTGAGCATCTACCTAGATTTGGAAACTAAAGATGCACCTATGGGGGATTTGACTAGTTTTGGTAAGCCTGCTTTTTTACTATTTAGAATGGCATATTTGTGCATTCAATTCTCTCATGTAATTATATATTATAAATCCAAGAGACCTCCTCTTCCAAATTGATGGATTGACATCACCTAATGAAGTGTGGGAGAAGCTAGAAGATATTTTTTGAAATACATATGAGATGAGAGGACATCAAATTGAGAATGAGCTGATCTCCTTGAGTCCCAGTAGCTTCGAATCATTTCCAATCTACTTTTCCAAGTTTAAGGCCCTTGTTTTGCAGTTGAAACAGTGTGGGATCGAAAAGAAGGAAGAGAAACTAGTCTTGGCCATACTCTCTAAGTTTGGTCCTGACTAGTCAGTGTTTTTTTTTACCTTCCATGCCACCAAGTTGAAAACTTGAGCCTGGAATATGCCTAAGCTTGCATAGTTCATGTAATCCCTCACACAGGAGAAAGATAAGTTGGTGATGATGGGTACCATCAAACCTTCCAAAGAACAAGATTTGGTTGCTATAGATTCAAGGGTGTGTTCAAAAAGCAAGAAAAAAGATAAAAATCCACCTGAGCAAAAGAGAGACAATTCTAAGTCTCAAGAGGAGCCCCAAGGTTCCAAGAAGAAATCCCAGAAGAAGAATAACAAAGGAGAAATGAGCAAGTGCACATACTGCAGTAAGGGATATCATCCTGAGAGCTCTTGTATGAAGAAGCAAATTGACATGTTGACCCAACTCCTGGAGAAGAATAACATCTCCCTTTCTGATTGCTTAAAGAAGAGGGAAGGAGGATCAAATTCATAGGACAGAGAGAGAGAGTACATGCCTTGGTTGCTGGCACATCAATCTCACCTAGCTTCAACATAGACTAGAGATTCTAGACATATGGTTTCGACAAAAGAGACATTCTCCTCTCTTGACATGTCAAAAGGTCCACCAATAGTTTTGGGAGATGACTCTCTCACTGATAGTTTGGAGAAGGGAAGGATTAATCTTGACCATGGTAAGTTCAATAATGTGTTGTATGTTCCAGGTCTTACCTCTAATCTCTTATCAGTGTATCAGATGACTCATACTGGGTCTCCAAAGAAGGTCATCTTCTCCCCTGATGATGTTTAAATCACTAAGATTTTGAATGGTAAATTCATAGAAAAAGGTGTTGTTGATCACACTTTGAAGGTATAAAAGTTTTCCCATTTTCTACCCTGCTCAAACCCCTCTCCTCTCCTGATTCATGCTAATGAAGAAAGAAATATTTGGCATGAAATATTTATCCATATTAACTACAAGTATATTTCTAATTTGAGTGAAAAATATATGGTCATAGGGTTACCAAAGATCAAGTTTTCTAAGGGATTCTGTCAAGGTTGTATCCTAGGAAAACACCGAGAGCACAAGTATGAGAAAGCTAGTCATGAGAGAACCTCTGCACCTCTTGAGCTGATCCATAGTGAAATTTCTAGTCCATTCCCTCATATGTCCATGAGTCAAGCCAAATATGCACCAACCTTCATATATGACTTTTCTAGGTATTGTTGGGTTTACTTCCTAAAGCATAAGTCTGAAGTTTTTGACCTCTTCAAAGTCTTTAGAGCCTTGGTTGAAAAGCAGTATGGGAGGAAACTCAAGATCCTCAGATCTGACAATGGTGGTGAGTATTTCAAGTTTGAGTTCATTCATTATTGTAAATATGCAGGTATTCAGATGCAACATTCAATCCATTACACACCACAACAAAATGGTGTTGTTGAGAGAAAGAACAGATCATTGAAGGAGATGGAAACCTACATGATGGAGGCTAAGACTTTTCCACCAAATTTTTAGGCCGAAGCTATAAACTGTGCATCCTACATCCAGAATAGGGTGCCTCATAAGTAGGTTGATGGTATGACTCCTTCCAAATCTTGGAGTGGGCACAAGCCAGATGTGACCCATTTCAGGATTTTTGGCTCAAAGGCTTGGGCTAGAATTCCAACTGAAAAGAGGAAGGATTTGCAACTCCAAAGCCAAGAGTGCCTATTTTTTGGTTATTATAAATATTCAAAAAGGTACAAGCTGATAAACTTGACCACTAACAAATCTTTCATTGAAAGAAGTGTTCAGTTCCAAGAAGAGCCTTTAGCAGCAGTTGAAGTTGGAGGGTCCTCTTCACCACCAGAACCATTGATTGTAACTGAAGAGACTAATGAGTTTGTTGATTCTGATATGTTTGATAATGATGATTTGATTTTAGATCCTAACATTCCTAAAATACCAAAATTGGCAGCAAAGACCATTCATGCAGTTGGGGAACTAGCTGAAAATCCTAGTGACGCTAGGAGGACTAGATCTCAATTTGAGAGTGCCCTTTGTGTGAAAGATCCTCTATTTGTTGAGAAGTGATATCTGATGGTTGAATCAGATCCACAGACATATGAATATGCAGCACATGATCCAATATGGAAAACATCCATGAAAGAATAATTCAACTCGCTCCAGAAGAATAACACTTAGGAACTGGTTGATCTTCCCCCAGGGAGGAAGCTAGTTCAATGTAAGTGGGTTTTCAAGACTAAGTTTGCTGCTGATGGTTCACCTTTGAAATATAAGGCAATATTGGTAGCCAAGGGATACTCACAAGTACATTGTATTGACTACAATGAAACCTTTGCACCAGTGGCAAAGATGGACTCCATAAGGTTAGCTCTAGTCATTGCAGCTTCGAAGCAGTGGGAAGTGCATCACATGGATGTGAAGTGTGCTTTCCTAAATGGAGATCTCACTAAATATATTTACATGCAGCAGCCTAAAGGGTTTGTTTCTAATCCATATTTAGTGTGAAGGTTAAAGAAATCATTGTATGGGCTCAAGCAAGCCCCCAGGGCTTGGTATGCCAAGATTGATGGATTTTTTCTATCACTGAGTTTTGTTCAATGCAAGTATGATCCTAATGTCTATTTGAAGCTGATTCATGGTTCTTCAATGATTATTTTCTTGTATGTGGATGACCTACTGATTACAGGAAGTTCAAAGAAAGAGATTGCCTCCTTGAAGGATGCAATGAACCATGCATCTTCTTTGACAAATTTGGGATTGTTGGGCCAATTCTTGGATCTCAAAATTGCTCAATCCCAACATGGAATCAAAGTACATCAGTCCAAGTATGCTTTGGATTTGCTGAACAATTTCAACATGAAATATTGCAAGCCAAGCAAGACTCCCTTCCTTTCAGGAGTTAAGCTTGAAGAAGCAGGTTCTTCTCCTATCATTATATAATACACTGTATAAGCAGTTGATTGGGTGTTTGCTTTATATTACACACACTCGACGGGATCTATCTTATGCAGTTAGTGTGGCTTTGGGATACATGTATCAGCTTCATGAGATCCACTGGAGACCAGCCAAAAGGATCCTAAACTTTGTTCAAGGAACAAGAACTCATGGGATCTTCTACAAAGAAAGATTTGATCTTGATTTGATTGGGTTTACTGACAGTGATTGGGCAGGTGACAACACATATCAAAAGTCTACATCGAGATATGTGTTCATGCTTGCAGAAGGACCAATCAGCTGGTCAAGTAAGAAGCAGAGTGTCATAGCACTCTCATCTACAGAAGCAGAGTATAGAGGAGTTGTAAATGCAGCAACTCAATGTTTGTGGTTGCAGGGGATACTTGGAGAATGTGGCTTCGACTCAGAGATTTTAGCTATTATCTACTGTGATAATCAGAGCAGCATTCAAATATACAATGATCCAGTTCAAAGACAGCGAACCAAGCACATTGAGATCCATATGCACTACATCAGACAGCTTATGCATGATGGTACCATTGATCTACTCTTCTATGCATCTTCAGAATAAGTAGCAGACATCTTCACCAAAGTTTTTTGTGAGAAGACCTCCAGCAATCTCAAATCATTGCTGGGGATTTCTAATCATGCTATAAAGCATGATTGATGACAATAGTTCCAATTTTTTTTTCCTGTCCATGTTTAAGGGAGGATTTTCCCACTGGGTTCTTGCCTCTTTCCTTGGTTGTATGGACAAGCAGTATGTAAAGGGTGACTAAGCCTTGTTTCTAGGCCCTGTAGTTTTATGATATTTACTCATAAATTCAGGCTTAAGTGGGGGTGTTAGAATAATCAATCCATATTTACCTACATTAGACATTAATTTAATTATTTTAGTCTTATTACCTAGTTTCCTAGATTCCATTCTATGCTAGTTGCCTTCTACATGTCCTAGAAGTCAACACATGCTAAAACAGAGTCATGGAGCACTTGGGAAACATCCTGGAAACCCAATTTAGCATGTTTTCTTTATTTCAGATTCTCTAAAGCACATATCTACTTTTTCTAAAAAGCTGCCTTGTTTTATTTCTGAATTAAGGCAAAAGGAAAAGCTAAACTAGGTGTAGTTTCCTTGTTTTTTTCCCAAATCATCCTCCCTCCTTTTCTCCAAATAAAAGCATGTATGAGTTGTATTTCCATCCCTCTTTATCTTTGCCACTTAACTTAGCCAATTCGTCTGCATATACCTAGATTTGGAAACTGCTTTATGCACCTATGGGGGATTTGACTAGTTTTGGTAAGCCTGATTTTTTACTATTTCGAATGGCATATTTATGCATTTTATTCTCTCATGTAATTATATATTACAACATCCTTTTAATTCATAAGGTTGTCTATTGTACACTTACTCAGTATAGATTAGTGTTATGCTCCAATTTCAGTCTCGTTTGGTGTTAATTTTGCATGTTTGGTTAGCAATTTTGTGAGTGTAATTGTTCTATCTCTTCGGTTCAATTTCCACAATTCCAACAATAGAAATAATATAAGGTAGACAAGACAGGACTATTATTGTCCAAGGAGAGACTTTATGTTCCAGAGGGAGGAGACATCAAATCCATCATCCTAACAATTTTCCATCGAAATCCCTACTCAGGGCACCCAGGATATCAAAAGATGATATCTGCAGTAATGAAACACTTTTTCTGGCCTAAGTTTAATTCTAACATAGCACTATTCATCGCAAAATTCCAATAGTTTCAACTCGTCGAAGCAGAGCACCAACATCCTTTAGGGTTACTACAACCATTACCCATTCTGGAATGGAAATGGGAGGTTATTAGTGTGGATTTCATTACGGGTTTACCAAAGAGAAAGAAGCATAACGATTTCATATTTTTAGTGGTCGATAAGTTGTCCAAAGCGACACACTTTATTCCAGTAAAGTCAACATATAATGCAGTTCACATTGCTCACATATTCCGAAAGGAGATATTCTAATTACGTGGGATACCCAAGGAAATCATCTCAGATCGAGATACAAATTTTACCAGTAAATTCTAGAGATCTTTATTATCTGGCTTAGAGACACAGTTAAACTTCAATACCGCCTACCACCCGCATACAGATGAGCAGACGAAATGAGTAAATCATATTTTGGAGGATATGCTTATAATGTACATGATGAACAATCCCACAAAATGGGAGGATTATCTGCACCTCACACATTTCACATATAACAATGGATACCATACCTCCCCCAAAATGAGTCCCTTAGAGGTACTCTATGGCCAAAAGTGTAGGACACTGGTGACTTGGGATAGCCCGGTGGACAGGCTCATGTTAGGGCCATATTTACTGAAAGACCTAGAACAGTTAGTCACCAAAGTGCAACAGAATCTAAAGGAAGCACGAGACCGCCATAAGAGTTATTTGGATAAGAAAATAAAGGATAAATATTTCCAAATCAGCGAACATGTTTATTTAAAAGTAAAATAAAAAAGAAGCTCATTGAGCTTGGGAAGGTGCGGAAAGTTGGCACCAAGAGTTTTTGGACCCTTTGAGATACTGGCCAAGAAAGGGCTAGTGTTGTATGAATTAGCTTTACCTACTTACGTAAAGGTTCATAATGTTTTTCACTCATATTTATTGAAGAAATGTGTATATGATACTAAACATGTGATTGATTGGTCCTTGCTACAGGTGGAACATGAAGGGGAATTTATGCCAGAACCCCTTCACATTTTGGACAAAAGGGAAGTACAGCTCAAGAAGCGAACTATTGTCCAGCTGAAAGTGCAATGGAAGCAATTTGGGCCCGATGAGGCCACATGGGAGAATAAATCCACCATGAAATAGTATTGCCTTTCCTTCTTTCATGATTTCATTTCTAGTCCCAAGAACACCGAAACGAGGTTGTTCTAAGCAGGGAGGGATGTAATATCTCGAATTTTGACCTTGACTATATTGAGCATGAGACCCACTGCACATGATTTACTTTGATGTTATGTTTATGTCTATATATTGGGTGTATTCCCCACTGCACATGATTTATGTTGATTTGATAGATATACGGGCATGAGCCAATGCACATATTTTCTGGTCTTGGATATGATTATATATGTTGGGAATAGGCCCTGATGGACAAGGACTACTATTATTGTAATAGGAATAGGCCCCTATGTACTGGATTTATTATTATGCGACTGGGCCAAATCCTTATTATTATGTGATTGGGCACAAATCCTAATATATATATATATATATATATATATATATATATATACTAAGATGATTATTTTTGTTGTATTGTGTAGAATATTGAATGCATGATTGATTTCTATGATGTGTTGGGTGTAAGCCCTGGAACACATGGGTTATGAGATTTTTTGTTGAGCCTAACCTTTGGAGCACATGAGTTATGAGATTATGTGTTGAGAATAAGCTTTGGAACACATGGGTTATGATACTATGTGTTGAGCATAACCTCTGTAGAACATAGGTAACCCGAACAAGTAAACGATGGAAGTGTTGGGCATAATCCCTGGAGCACTCCAACTTGATGTTGAGCATAATATCTAGAGCATCGGATCTTTGGCCATTGTGTCCCTAGGTGTATTGTACTAGTTCATCCTAGTATTAGTTTTGAGCAAGAGGATCTAGAATTGCACTAGTGTAACGCCCGATTGATAGTGTTGAGTGTAGACTCTGAATAGCACTAGGGGTTACTGTAATTAAGGGTGTTGAGTTGGAAATATTATGAATAGCACCAATCCTCATCATACTTATTTGAGTTGATTAATTGAAATTTCAATCTACTTCTCATCAACATATGGAAGACAGTGCCATGAATACGAGGTAATCCAACATGTAAGGAAGATCTAGAGCTACATAACCTAGTTGAACGACCAACCCTACCTGAGGCCTTGTTAAAAGAATTGACTTAAACCAAAGAAGCATCAAATAGACAAATTATTCTATTTGGATGCAAGGTTAATAATAGATGATTAAATTGAATAAGTAAAGTTTATATAATATGTATATATATATATATAGTTATAGTTATAGCTATAGTTATAGTTATATAGTTATTTTTAATAAATATAGGTGAGAGATCTAAGTGAAGTCTACATCCACTTATGAGAATAATACACACACACACACATAAAGAAATAAAGGTAACTAAAATAATAAGTGAGAGTCTATGTAAATATTTATCATAAACTAAATATTTAAATAAAAATTCTATTTTAAAGCTCAAGTAGGAACTAGTAAAAATTCCTAGTTAACAAAATACATATATATTACATAAAAATAAAACTAAAGATTATTTTCAAGAAAACAGTAAAATCTTGATTTAACTGAATTTAAACCAACTTTCCCTTTTCGAAGAGATTACCTATAAGAAAAAAACCAAGAGAAGGCTTAGGGATTTTGGTTATTATTCCTGGATGGGATTGGAGAGCATTTTCCAAACCAAGCATTTTTAAGAATATGGAACCTTATTTCCAAATACTAGCAGGCTCACCCTTAGGATTTCTATATCTCTTGCATGTTGGCACTAGCTCGAGGGGATCTGATTTAAGAACCAGGAACGGTTGCAGGTCATGGTTGGGAGGAACGTGGCAGTTCCAAGGTCATTTGATTATCATTCCTAAGGTCAGAAATAAAGAGTGTTTTATCAATTTTGGGTGTTGAAGTGTGTAGAGTTCTTAAGCCATTTCAAGCTCCATAATTGTAGGTAAGAGATTTCCTATATTTCAGCTCCTGTCTTTGTTTTGATTATGTTACAGGTTGAGATTAAACAACCAGTAGGTTTTGTATTGGGAAATATAATTGACCCCTCATCATTATGAATAAATGTTTTAGGATGTTTTATTACTTAAGATATAATATCAATTTAAATTCTTATAACGGTTCTAGGATAAATTTCTTATCAGGTTTATGTTAAATTAGGTTTTAAAAGCTTCTATAATATGTTAAGGTTTAGACTAGATTTAACATTTAGTCATGATAAAGATAAGTATCAAACATTTCCCAAAACATAAAAAATAGTGTTGAATCAAATAAACGATGGACATGCCATCTAATAAACAGAGTCGCCATCTAATAAACAAACTATCAACTAAATAAACAATTCACAGACCAATGATAGCAAAGAATCGTGGAACCGAGATCAAATCCCTTGGTGTCCAAATACACCATAAATATGTGTGCAACATTCGTTGCTTAAAGCACTAAAAAGAAATAAATAAAATATACAAGCATCCAGTTAAAGTAAAATAATGTATCACGATATAAACAGCTATCGAATTCCACAAAGAGTAAATTGCTAGCCAAACTATAAAAAGGATAGGCCAATCTTCTAGCACTGGCATATGAGAATTTGCCCAGCATTGATATAATAAACTATCCATTAACCAAACCTTTGACAGGATAAAAATAATACATAATCATGAACCAGGGATCGAATCCCTAGGAGTTTAAGAACACTTATATATATGTTCCAGAACCACAATGGTATTCCATAAAACTTGTGTACCATTTGTTGTAATCCCACTTAAAACATTAAAATAAGTAAACACAAGTATGAAGCCATCCAAATTATCGAACCAGGGTCTCACACTATCAACTAAGCATTGAATCTTTTAAGCGTTGGATGGAATATGTGTAAGTCATACTTAAAACACAATAAACTATTTAAACCATCAAATTCCATTAAATCATTAGCTAGGAATCCTATGCTTTCTTCTTAAAAGAAATAAATAAATGTTCGACCATCGAGTCCCATAAACATTGATTGGGATCATATAAACCACTTAAATAAAATAACTAAAATAACGATAATCCAACATAGAAACCCATAAGATTTGGTTGTAAGAATTCTTATGTTTCTAAAAGAAATAAATACAATTATCTCAACCATTGTAGATAAGCAAGCTAGGTTACTATAATATCCCAAACTGATATTTTCCTGTTTATGTGTATACTGTAGTTGGCTAATAGACTTACTCCTTAATCAAATAGGAAAGCAAACCTTGAACTTTGCATGCAAATATGTGCCCTACAAAAATACTAAGATGCTATAAAATAGGAGAAATCAATGCATGTACATACCAGTATATAGATCAGCTGATGGTGAAGAGACTGGTCCCAACATGCAAGGATTCTACCGGAGGAATAAGGAGATACACCAAATTGTCCTCGACGGGTGAATGCACCCTCCTCTCAAATTGTATAAGATCCAGAATAATAAATAAGTTGCTGCTAGAAGCCCGGATGATGTGCACTGGGGTTATAATACCCCTCTAATGATGATGGAAGCAGCATACGGAAGTTCTGAACACTATAGGTAGGAAAACGAATTGCTTTGTCTCTAATCATGGTGACACGGTGTGATGGTGAAACCCTTTGGCTGGATGGATAATCAACCTCCCAGAATAACTGTTGAATGTAACCTGATGATGAACAAGTGATGAATCTGGATGATCCAACCTAATGATGAACTAGGGCATATAGATTTCACTGCCGAAATACACCAGTTAGCTGAGCATGCGCTCAACCCCAACTTAGCTCGCCGAGCTCTCCAATTCGACTTCACAAATCAGTTATCGCATAAGTGACTTCTCCATTCACTTTATCTTTCTTTTATAACTTTCAACTGCGAAAACCCTAACTTTTGACCTAATTAGGTCACTTTATCTTCTAATTTGCAGTTGACTTGCATGCATGCGCAAACCCTGACTTTTGACCTAATTAGGTCACTTTATCTTCTAATTTGCAGTTGACTTGCATGCATGTGCATGGAGACTTAATCAGGTGCATGCATCATTAAATAATTTCCAGATGTCATGCATGCAGGTGGCCTTTGGCTCTAGTGGCCCTCTTTGACCCAATGGTGATAATATTGATGCCTTAGATCTTCTATATATGGCATCAGTCTTCGGCTGATTCCTTGACTGTTAGTACCCGCTCGAACCTATAGGAATCACATAGGTTAGCGGGTTGGTCCTCAAATGCCTAAGCAGAAGAGGACATTACAGTTACCATGAAAATAAAACCACCGTCGAAACCATAGGTTCACATTGCCCGCAATGGCATTATAACTATTTTTAAACTACATCAAAAACTTAAATAAAGAACAGAGCTAGGGATTTTCCCCTTTGCTACGATACAGAAGCAAAATAAACATTTCAAAACATCCAATGTAAATCAACAGTCAGGAGTATACCAAATCACGTTAACATTTCACAAAATATACAACGTCGGCATAGACCCAAAAGTTATCTACACGCAAGTAATATTTACGAGCATTGTTACCATAGTGCCATTACTAGAAATGACACTAAAATCTCAAAACCCTCCTTATTAATTTAAAATACAGATCTCCTGACAACTATTTTCCAAACCAAATATTAAATAATAAAACCACATTTGTGAGATACGCTTTTGAATACACAGAGCTCCAAATTAAATGCATAGTTTAAAACCAATTACAGAGACCACAGTTTCATCCTTAATTCAAACACAAAGTGTTTTAACAGAGTAATTATTGACAACATCTTTCTAACAGCTAAAATATTTTACCGAGAATTCATTCTTTCCATTAAAAACTTGCACAAACTTTAAACCTTACTACGATTTCATAAATTAAACCAACGAAGAGCCCAAGAACATAGAGCAACAAATCCACTATAAAAATCCAAACAAAAGGTTTTATTTAAATGGGAAATTTACCATGGTCATTACAACATTGCAAATGCCGAACAGGCCATAATCATAAAAACTCCAAACCCACGAATAGTCTGAGCTTCACTACATTTCCCAAACCCGGTCATTTCTAAACGGAAATCCATTACATTTTACAAACAGATAATCCCCATAAACCTCTCCAACTACATATGACCAAACAAATGGCTACGGGCCTGTGTGCATAGGATTACAAGATGGTGGCTCGACATTCTACTCCTCCCCATAGTCGTAAGATTCTCCAAGCCGATCTTTCCACAAAAACCAGCTATTCATCAGAAGCATGTTGTAAACAAATACAAAAAAAATGAATAGATTAATATTTTAACCATAGATTTGAATGCAAACCTGTTTAGAAATTCGAAAAACCCTATAAATGTTGTGACCCTATCTCTACCAGCGAAAGCCCCAACAATGGAGCTCACTCCCCTTTCCAATGAATTTCACCATGCAAAAGAAAGGAATCGAAACCCTAGATTTGGGTTTTAAGTCTACACCAGCGTGGAGGAAGCCACACAGTATTCACATGGCCCCATTTAATGTGACAACTAATATCCACTATAGATTAGATTTTACCCCTCCACTATAGTTCTAGGCCCTTGTTTAATTTGTTTACATTTTGTACCAAGCAACTTAAACCCTTAGCGTTTAGGGTTTAGAAACCTTCTAGGTTCTAGGTCTTGTTTCCCCTTTAGTATGCACTTGCAACATAGGCTTAGCGAGAGAACACCTACAAAAACACAGATACATCATGCATTAGTTCATAAGAACTAAGTAATCCCAAATAGTAAGATTTCATTACCTTTTCAAGTGAGTCATTGGGTAAAATCCAACCACTCCCCCCCTTTAAATGCAGAGGTAAGTTCGCCTCGTTATTTAGTAAATAAAGACTAAGTAGCGTAATAATCATACAACATAAATAAGCAATGTCAAAACATCATTAAACCAAATAAAAGACATCAATATACAAGTACAAAAGTACATAAGTAAATGACAATAAACACCATCAAAATCAGAATAGGATATAACAACCTACGAGAGAAAATCAGAACAAGAACACAAGTATAAATTCCTATTAATTTTTTACAATTATGAATTTAAGTGTAGATGTCCCTTAGATCTTCGCAGTATTATTGACTCCACAATTATTTTTTGTGTTTACGAATTTTAGGGACATTACACAATTGAACACTTATACTTGTTTGCTTGGTGGGTAGACTCCTTCTTTAACCTTATGTCCTGGAGTCTTCTACTTCATCATATTCTTCATTCACAAATACATCATTTCTTATACAAATGCTAAGATGGATAAGTTGAATCCTTTTGGATTAGAGTACATATTCCTCATCGCTTGAGGAGTCTTCTTTGAATCGTGAGAGCTTGATCCTGAATTTCTCCCATCTTCTCTTCTCTTGTTATGAGTCGAGCTTCTTCTTATGTGCACTCTTCCCAGATTCTGCTGAAGGTAATCACCTTCCTTCTAGAACATATTCAAGGTGGTCATAAAAATCTCGTCTTCTTCTTTGACTGCTTCAAGTTTTCCCTTGAATTGAGCAACCATTCTTCAACTAGTTCCTCAATGTCATTTTTCGATTGATGTTCTTTCCTTCGAACAACTTCGTCAAAGCATAGAACACTTCCTTTGGTTTCTTCAAGTATGACACATGAGGGATGATATGATCCTTAAGAGAATCTGAAATGATTCTCTTGGCTCTAGCCTTAGCATCATCTCCCTTAAGCTCTAGAAATTCCTTACTAATATACTAATCATAGTCATTTTCTTCAAGGATCAGGGAGGCCCTATACTTCCATGCTTGGAATTTTTCAGCTTCAACAAGCTTGTCATGAAGCTGGGTGTGATGAGTCATTTTGCAATAAGAACCTCAGATGGAAATAACAAATATTTAGATCTTACCAATTTGAGGTGTTCGACCTGGTTCTGGAGCTCGTTGATCTAAGGTTTGTTAGAGAAACACTAATTTTCCAAACTTGGAATTCAAACTTCTGATTGGAAAGAAATATGTGCCTCTTTAAGTTTATTTTTCTAATGTACACCTTTTCAGAAAAACGTGGTGGGAAACTCCCGGAACAGGAATCCCTAGTTTCTCCAATTTCTTCTACATAATTATCTGATATTGATTATGTTGTATGTCTAAAGTTTCAGCTCCTTGTAGTATGAAACTTTGCACTAAGATATCTTGTTATGTCTTATTTACAACCCCATAGGTTAGAGAATAATTGGATTCTCCAAGTGGTACTTATGTTGAGTTTCCTAAGGTCATGGTTTTGAGGATTGTTCATCATATCGATCGTGCACAGACAACCACATCTCACTATTTCACATTAGGGGTATAAAAGAGGACCAAAGAAACTAAATTACATGCCCTACTTGCAACATCTTGTGAAATTTCATTTGGACCTTTCTATCTAGAGATATAACAATTCTCCCTAGTTCACTTGTTTATGACTGTATTTTGGAGGAGGCTGGAACCCTAATTTGGATGAATCATATCTCCCGAGGTATAGCAAACCCGAGGCTAAAAATTTCACACAAGCTACAATGATATTTCATATTCGTCCTGTAAAATTTTCATCTCCTAAGCCTTCTCCAATGTTGAGTTATAGAAAATTTTCCAAGATGACTATACTGAGTCTTCTAGGGTTTTCAATCATGAAAACCTAATTTCCATTATCTTCCATTATAGCTATATTTCGGCTGCAGAGTGCATTCTTTCAGGGTGTTTCTGATACCGTGTTATTTTTTCTAAATTAATTTACTTAGGATCTTTACCTGAAATAATACCAAGCACAACAACACATAAAAGATACACAAGATATATAAGATACATAAGACACAAAGATTTTCATCGGGGAAACCATAAAGGAGAAAACCCCGCAAACTTCCTCAAAATATTTCCGTCACAAAGACAAGATGACAAGATAGAATAAGCCAAGAACAATATTTATGCATCATCGCTATGTCCCTCCTTTTCCTCTCTCTCCTAAAGCACACATGAGAGAGCAAGTGGAGTGTGTGATAAATGAGGAGGGCGCCTCGCTATTTATATTCTTCCGTTGAGTTGTTAACTCAACCACTAGGTCTACCAGGTTACCTGTGGGGCCGACCTAGCTAATAATACACATAAATACATTTTCCTTTATTTAACTTGGGGACTATTGCCTCGACTTACAACAGAGCGTTTACCTCAGGAACCATACACAATTATGACATCCCGAAAGGAGGAACACACACATCTCTAATGCGGGTACAACAATATACAATAGTAATATACTTCAGAATATCTTCCGAGGTTACAATTACAACAACACGATTGAGGAGGTAAAATGTATTAGTAAGGTTTCTAGCTCTCTAAATTAAATAGTCTTGGCCCTAATCTTAAAAAATAACAAGACATATTCCTTTAATGAATTTAGATTAGTATAGCTATACAATTTCCTATATAAATGTGTTTCAAAGGTATTGAAAATTAGTGTGAAAATTAGGATTTAGTGATATAGTAGTGAGAAAAATAATAGGTTGAGTGTCTTTGGTCTCATTTTCCATTCTAGTAAATCGTCATGCTTCAAAACGTTTCTAAGTTCATTCTCAAGCTCATTATTAAGGTTTATTGTTATCTTTGTTACTCTTCCTATTCGTAGCAAGCAACCATAGTAGATCCATATAAGAGAAAAAAAATAATGCTATTTTAGGAGTGAATATAGGTCATTCATGTAATCTCACGCAATATATATTTGTTAATGATTTCTTATTATTTATAAATGGGGGCTTGCGAGAATATTCTTAGTTGAAGGAAATTTTAAAATTTATACGGTAAGGCCACGAGAATGGATATTAATATGCATAATTTCGCAATATTCTTCATTGGTTTTGGATGATGATATTTTTCATAGGTTAGTTTTGGATTTTCCATTTAGAGAATTAAACATTGAGGAGGGTTTTAAATACCTAGGATTTCTTTTAAAAGCCAATGTATATGATAAAAGGAACTGGAGTCGGTTATTCGAAAGAATTGAATATGGAATTGACAATAGGTGGTCAATTGACATTGGTTAAATATGTGTTAGAATCCATACTGGTATTTTGGTATTCTCTAGAATTCATCCCCAAGGGTGTTCTAGATTGTATCTGGAAGACGTGTATGCTTCAACTTTATTTCGTTTGGAAAATAAAAAAATGATCATAATTGGTTGAATGAAAGAATATTGATGTGCCGAAGGAAAATGAGGGATCAGAATTTTAAAATGTGCATTTATTGGGGTTTTCCTTGGCAACAAACAATAATGAGAAGGTTCTAACAAAAAGGGTTTCATGGAGAGACATTCTAGAAAGAAAATAATAATAATAATTGTCTAGTGGACAATAAATAAATAAAAATAATGTGTCCAATCAATGGAATCATTTTACTAAAGATCATGTCTAGTGATTGAAGGCTATCTAGCTTGGAAGGTAGGAATTGGAGAAAAAGTGAGGCTTGGCCATAATGTTGTTTTGGATTGTGGTGAGGATCAACATCTCTCAAGTGTAATCTCCAATTAATTATATCCAATTTTTTCTTTACTTTGAATCAAATAGTAGATGAGGAAACTATAAACATATTGTCAGAAACCAGGTTCTCTATTATATCATTAGCATTGGTAGGTATTTAGATAAATGAAAGGAAAGACTATATTAGTTCTGTTAAGAAACATCATATTAGATTGAAAGGGGAACCCAATGAGTTGTCTTGGTCAAAGTACAAATTAAGTAGAAATTCATTCCTAAACTTGATTATGAAGCAATGCCTAGTCAATTAATTATGAGTCATGGCGGTGGTGGAAACATGTGTGAAAGTTGAGGGCTACTAAAAAAATGAAAATACTCCTTTGGTTTCTTTGAGGAATAAGGTATTAACATCGGATATGTTGCAACTGAGGAATAGATAGGACCTAAGTATTTCTATGTTTTGTACTATAAATGATATTCGAACAAATCTTTATACACTATCCATATTGAAAGACATTATGGGAGGAGGTTAAAATTCTAATATGATTTGAAAATGTGTGGTGTGAGAATTCATTTGAAGAATGCCTATGAGCATGGTTTTTTAAATAGAAATTATCGAATTATAAATCCATTTCATGTTGGTCCTATGGGGTATCTAGTTCGCTTAAATTTTTTTCTAGTATTTTAGGTATACTCTAGTATTTATGCTTTAGGTAAATAAATTATCACATAAGACTTAAAAAAAGAATCTAAGAGAAATCAATTGGGTAGAAATAGATAGATCATTTTGTTCAGGATTATCTGATGAGGCTTTGATGTGGCCAAAATTTTACAATGCTAAAGTTCTTTTGTATTTTTAGATGATAATTATATCAAATTTAAAAGAGGAGTTAGATATATCCCAAACAACTTAGTTAAATTAGTGTCACTAAAATCCCAAATGAAATGTGTTTTGGATAGAGATTTTCAAAAGTTCAAATATTTGAAGGTTTTTTTTACCAATTAACTAGATGGAAGGAAGAAACATATACACTTTGGGGAGAGTACTAACTAGATGGAAAGAAGAAACATATACACTTTGGGGAGAGTACTAAAGGATCAATGCCATATCTGATTCCATTTCTATCACTCTTTTTTACAAATAACTCGATATGATAGTTGACACACCTTCAAAACATGAGAAATATATAAATGAAGGCTACACAATTTTTATGGAGTTTAAAGATGGTCATTATGTTAATAGCAAAAATTTCTTTACATTTATCTTTTATATTATGTAATGATTTTTTAGTTTGGAATGTAAATGTATCATTTATAATATGTAAAGGTTTTGTGGTTTTGAGATGAAAATATTAATATAAATTGTTGGCATCTTATTTGAATTTGTTTTTTTTCCTTAGGTGAACATTTTTAGCTCTACATATTTTTCTTTTGGAAGAGAAGAATTTATAGCTCAACCTTATGTATGTTTTAGAGGATAAATTTCCCAACCCTTAGTTTTTTTAAGAACAACTTTTTTAAAAGAGTCTAAGGAGCAGAACGTTCTAGAAATGCTTTATGCATCTAAAATATGTAATTTTCATTTTCTTTATGGATAAAAATTACAAATTTTTTTTGTCTGAGGAAAAAAATATTGAATTGTATTAATCGAAATAGAGCATTACATAGAGTATTCTATATACTGCTAAATAATAGTTTCACAAAAAATCTGAGCTCTTTGTAGAGCCTTACATTCTTTGTTGTCGTCAAAAAATTTATATATTGTTCTTGAGAGAGTAGCTGCTTTGTACAAAAACAAAAAAATAACTGATGGTGAAGATTCTTCTATATACTAGTGCAGTCTGGGTCTGATGAAAACTGGTGCCTTATTCACATCCTCTCTTTGGTACAATAAGTGGATTGATCCTTTGCCGTAAAAGTGCTCTGTAAATTTTTCATAAAATAGAAACCATTGTGTTATGAGCTATCATGTCAATCAAATAATATATGAGTTTAATTATAGATTGTCCTCCCTTGATTGTATATCAATGAAGGGTCTATGATAGAACTCATATACCTCTACATCTCGACGTTCCATGAATTTCCAAATGCCATGTTCCAGGGCTAGTCCTGACTTGAAAACGTGATCCGCATCTGTGTTTCTTTCCCTGTAAACATGATGACATGTTATAGAGTAAAAATTTGTCATAATCTTGTTAGCTTCCTCAAAGAGAGAAAGGAGAGAAATGTTCCTGCATCTTTGAACTTTGTTTATCCAGTTGATAATTAATAAGGAGTCTCCAAAGATTTGAATCCTTCTACAACCTTTTTCAATAGCAAAAAAAAGGAGAAATTTTAGAGCCAATAACTCTACAAAATTGTTTGTCACAGTCCCAAGGCCCATTTGAATCTGGTAGTGGTGGTGTTGATTGAGCAACAAAATAGCACCACCCCCACATTTATCCTCTTGTGATGCCCCATCAAAGAAGGCCCAAGGTATGGTTCTATCAAGCGTTTCTTCTGTGATGATCCTTGGAGCCAAAATGTCTTTTGTTTGAGGGAAAAAAGAGAGGATGTCAAGACCCTTCTTAGCTATAGCTTTAGGGGATGAATATTTTTATTGAAAGATGGCTACATTTCAAGCTAGCTAAATTCCCTAGATGTGGAGAAGTGGGAGAGCTTTTATATGAGCTAGTTGAGGTGTGGAGGACCAATATTTCCAAGCTTCTTCTACTGAGGGACCTGCCCAATCAAATCTAAGATTTAAGAGATCTTGAGAGTGTGACAAAACCTGTGAGGAGAAAGGACAGGTAAGGAAAAGCTGGTTTGTGCTTTCTTCATTATCTTTACATAAGGTACACCAACCTGGACCTGTTAGTGATCTTTTTTGGAGCCTATCCCAAGTTGGGATTATGTTTTCTAAATAAAACCACATGAATTTTTTTTTCCTTCAGAGGACATTTTAATTTCCAAATCCCTGGTTTCCACGGCCTTGGTTCTTCTTGGAAGATATTGGCACATAGTTGCTGGTAACCCATTTTTGGGGTATAAATTCCATGTGTTGCATGTTCCCAGACTAGCTCGTCTTGTGAATTTGTGAGCCATATATGGGATAAATTTAGGGTAGGGATGTATATGTCCCAATTGATGTGCCAATTTAGTGGGATTTCAAGTTCCTGACTTCCCAACCATCCTTGGTGCCAAATGTTTGTCGAGGAAAAATCAACGATTTGATTTAGATGAAAGAAACCTTTTTGTTGTAACAAAAGAGCTAGTTGTTGTGGAAGGATATGATTATGTTGGCTTCCTATCCAAAGATTTGCTCCAATTCTGACTTTTGTTCTATTCCCAATATTCCACGATAGGCCGCTTTGGATAAGAGGAAAGACGTTACAAATAGCCTTCCAAATAATCGATCCATTTTGTGGAGTAGTAAAGACAAGATTTCTAATCCAATCTTCAGTTGGTACTGGAGCAATGTACTTATGAGTAATCACCTCAGTCCACAATCTATTAGAGGAAATGAGCCTCCATCCAGCTTTTGTTTCTAATGTTTTTGCAAACAAAATAGGGTTTTTAAGCCCCCGTCCTCCCATTCCTTTGGTTCTAGCTACTTGGTCCCATTTTATCCATGGGAGAAATCTTTCTTCCTTCTTCCCTGTCAAAAGGAATTTTGAGCGGGTTTTTCATGATTTATCCAAATTTGATTTTTGGATCCAGGCTAAAGCCATCCAGTAGATAAGGATGGCTTCAAGAACTAATTTAATCAGAATTAGTCTTCCTGCTCTCGAGAGCCACCTATTGCACCAAATTTGTATTCTCTACTTGAGTTTTTCCATGAGCCAATTCCAGTCTTCCTTCTTGTAGCAGTTTGGTTTGAGCTAGAAACCTACATATTTGATCCCATCGTCCAAAGTATATTCCTGAAAAGGAAAGAGTTCCAACAACACCCTTGATATGGATTCTTCTAAATTGAAAGTGGTGATTATGGATTTATGTGCGTTTAGTTGCATTTTTGTTTCTTTACAAAAGAGGAGAAGGATTTCTGAGAGCTTTTCTACCTCTCTAATTGAACCATTACAAAATATGAGAATATCATCTACAAACAGGAGGTGTGTAATGGTTAGGTTGGAAAATATATTGATTCCTTTAAACAAGCCTCTTCCTTTTGCATCCAGAGTAGCTCTACTTAATCCTTCTGCAACCAGGATGAAGAGAAGGGGGGAGAGAGGGAACCCTTGACGAAGACCTTGTTCTAAATGAAAGAAAGGGGAGGCTGATCCATTGACCAGGACAAAAAAGGATGTTGTAGTGATACAACCAAAGATCCAATTGATGAAGGAGTAGTTGAAACCCAAATGTGTTAGAAGCAGTCTGAGATATTGCCAACTGACCATGTCAAAAGCCTTTGAAAGATCAATTTTTAGTATCACTCCTTTGGAATTTTTTATTTTTGCACTATGCATTCCTTCCTGGGCTACTCCAATGGCTTCATGAATTTGTCTATTCTCCAGAAAACCAAATAGTTCGTTTGATAAGAGCCTTGAGAGGACCTTCTTTAATCTTTGTGTAATTATCTTTGTCACCACCTTTTATGAGATGTTGCATAGAGAGATGGGCTTGAAGTCCTCCATTCTGTCTAAATTATCTTTTTTTGGAATGAGGGCTAAGAAAGTTGTCTTGAGGGGAGGATATAAGTAGCCATTTATCCTAGTTTCTTCAACCAGTTGGAGGAGGTCAAGACCAATGGTGTCATAGGCAGCTAAGAAAAATTCAATAGTTCAGCCATCTGGTACTGGTCTCTTATCCTTTTGAAAGCTATGCAAAGTTTCTTTCAATTCCTCTACTAACACTTCCTCCATCAAATCCATATTATCCTCCTTAGTGATGCTTTCAAGAAAGTATTGCGAAATCTGGAGGATCTCAGCAATTGTTGCATGTTGGTATGCTTTAAACAGGTTACCAAAATAGGACCTCCATGTTGCAGCCAAATGCTCAAAAGAGGAAACTCTCTCATCGATTGCATTCTTGAGATCCCAAATGGTGTTTTGTTGTTTTCTTCCTTTTGCATAGGCTTGAAAAAAATTGGTGTTGTCATCTCCACACTCCATCCAAATTTCTCTACTTTTCATCCTCCAGACCTCTTCTCTTTCCTTCTGGATCATGTTTCTCTTGGATTCTAAAGAGTTCAACCTTTCCTAATGTTCATGTGTGAGGAAGCCTCCTCCATCAGAGTTGTGAATCTCCTCCACTTTTTCCTCAATTTGTGTGATTTCTTGGTCATCCATAATTTTTTTATTCTGGGCCCATTCATTCAAAATATTTTTTATACAAGAGAGGTTCTGTGTAAAATGTATGGCAGCATGTGTGCCCTCATCTATTGTATATAGTTTCTAGCTTGTTTGAATTAATTGAAAAACCTCCTCATTTTTTATCCAAGAAAAGCATAGTTTGAAGGGATCGGCTGGTTTTTTTAGGTTTTTCTGTATCTCCAGACAAATTGGCATGTGATTTAGAGTCTACTCGTGAGTCCACCCATTGTCTAAACATCAGATCTTTTTCCAGAATATTTCCAGCTAGAGGAATCTGTCTAATCTTTTTGCAATCCTATTCTCCCAAGCTCTTATGTTTGTCCAAGATGGTTTGAGCTTCTCAGGGTCTAGGTCAAGCAACTTCAAGTTTTCAAGGAGATTGCTGAAGAAGGAATCCAGGGGATCCACTATTTCTTTTGGGCCCCATATTTCATGGGAACCAAGTGTGAAATTTAAATCGCCCTTTATAATCAGATTTTCACCTTGTAAAAGGTTGGATGATTTCATAGCTTCCCAAAACTCCAATCTATTATTATATGATCCATAGATATTTAGAATATTCAAGGATAGGTTTTCCTCTACCCAACTGAGTTGTATCCCCAATCCAAAATGAGCTCCCCAAGAGTTTATGCAATGCAGAGTGGACTAGATCCATCCAATTGCTAACCCACCAGAGTGTCCTATTGCACTTTGAGCTATGAAGGTGTAAGAAGTAGTTAAAGAAGAAATCATATCTGTTACTTCCATTTCAGACCCTAACGTCTCCTAGAGGAGGATGACATCTAGTTTGTAGACCGAGAGAATCCTCTTTAAGGAAATTTTTTTTTGGGTACTTGCCAGACCCCTACAGTTGAGGGAGAGAAATTTCATTTGGGAACCCCTTCTGGGGCAGGCACTGCTCTAAGTGCCCCAGATAGGGAATTTTTCCTTCCATGCTCTTGATCCAGAAGATCTTTTTGTTGTGCTACAGAGAGATGAGAGGGTATTCCCCTTCCATTTCCTTTTGCTAGGAAAGTAGGGTTTGTTCCTAGTCAGAGGAGGGGAGATGTTGAGGTATTCAATGTAGGGATATCCCTCGACCTAAGGTGGAAACGTATTGTATATGATGAGGGTGAGTTCGAGAGGACTAGCTAGGCGGGGGAGGGAGAATCATCGGGAGGGGAGCCGTGGTAGATAGAGTGTGGGAGGAGGTAAAAGGGGGAGGGAAGAAAGGTGGTGGAGAGGGTGAAATAGAGGCACAAGGAGAAGTGTCCATCCCTTTTAGGTGAGGGTATGAGGAAAGAGAATCATTTAAATTTTTATTTAAGGTCGAAACTAGAAACATACCAAGAGAAAACTGTGAAGGTTGTTGTAGTGGAGGGGGTCGCCCCGTGACAGCATCATTTTTTAATTGTCCTTCATCATTGATCATAGGATGGCTTGTTGCTGCATCTGCACCATGAAATCCTTCTTCCTCCTACCTTAATGTGTTCAGAACCCCAAGCTCCTTAGACATCCATCCCTTTCTGGTGAAAGTTGGGGTCAATCCGAGTGGGGAATTCTTTGTTAAGTGCCCTATCTCGTGGCACCTATGACTTCTGAAAGGAATCCCTTCATAGTCAAGAAGTTGTTTATCTGTTCTTGGACCCCATATCAAGTTGATGTGGTCTCTGAGTTCAATTTGAATGTTTAATGAAACCAAAATTCTTTCCACTGTTATGCACCAAGTTTGCATAAAAGAAAGGTCTGCCTCTATGAAAGTCCCCAAAGCATTGCCTAAGTTTTGCAAATATGTTGGGTTCTAAAACTCCCATGGAAGGCCCGACAATCTCACCCATACCAGGATGGTATCCAACCTTTCAATGTCTGCATCAAACAAAGGGGTCTATTTTTTTAGCATAATAGGTATCATGCCATAGTTCCAAATTTGACTCAATATTTTTTCTGCATCTTCCTTGCAGTTGAATTAAAAACAAAACCAACCCTTGGCCAAAGGAGTAGTTGCTGGTTCATATTTAAACATCCCTATCCAATTTTTCCAGACCCAATTTTCTATTTCGTCCCGGGATGGGCTTCATCCTCTGATTTTGCCGACAAGAGAGACATCCTCCATTTCCCTTGCTTCCTCAATAGATAGATTAACCCTGCAAACCATATCCAGTGTTCCTCTGCTAGGGTTGATGCATCTTTTTTTTCTCTTTTTGTTGGGTAATTCCCCCCCCCCCCCAAGCCTTCCTGCATAAATGTCTTCTCGAGAGTATCTTTCACTGAGGTTTGAGCCCGATTCAGGAGAGGAACCACTGAATTTTTTTTATTTTAAGGACGCTATGAATCCATCCGGGTTGCGGACGATACTATGTGAAAACCCCGAGGAATCAAGAGCGATTAAGGGTACCGACCATCCCACCTCCAAAGACTCAAGTTCACTAAAAAACTCTTGTTCCACCTGCAATGTAGGGTTTGGGGGAGTTGTCATGGAAGATTCACCATGTGGTGATGGCATCCACTTGATGCAAGGCTAGTGTCGAAGATGTGCCAGAGGGAAAGAGTGTGAAAGGCAAGCCATCTAGGGCCAAGTCAAGCAGTCGGGTTTCTAGTTGTACCAGCAAACTATCTTCATCAAGTTTCGGCAGACATTCCGAAGGTAGATCGCCAACCCTAACTGTTGAGAAATCACTTTCATTTCCAGCTCGAAAATGATCCAACATTGATTAAACTATGGCCAAGTTACCACAGATAGTTCCGAAGAGGAGAATATCGATAAATACTGCACGTGTCCTTCGTATAATCCACCAATTCTTCCTCTCCTTCATTGTTTATGTTTTCTGCATTCATGCTGGCAGCAGGTAAAAGAGAGAAAAATAGTAAAAAAGAGAGGGACAACCCTTTTGTGCTTAATCCATCAGGTGTTGTTGGTCAACCCCCGAGGGCCTCTCCTACTGCCCGCATTTCCGAGGAAAACAAAAACCCTCTTTTCCATAAAAATTACAAATTTTAATAATTATACCGACAATTATTAAATATAATTTATCATCATTATTATATTTTCAAATTATCTTCGACAATTATTAAATATAATTTATCATCATTATTATATTTTCAAATTATCTTCGAGAAAATATTTTATATATATTCATATGGAGACATATTTTACATATCCAACGTTTTTAACTTAAAAAAAAATCAACAAATTCCACTCAGTTCCTCTGAACATTTCATTTATTGATTATCCTTAATACTATAGCATATTAGTGTTTGTACCATGAAATATGACAATCTACCAAAAAGGGGAGAAAAGTAACTTAAGAATATATGCAGAGACAAACGATAATAGACACCGAAAGTGAAAGCAGCAATATCCTTGGAAAAGGAGAATAAAATGAAAGGGAAATTGTAAAATCAAGGAAGGCTTTGGAAAAGAAAATTAAAGCAACAATATCTTTTGAGAATGAGAAAATAATATGGAAGGGAAATGGTAAAAGAATAATTGTCCACCTATAGTAAGAGTTATTTCAAGCTTATATGGTTTTTAGTTAAAAAGGTGACATTTGATATTTTATAAGTAAAATGAATTTGAAATGTATTTTTTTTTAGTTTTTCATTATTATTATTTTATTTTTAATTAAATTTAATATACATATATGTATTTTAATATTAGATTATTTAATAATAAATTTAATATATATATGGTTTAATATTTTTTAAATAATAAAATATTAAAAAAGATTTATTAATAATAATACAATTTAAGGTTTTGGATTATTGACTATTTTTGTGTTATAACTAGAAATCTTTAATATTTTTATTCTCTATTACAAATTCATTTTATAAGAATGGCAATCCTATAATTCTAATATATAAAATGTTAAAGTATATAAAAATTAATAATTTAATAAATATATATACATATATATAGCTTGGTGCACTAGTTTAAATAGTTGAATAGTTGAGTGTTGTAAGTTGTGACCAATGGGCTCTTTGTGATTTCTTCTTGTAGACATAGTAACTCTTGTTGGATTTTATGTTTCTCTCTCACATTGGACCTAGATTCAGTCCCTTCTTGGTGAGCACAACAAAGCCCAATATATTGGCCTGATGGAGCGGAGCTCAGCCAGCAGCACCTACGACACAGATGTCATCTCACCCGAGATATCTAAGTTATATGGGTAACTTCCAAAACCACGTTTCCATAGTTTGTGCGAGAGGGTGTTTTAGTACCTTGGATCTACGCCAGGGTTTCCAATGAAGACGAGGAAGGTGGGTTACTGGTTTGCATGGTACTTCAATAGCAAGTTATGATCCATCTCTTCTTTATGCAATTCACGTAAACAAACAATGAACATACATCATAAGCATGTTCATTAATATAATGTGGCAGTCATACATTTATCCATTTACAACACAATAATCAACCAGTCATTTAACACAACATTCACAGATATATCTAGAATACTTTAATCATTCAAACATATACACAACATGTAACGTGGAAACCCATCCGAGAAAAAACTACAAGGTGCTCTTCATCTGGCATGAGGAAATAGATGCACCTTTTGTCTGTGCAAAAACCTGCAGACTTTGTTCAAGATCTTTTCTTCTCTCTTTATAGAATTTTCCTCCCTCTCATGCTCTCTGATCTTCTTTCTTCTTCTCTTCATATTCTATTCCTACTAGTGATCCGCACACAACCTAGATCAACTCAACCCTCTCTACTTGTCTATGCACTCAGCTGCAGACTCTCTACTCTAATGCACTCAGCAATACAAAGCTATTCTACCAAAAACCCATTACTTCCAGCTTAACAGCTATCATGTTGGCTATCTGTCTAACTGACTAACCCAACTACAGCTTGGGTTCCTTCTTTTATAGATTCATTAAAGACTTGATATAGAGCCCATACATGCTTGTTACAGACTCAATATCGGTTCAATACAAACTCTAGCTGACTCATTATGGACTCATTTTCAGTCGATTTCTCAATCGACTTACTATAACTAGCCAATAGATTGTCTTTCCTATTCTAGTAACACGTAACGAAAGGCATTATCTTCCTGACTTACAAAGATTCCTTCACGTGTGTGGCTTCTGCCGAGCTCGTACCCACGATCGTTAAGGACTTTCAGCGTTATTCCTTACTATCACTTTCTAGCAGTTACATTATCTGCACACCTGCTTTTGTCGATATTTTTCCATGTCATCTTGTATCTTGTGTCGTCCTTCCATCACGACGTACTTATCTAGCACAACTTCCTCATCCTGCGCCTTCTCTTTCCTTCTTCTGCCACAACATCCTTCCCTTTCTAATGATATTGCTTCCTTTTTCATAGCTCATTACTCTTCTCCTTTACGCTCTTCTTCCATACTTATGTATAATTCTACATGAATTCTTCCCTGCTGTCCTGAGGCCTAAAAATCCCCCAACACTCACATGTGGCTCATCTCGAGCCACGCGAACTAGTGCTCAATAAATTGACTTGCGTTGATTTTGTTCTGAGAATCCTCCATGATTTTCACCAACTTCTCTATCTCTGCGCGCACTTCTTCTTTTGTTTAATGCATGTGCTCCACGAGGTCAGAACTGACGTGTTCTGACATGGATCTTTCTATAGAGGTTGCTACCTCGCACGCCTTCTGGTGTATAGGCTCAATTATTCCTGTGACTTTCTCTGCTTCTGACTTTATGTTCCTTCTGTGTTAGACCGTATGTTCCTTCTATGTTTGTAGGTGGCTGAAGGCTTTATGTTCCTTCTGTGTTTGGCTTTATGTTTTGTAACATTTATATCTCCTCGTACAACTGTCATTTTTACAAAACCCCATAAGGAAGTTTCATTTATTAACAATACTAAATCCTTTTCAAACTTGTCAATCTTGTTTACTTCTGGATGTTTTTACCGTTGAGTGGAGTAGGACATAGGGGTAGAATGCAAGGGCTGAAGGACTTATCGGTAACACTGATGTTCTTTGTCCGCATTCCTAGCTTCAGCTTTTAGCTCATCCCATGTTTTTCCTTCCTCCCTTCAGAATATTCCTCAGCATTACCCGTGAATGAGTACACGCCATCTGGGTAAATCCTCAGAGCTCGCGACAATCATTCAAGCCAACTCATTGTAATTGTTTCTCTTTGGTACATTGCTGGTGATATTTGTCATCCTCTTCATGTAGTACCTCCCTCCACCAGGGTACGCCATTACAACACATATTGGAATCGTCATCACCTCCCATATATTCATTAGTTTTTAGTGATGATGGTGATGGCATTGGCCTCTGTTTCTTCCTCTCTCAAGCCGATCATTCATTCAGACTGATGGTTCCTAGCTATGGATACTATGCACTGTGGAAATTAATTCTTGGAAACTATGTCCGAAGGCTTCAACGAGATGTCCTCTGGTCTTTGAAATCTTGTCACTACTTCTTCAGTCGTGCTCAGCTCCTTTAAGGTAGCATTTCTTTTACTGGCATCAGAGGGTCTTTGCATTGGCATCTTTACCAAGATGGATGGACCCGCTTCTGCATGGAGGCCCAAAACTGGTTGAATTTCCAAGCAGCTCCTAGCCTTTACCAGAACATATCCATAAACAATCTTCTTAGGTGGAGCAGTCATTACAGTTTCCTCGACAGGACTCCCGGGAGCGTTAGCACTATAATAGTTAGTCATCATACTTCTCCACATGTTTTTGCTCACTATGTATTTTGCAAACGGCTCGGGCTTTGATATTATAAGGGCGCGAGATGGTGATCGACCATCACTAGCGGTTTATTCCAGCAATTAGTCTTTCAAATACTCACACGAGCCATCATCGAGTAGCATAATGACAACACGAACCATCACATGGGTTTTTGGTCTGACTCCTTATGTGGAGATGCCAACTACGATGCCCCTTTTTGTTGTGACATCATGATATTAATGGCAGACGTGCCCCTTAACTTCCTTTGTGATCTGTTTCGAATTTCCTTGCTGTCTGTGGATTTGATATTTGTCACCTCAACAATCCTTCCTCATAAATGTGCGAACGCGCCATTGCTTTTAGTGCCACACTTCCCTCGCCGCGCCTTCTCTTTGTCCTGTTCTTCTTTTACTTTCTTCTGTCGCAACATGGTTCCCTTTCCCTTGATGCTACTTCATCTATCGTAACTCGTTCCTCTTCTTCTTTACGCTCATCTTCCATACTTGGGCATAATTCTACATGAATCATGCCCCTCTTCCCGAGGTCCAACAACCCTCCTAAAATTTGTGAACCAAGATATATAATATATATATACATACTATTTTAGTTCTAAAGATTAAATTCATTTTAAATCTAGTTTATTAAACGCAAAAAAATCTAATTTATATGATTTTTTGAATTATAATTTTTTTTTATATTGAAAATTATTTATACCTCAAATTAACATAGATGCAAGTCAACATCTCCCCTACTGAATAGTCAGTGCGTTACTCTCAATGCAAATATACAAATACATGGTTTAGACTTAAAAAAAAAAAACCATTTGAAAAGATGGGCAGAAAACTGTTGACCTAAATCATTTTACAAACACTTACCTAATAGAAACGTTAAATGGTAGTCTAAATTGTATTAATATTATAATAACTAGTTTCAAAACTTCCCACGTGCAAATTAAGCAAAGAAATTAGCAAAAACAAAATGTAGGAAACTGTTGACAGGTATAATGAGTTGTATTGAATAACAGGTTTCGACACCCACCCTCTGCAAATTAAGTGAAGAAAATACTCATCATTCTCAAGGTACGAAACTGTTGACATTGAGACACATTGCTGCATGTCATTTAATAAAATGACGTAGAAAACTGTGGACATTGACATTTCTTTTTCTGTGAAAAAACACACAAAAATAAGTAAGTATGAAAACGAGGAGGAAGGACAGCATCCTGGTCAATGACGTAGAAAACTGTGGACATTGACATTTCTCTTTCTGTGAAAAAACACACAAAAATAGGTAAGTATGAAAACGAGGAGGAAGGACAGCATCCTGGTCCAATTAATCAAACATATCTAGAAAGTTAGCAACTTTTCTTACCACTTTCGTGCAACTGCCAGCCTGAATCAGTTTATGTCAACAACATCCCAACGTCAGCCTTTGCG
>LPNX010107344.1:284716-316236 GCA_001517045.1 Pseudotsuga menziesii
AGCTCATTAAAGAACTTATGCATTAATAATAATAAAAAAATACATGCGATCAATGTTTTAGAATATGTAGTGAATCTTTCCAAGACATGGTAATTTTTTTAAGGTTCAGCCTACGACATCTCTGTTGTGAAATTTGACAATGTAAGGAAAGTTATAAGCATAAATTAAAAGAAGTAAATATTAGATATTGTTTGAAGAGGAGCGATCAGGAATGTTATTACATGGAAGGTCAAGACTCATGGAATGAAGAAGGTCAATAGTTAAAGTTTGGATAATATAAATAAATCATATGTCTGATCCGTCAACTCGCAATTAGTTGAAATGCGCCTTTGTTCTGTAAGTAGCCAACGATCTGCTCTCTATTCTCATTTGTTGCAGCAAAATACAGAACAATGTTTAATTATCAGTGGGCTATTCGAATTAATATCGTCAATCCTTCACAATCACCATTGTTTTTTTTAAATAGAAATTTATGAACATGAACTGGTCCATAACGCTACAACCTCTTTCCTTGCGCACGACGTAACGATTTAAATCGTAAGGCGTAGGTATAAGTTGTTGTGTTTAACATCACATGGTATATATTTATCAAGAATTAGAGGGATTATGCAGAAACTAGGTTCCTTCATTCGTATAACGATTGAAGGAGAGCTTCATTTGGGTGGAGTGAATAAAATTAACAGATAACTGAACGATCTTGATCCGATACACATATATTCTACTATACTTAACAAATCTTGTAAAGAGTCTCCCTTTCAATTCGTCAGCTAATCAATTGGCTGCCATCTCTTGCAGTTGTCTACCTGGTATTATTTTGATTTTAAAAAAGCAATAGATTAGACAGTATCTTATCTTTAATATGTTTTATAGGCCTGCTTGCTAATGCTGTCTTGTCTCCGCCGCTTGGGCGCCAAAGGGCGGCCCCACGGCAGCCCTCGATGCCCGGCATGCTATAGATAGAGAACTAGACATGATTATTAAGAAACGGTAACACTAACACTAACAAATTTACCATAACACTAACTTCAAACTTAAATCATAACACTAATTTCAAACTTAAATCTGGAAAGTATTTTAGGAGGTTGGAGTAGGATAATATATGAAGACCAATAGTCAACCTTAGGTAAAGAAACATAAATGCTAATTAAACAATAAACTTGTTGGTAACTGATGATACCATTTCGATTCCTGAACACATAGTCATAATATTTCTGACATATATACTGAACACACAATAGATTTTATACTTTTAAATGATGAAAGGTTGTGAAATTGGAATAGAAAAGGCTTAAGCTACATAAGTCTTTTAATCAAAATCAATTAGAAATAATTTTAAGTCTTACTCTACTTGCACACCCTAAAAAGAACATTAACATAAGCAAACAAGATACAAAATTTGATTGTAATTAGAAATGCTAAGTCTTAGAAATGCTGTCTTGTCTCGGCCGCTTGGGCGCCAAAGGGCGGCCCTCACGGCAGGCATCGAGGGCCCTTTTATTGAGCTGCACTGTCTGCTGCGAATTAGCATTTAGGTTTATGCATTGGGCTCGGCCAAGTTGAAGGATACTGTACTCCAGCATCCATGGAGTCCTACTTATAGAATTCGTTAGAAAAATGCACAAAGTAACTTAATAATCCTTACACAGAGACTGTCTTAGAAATGTTGTCTTGTCTCCGTCGCTTGGGCGCCAAAGGGCGGCCCTCGATGCCCGGCATCGAGGTCCCTTTTATTGAGCTGCACTATCTGCTGCGAATTAGCATTTAGGTTTATGCATTGGGCTCGGCCAAGTTGAAGGATACTGTACTCCAGCATCCATGGAGTCCTACTTATAGAATTCGTTAGAAAAATGCACAAAGTAACTTAATAATCCTTACACAGAGACTGTCTTAGAAATGCTGTCTTGTCTCCGCCGCTTGGGCGCCAAAGGGCGGCCCTCGATGCCTGGCATCGAGGTCCCTTTTATTGAGCTGCACTCTCTACTGCGAATTAGCATTTAGGTTTATGCATTGGGCTCGGCCAAGTTGAAGGATACTGTACTCCAGCATCCATGGAGTCCTACTTATAGAATTCGTTAGAAAAATGCACAAAGTAACTTAATAATCCTTACACAGAGACTGTATTCAGCTAATTGCGGCGCTTGATTAATGCATTGTGCTGTCTTGAAGAGGGAAGCTTGGAGAATTTACCAATGTCTACCACAGTTCGGGATTGGGTGCCGCTAGAATCACCAGGCTGTTCTTCAAACCCTACGAAGGAATTGTCAAAAAATGAAACCGGAGGACTAGGAGGCTATAAAATATTAAGGAATGGTGGTGGCGCGGAGGAAATTGTGGTTTTGATGGAGAGAGTCGAAGAAGAGGAAAAACGTTTGAAGAAAGAGCTCATGAGCTACAGTGATAGTGGTATTGGTATTGCAGTAGAGGATCCGAGGATGAATATGATCATCTCAGGCATGCACCAGGAGAAACCAGGCTCGTCAAATGTTGTCAACGTGACTGCTCGTAATAAAAGCAATATATCGCGCTGGAAATGCTCACTCCAATGGGAGGACTTTACTATAAACAATTCCCTGTCTGTACAAAAAGATTTATGCCGTGCAAATGGTGTAAACAACAACGTAGATGCTCCTCGGGAGGTAGAGCTACAGTTATTTCCCATCTAGGGATAGGGATAGGGATTATTTGTTAATGTAGCTGTACTGTTGGAAAATATTCATTTTCTCAAAAACTTGTTATTCATAGCTATCATGTAAACATCCAATCAAAATGTGTTCAGAATTTCTAACTGTAATCAAATTTGATTAATGTGTTTTGCATCTTGTTGAGGTTGAATCTTGATGTCTTGTAATTTTTTTTAAGGTATTTGAATAAAGTAAGACTTAAAATTGTTTCTAATTGTTTAGAATTTCTAATTACAATCAAATTTTGTATCTTGTTTGCTTATGTTAATGTTGTTTTTAGGGTGTGCAAGTAGAGTAAGACTTAAAATTATTTCTAATTTATTTTGATTAAAATACTTATGTAGCTTAAGCCTTTTCTATTCCAATTTCACAACCTTTCATCATTTTAAAGTATAAAATCTATTGTGTGTTCTGTATATATGTCAGAAATATTATGACTATGTGTTCAGGAATCGAAATGGTATCATCAGTTACCAACAAGTTTATTGTTTAATTAGCATTTATGTTTCTTTACCTAAGGTTGACTATTGGTCTTCATATATTATCCTACTCCAACCTCCTAAAATACTTTCCAGATTTAAGTTTGAAATTAGTGTTATGATTTAAGTTTGAAGTTAGTGTTATGGTAAATTTGTTAGTGTTAGTGTTACCATTTCTTAATAATCATGTCTAGTTCTCTATCTATAGCATGCCGGGCATCGAGGGCCGCCCTTTGGCACCCAAGCGGCGGAGACAAGATAGCATTAGCAAGCAGGCTAATAAAACATATTATAGATAAGATACTGTATAATCTATTGCTTTTTTAAAATCAAAATAATACCAAGTAGACAACTGCAAGAGATGGCAGCCAATTGATTAGCTGGCGAATTGAAAGGGAGACTCTTTACAAGATTTGTTAAGTATATTAGAATATATGTGTATCGAATCAAGATCGTTCAGTTATCTGTTAATTTTATTCACTCCACCCAAATGAAGCTCTCCTTCAATCGTTATACGAATGAAGGAACCTAGTTTCTGCATAATCCCTCTAATTCTTGATAAATATATACCATGTGATGTTAAACACAACAACTTATACCTACACCTTACGATTTAAATCGTTACGTCGTGCGCAAGGAAAGAGGTTGTAGCGTTATGGACCAGTTCATGTTCATAAATTTCTATTTAAAAAAAACAATGGTGATTGTGAAGGATTGACGATATTAATTCGAATACCCCACTGATAATTAAACATTGTTCTATATTTTGCTGCAACAAACGAGAATAGAGAGCAGATCGCTGGCTACTTACAAAACAAAGGCGCATTTCAACTAATTGCGAGTTGACGGATCATACATATGATTTATTTATATTATCCAAACTTTAACTATTGACCTTCTTCATTCCATGAGACTTGACCTTCCATGTAATAACATTCATGATCGCTCCTCTTCAAACAATATCTAATATTTACTTCTTTTAATTTATGCTTATAACTTTTCTTACATTGTCAAATTTCACAACAGAGATGTCGTAGGCTGAACCTTGAAAAAATTACCATGTCTTGGAAAGATTCACTACATATTCTAAAACATTGATCACATGTATTTTTTATTATTATTAATGCATAAGTTCTTTGATGAGCTTTTTTTTTTAACTCCTAAAGCATATTGCTCTTCCATTAACCTATATTGAATCAAGCCCGAACTAGTTTAAGTCATTGGTTTCTACCTCAACGTTGCCCCCATACAAACCTTCCTTGCAACTCGGGCTTTATTTGGAATATCTCAAGTCAATTTGGGTTTTTACCCAAAGCATCCCAAACCATACATTGGTTTCCCTATTACAAATTGCAAATTTCCATGATGTTTGTAACAAGCTTCACATCCTTTTTACATTATGATTGAAATGTACAACTAACAAGGCTATCTAGGTAGTAAGTGTCGCTTCCTTCGTTTAAATCTTTCTTCAATATACAACAACACGATGTTCACTTTCAAAGTGTAAAGGAAAAGGAAATCATATATGTATGGATGTATGTATAACTGTTTTGGAAGAGATCATATAATGGTATTAGATAACATGGGAAACGCACGTAAGAGAAAGCATGTAAGATCTAAAGACCTTAGACCATTAATGTGGATATTCAAGAGGAGAAAAAGGACTTCAATAAGAATATTCAAATGTTTGACCAAATGATTAATGATTACAAAGTTGGAAAAGGAACTTAAAACCTTTTCAAAACTACTACCCTCGTTGAAGAGTCATTTTGTTTAATGTCAAGGCTACATCACTATTGTTATAATGAGCCCGTGCAAGTGGACAAGAAGGTAATTTAGTTGGATAATTAGCAAAAGGAGAGGGAGGAAATTTAGTTGGATAATTAGCAAAAGGAGAGGTTTGGATTGAGAATTGGCACGAAGCATTAACCAAGATAGAAGAAGTTGTATTAGAGATCAAGAGGGAAAAGAAAATTTGCAATGCTATTATAGAATCTAGAACCTTGACCAAGACACTCACACTAAGATCACCTTCCTTATCAATTTTCTCTATAGCATTTAGGTGACATTGAAAAACATACTATAGGCATTGGCTCAAATATGTTAAGACAAATGGTTTACAATGGTCAAGAGCCACTCAAGAGAAGTTTAGGAATCATAAGCTTCATTGTAGTTAAGGTGAGAACCAAGCATGAAAGCATAGGTTTTCTTGCCATTTGGAACAAGACATGTCTAATAGAATCATTTTTGTGAAGGAAAGGGATGCTTTAAATTTGACCTTCTCATTGAAAGAAACAAAGGAAGAAGCCAAAAGATTTCCACTCCACCTTTCTTGTGGTGGATTTTAGAAAACCAATGATGAGGAAATTTCAAAGACTTAGTCTACACTAACATGTGGGAGAAGTAACAATCGAATCATATGGAATAAGAAGAAGAACCAAAGGTGTGCATCATGAAAGACATCCATTCTTTTATCAATGATGCAAAAGGAAAGGACATAGCATTGTCATCTATGGGTATTCTCATCTATGTTCCTTCTTAGGGAAGAGAGCTCATCTTGACGCATCTTGTTAGGAGAAGAAATCTACATGCAACAAGATTGAATGCTTTTAGAGGAAGATTGGAAAGAATATTCCCCTAATACAACAAACTTATACACAAGATGATCATGTGGAGAAAAAGAGAATGCACTGTGTCATGTCATCCATGTTGGAATGGAAAATAAATTGATTAATTATCTCATAGATACATTTTCAAGAGAAGGAGATTGGGTCTTAGATTTGTTCTCAGGTTCAGGTAAACTTTCTCATATTACATATGAAATAATATATCAAGTTTTATTGTATGTTTTATCCTTCATTATTTTATTGTTTTAAAGTATGCTTCTTTATGCTATTTCACTTAACTTTAATTTTGTTTTTGGTGATTAGGTACAACAATAGCATGCTCCTTACAGAAAGGAAGAAATTGCATATCGGTTGATAATGATCCACTCCAATGCAATTACATAAAACAAAGAACTAAGGCTATTCAAGTTCTTCCAGATGAACTACAAGAAGTTGGTTTGAAGAAAGGAGAGTTTAGTGAAACACTTGTGGCAAAGATGTCAAAAGAGCCCCAACCCCCGTTAGGAGGGGTGTTTGGAAAGGAGCACTTTGGGGATCTTGCAGACATAGAAAACCCAATGGAAGATGACATTGATGTCCCTGAGGAAATTCAAGCTCCAGAAAATTCCAATGTCGATGAAGAATTTGGCATGCATGATATTGTTGAATAGTTTCATGTTTTGAAGAAAATGTTAATTTTGACAATTTTTGACAATTTTTTGATCAGATATATTAGTAATGTTTTGAATTTCAGACTTTATTTTAGAAATAAAAATTCTAAATATAATTTTTTTAATATGTTTTTTACAAATAATTTGTATATTTTTTCTCGACTTTATGTGAGTCGTCACTTTTCGATAACTAATATGAAATATGATCATTTTTAGAGAAAAATTCTCTGAAAAGTCATTGAAAATGGTTTTAAATGTCTTTATTTTCTGGAATTATTTACAATTTTGTCAATAAAAATGCCTTATTTTGTACATTAAAATGTCTTATTTTATAGAAAAAATCTCTGAAAATTCATTGAAAATGGTTTTAAATGTCTTTATTTTCTGGAATTATTTACAATTTTGTCAATAAAAATGCCTTATTTTGTACATTAAAATGTCTTATTTTATAGAAAAAATCTCTGAAAATTCATTGAAAATGGTTTTAAATGTCTTTATTTTCTGGAATTATTTACAATTTTGTCAATAAAAATGCCTTATTTTGTACATTAAAATGTCTTATTTTATAGAAAAAATCTCTGAAAATTCATTGAAAATGGTTTTAAATGTCTTTATTTTCTGGAATTATTTACAATTTTGTCAATAAAAATGCCTTATTTTGTACATTAAAATGTCTTATTTTATAGAAAAAATCTCTGAAAATTCATTGAAAATGGTTTTAAATGTCTTTATTTTCTGGAATTATTTACAATTTTGTCAATAAAAATGCCTTATTTTGTACATTAAAATGTCTTATTTTATAGAAAAAATCTCTGAAAATTCATTGAAAATGGTTTTAAATGTCTTTATTTTCTGGAATTATTTACAATTTTGTCAATAAAAATGCCTTATTTTGTACATTAAAATGTCTTATTTTATAGAAAAAATCTCTGAAAATTCATTGAAAATGGTTTTAAATGTCTTTATTTTCTGGAATTATTTACAATTTTGTCAATAAAAATGCCTTATTTTGTACATTAAAATGTCTTATTTTATAGAAAAAATCTCTGAAAATTCATTGAAAATGGTTTTAAATGTCTTTATTTTCTGGAATTATTTACAATTTTGTCAATAAAAATGCCTTATTTTGTACATTAAAATGTCTTATTTTATAGAAAAAATCGTAAAATGTATATGTTTTTCATTATAAATTGCTTAAAAATGTATGTTATTTTGTTAAATTTCAAAAAACACACTTGAAAATAGAAATTAAAAATATTTTACAGCAAAGATAATTCAAAGGCCCCAAAAAATGTCTGAAAATGAAAATGTGTGATACTGGCATCAACCATTTTTGAAACGGGGGTAAAAATAGCTACTAAAATTAGGAGAGAGAAAAACGAGAACTGTGCCGAGTTCTCGTTTCATAGTATAAGTGGTTATGTGGAAATGAGATTATAGAGCCATATATCATACATCAAATCTTTGGCATCAACTATAATCAGCAAAGCGCAAGCACCACTCCAACAAGTGCGCCATCAACATGTGAATATGGGGGAATGGAGAAGAAGAAATGAGAGAATAGGGAGATAGATGAGAATTCGACTGTATACCTTCACCCTACAACTAAAATTCCTTCATTAAGCTCCAATGAGAGGCCTAAACATCCTCTCCATCAACCAACTTGGAAAGGAATCCAACTCCCTTGAAATTCGTTCACAAGTAGGGGAGTGAACACTCACCATGCAACGGACAAGAAAAATATCTCCAAAATGCAAAAGGCCAATTAACAAATGATCAAAAGTCATTTTCATTCCTCATGACATCCTTTTATTAACTTCATGATATCTCCCAAGGTTAAATTTCCATCCATGGAATTCCTCCAACTCCTCTTAGTGGTTTAGTAACTCTCATGACACTTGTCTTCATCTTCATGCTCCAATTCTTTTTCCAATTCGAATGGATACATTTAAATCCTAAATTCGACCTCTTGGTGGCTATTTTTAGCCCTATCTTGTCATATTTTCATATGTCTACAATCAGGTGTGAATTTGTCATACGTGTCATAGAATCTTTCATCATTTGTTGCCATAGAGTGCATCGAATCTCCTTTCAAGTGGCACACCTTGTATTCTAGTCTCTTCCTCTTCCATGGGAGTTACTCTCCTTTACCTATTCTAATTCATTAGCTCAATATATGATATTTTACACCACATAACCCTTCAATAACATTACATTACCCATGTTTTTTAATTCAGATGAAGATCATGCCAAGTGTGTGGGGAATCTAGTCATCCAAAGGCTCCACAAGCTTCCAAGTGTCTTCATGAACCCATGCCACCTTATTTTCTTATAATTTATCATTTATGTGAACCCATTTAAATGTGAATATGGTAAACTAAAGTACTTTTGGGTCCCATAGCCCCTTATTACAAAATTTATGTCTCCATCTCAACCTAGGGAACTAATAGGTTGGTGGAACATTATTTGCAAGTAGTCTTATTTGAAAATTATTTAATTGGGGTCATGGAAGTCCTCCCCACTCAAGATTGCTTGTCCTCAAACAATTTCAAACATGGATTTTGAATAACCTTCTTTCCTTCCAAAACTTTGCTTCAAACCTTAGTTGCAATTTGAGTAGTGGCACTCATGTACTACAATTGTGTGTTTCCAAAAGTAAAGATACGTAGTTTTTTAAATATTTATATATCATGTTACATCACCACTAATACCAAAAGGATTAATTAAATCCATCGAAACAAAATTTGCACAAATAATCTTTACTTCCATCTTTGAGAAACCTTTTTTGAACTTTCATCCCATTTTGCTTTTATATAATTCTTTGAAGTTGGTACTAAGTTGTCAAACTTGAATTTACATGATTATAATAAAGTTTCAAAGAGGAACCACCATGCTTGTTGCTTCTCTACTCTGATTACAATCACCTTCTCAAGTGGTGACTCAATATCCCCTACTATTTGTTTCCCCAAAAATTGAAACCAAGCAATACCCAGATCACATTGCTTTTATTGCACCCTTACAAAAATCATGAGTACAAAATATAGATCATTAAATTACATAACTACATCATACAATGGTACATCAATAAGGTACCTCATCAAAGGATCATGAAATTTCTTGTACATCCAAGTAAGTAGATCATTATGTGGCCCATACACACAAGCATAATGTATTATATCAAATCTTCTCCAATGACATAAGTGAGGATCCCATGTCCTATAATGTCTCTCATAAACAATGTAATAGGAATAGAATAATAATAACCCATGTGTTCTTTCATCCCAGAAGTGAATGAAGAACCTCCACCAAAATTTGAACCAAATAAGGAGCAAATAAGGCATGAAGATTTTGAGTGCCTCGAATAAGTATCATCAATACAACCATGAATATGTATATCATCATAATGTAACACAAGATGTTTCTGGAAATGTAAAGAAGATGGCACTCTAGTCATGTCATAATCATTAGGAGAGATAGGAGTTCCATACTCCTCATGTGGCACCATAAAAAAGAAACCTTTCACCCATACTTCATTAGGATAAATACTGCAAAATATGGAAGTGTGTGATGTAGGATAAAGAACCAACTCACCCAAATGATTATAAAGTGCAAAATTTCCATCATGTGAAGGCTCCATATGGGTATAATTATGCATCTCCATCGAAGGTGTGACACTTTCTTCATATGTTGGTTTCAAGGTAGTGGAATCATGGACTTCTTCAAAAAGTGTGCAACCATTTTCAAGAGGAAACTCAAGTTCTTGTTCTACCACAATAAGTGATTGGATATCATAAATCTCATCTTCAAACACATCAAGAACTTTCAATTTCCCATGTTTCTCATGATCTCTCATGTCATGAGAATCCTCCAAGAAATCTACCATACGCCAATTTGAAACATAAAAGGAAAAAAGTTATCTTACAACCTCTCAAGAAGTTTCTCATTTTGATTTTTTGTCTTATGAATATCTTCATTATTATTAAAGTATGCTTCATGTAACCATTCATTAATCTCAACCAAATTTTTTCTATAAAAAATCAAAGACATGAAATCACCTTCAATGTTGCACATTTCTCTTTGAATCTTCTCATTGTCTTCAAGGAAGTATGGCTCCTCCAATGAAGAAACTTTCCAACAAGAATTTGACACCAATTCTTTAGTGTCATTGAGTATTCTAAGGGACTCATGGATAATCCCTTCACTCATCTTCAAATACTCTTTAATGAAGGATCATTCATAAGAGAGAACCTACTCTTCTTCTTTCTTCTTGATTTGATCAACTTATTGAAGCTCAAGTGGTGATGGGGAAGTTTATCTTGGTTCTTCATTATCTGCCACAAGGTATTCATATTCATTCTCATGAGAACTTTGGATTGCAGAAACACTTTCAAATATGATCTATATATCACCAACATAGAGTTGTGAGCACCCATCAGTAGGTACTCCTTCACAGTTAAAGCATCCATCTGTAAATTCCCTTTGGTCTATGTCTACAGTAGAATGTGTCTCGGAATGATATTTTATAGTTTAAAGGGACTCTTATTTATCATCATGTGATTTTTGATCCTCATCTTTTTTAGAGTCACTTGGGAGTGACTTTCGATCCTCATGATGTAATGATTTTTATGCTTCACCACCCACATAACTTGGTGGATCCTTGGTCTCCTCCGTAATTGTGCATTTATGATTGTTCCTTAATGAGTTTATATATGACTTATTGTGCCTAAATTCATACAAAAAATCATCAAAATATTCAAAAGGAATGTTCTTATGTGTCTCTCAGTGATGGGAACTACTATTATCCCCTCCTGGCAGCTTACCCCTAAGTTGGCTAGACACCAATTTGAACCCTTGCACAATCTGGCTGGTTGTATCATCAAAATATGACTTCATGAGTTTCTTAAATTCATCCCTATAATCCATAACTTCCATAGGTTCCAATACCATTCTCTAATACAACTGTAATGTCCTAACTTGGAATTTCTAGACAAAGGCACAATTTGGGCAAATTGAGAATTAACTATTCTTGACTCTAGAAGCTCCAAATGAAACTAAATTGTCCTGAATTTGAAGTGGAATGATATGGTGAGTATTAATACCTCCCAATGGTATCTCTGGTCACTTTAGAACTGGTTTTATACCTCTTCAACTTCATTTGGGTTTGATGACAGAAAGGGAAAATTTACTAGGAAATTGTGGTTAAATCCCCCTTAGGGTGTAGGCCAAATGGGATTCCCAAATCATGTATGAACGTCCCAAATTTGTAAGAAGAGTATGGTTACTGATATAATACCTCATGGAATTTCATTACACATGGTTATGAATTTATACAAATCTATTATGATTTGCAACATTTGTAGGGTAACTTTCATGGAAATTGCTTAAGGGGAATTACATTGCTAGCTTGACTTTGACACATGAAAAGTATAATATATGGTTTTGAGAGTAATATGAAACATGGTGGTAATATATATAATAAAATTTTATTCCCCAATAGCATAAAAATTAAAGGAAAACCCTCATACAAATCTGATACAAGACTCCTTCAAGCTTGAAGCCAAAGTCATGGAAACTAGTGTTTCAATGGCATGGGAATGCAAGCTCTTCACACATGAGTTTATTGGATTTCAAGCCACAGGGATTATGGAAATTAAATTAAAAATTATTACACCCTATATGGCTATCGCAAAATCATCAAACTTAAAGAAGTTCCCTCATACAAATCTAGAATAAAACTACTTCAATATTAAAGCCAAAATCCATGAAAACTAGTGATACAATGGCTTAGGAATGCAAGATTTTCACACGGGAGTTTCTTGGATTTCGAGATTCATACAATACGAGAATGAAATTATAGAAAATTACATAGTATATTAATTCTCAAACATCATCAAACTCATATAAATGTCCTCATACAAATCTGATATAAAGCTACTTCAATATTGAAGCCAAATCCATGAAAAGTAGTTATTCAAGAGCATGGGGAATGTAAGCCTTTCATACATGTATTTATGATATTTCAACTTAAATAGCATATGGAAATGAGATTACATATACATACATCATACATCAAATATTTGGCATCAACTATAATCATCAAAGTGCAAGTGCCACTTCAACAAGTGCGCCATCAACATGACACTGTGGGGGAATGGAGAAGAAGGAATGAGAGAATAGGGAGGTATATTAGAATTATACTATATGTACCTTCAAACTGAAAATAAAACTCCTTCATTAAGCTCCAATTATATTTCTTAACGACCTCTCCATCAACCACGTTGTAAAGGAATCCAACTCCCTTGAAATTGGTTCACAAGCAGGGAGAGTGAACACTCACCGTGCAATGGACAAGAAAAACCTCTCCAAAATTCCAAAGGCCAATTAAAAAATGATCAAAATCCATTATAATTCCTCATGTAATCCTTTTATTAACTTCATGAGGCCTCCTAAAGTCAAATTCCCCTCTGTGGTATTCCTACAACTCATCTTAGTGGTTTAGTAACTCTCATGGCACTTGTCTTTCTCTTCATGCTCCAATTCTTTTTCCAATTTGAATGGTTTCCTATAAATCCCAAGTTAAACCTATTGGTGGGTATTTTTATCCATTTCATGTCATATTCTTCATGTGTCTACAATCAGGTGTGAATTTTTCATACTTGTCATAGAATTTTTCATCATTTGTTGTCATAAAGTGCATCGAATCTCCTTCCAAGTGGCACACCTTGTCTTCTAGTCTCTTCCTCTTCCATGGTAGTTACTATCCTTTACCTATTTTAATTCCTTGGCTCATTATATGATATTTTACACCACATAACCCTCCAATAACGTTACATTACCCATGTGTTTGAATTCGGAAGAAGATCATTCCAAGTGTGTGGGGAATATAGTCATCTAGAGGCTCCATAAGTTTCCACTGTGTCTTCATGAACCCATTCCACCTTATTTTATTAGAATTTATCATTTATGTGACCCATTTAAATTTGAATATGGTAAACTAAATTCCTTTTGGGTCCCATAGCCCCTTATTACAAAATTTATGTCTCCATCTCAACCTAGGGAACTAGTAGGTTGGTGGAACATTATTTGCAAGTATTGTTATTTGGAAATTATTTAATTGGGGACATGGAAATCAATGCAAAATTACACTAGACTTGACCTCATACACATCAAATCCTCCAATCTCAACACTAGTATTCACAAGATCACATCCTCGTTATGAGTAGCGGCTTGGAGAGACTCGACCAGAGTAGGTGCTCCTCTCTCTCCTACAAAAACACCACCAATTAGTATTAGTATATATAATTCTTCAGCAAAACTTCCATTCATGTAACAACACCAAATAGTAGTAGAGACAAGTCTCAAACAAGTGGATTGGTGGAAATTAAACCTGCAAAAGTTGGTGGCAATTAAATTCAACGAAGTAAGCAAACATAATTGCTATTGATTTATATTTTTGACAATTCCATTCTTTCCAAACAAATAAATGAATGCAATGAATTAATTAACCATCACCCATATTTGGTATTCGATTCTTTTAATGAAAACGAAAGAAACTATAATTCAAACGGAAGAGAGTTGTCATTTCATTAGGATCAATGTAGATAACTTCAATAATATGCAAAGCAACTACAATAAGTTGTTTAACCCTCTTTCTTATAAAAATCCACAATCACAGTGATCAATATCACAAAACACTAATAATAATTGATCAATAATTGGGTGTTGGATTTGTAGAGATATGATTATTAGATCATTGTATGAATAAGCAGTAGGGATGGATAAAATACCATTTATAGAGATGATGACTACTAAGAGTATTTATATTCCAAAGAAGATGTATATGAATCTCAATATTGTTTCTGTAAGCTCATAATTGAGCGATAATGGCTAATATTTCCCAAGTTTTCAAAAGAGTAATAATCCCGTGAAGAATAACCAAATCTCTGGTTATAGGAAGGGTATCCTCCTCCAAATTTAGAGGCATATGAAGCCATCATGAACAGTAGAATGGATATAGTGAAAAACCCAAATGACCCATGAAAAAACTAAGAAAAGTCACAAAATATAGCTTCAATACTCGGCTTCTTTTTCAAAGTGAAACCCTTTGCCGGAGCTTACATTAACTATATTCCTTCATATACTTTCAAGTTGTTTGTAAAGTACATACAATATCTCTATTTATGTTATTCATTTATTTGTTTTCATGAGTGCTAGGTTGATAAAGTAAATGTTTTTTTAGATATTAATATTTTTTCATATATAATATTTTCATATCTAGATGTTTGAGCTGCATTTGTCTTGATAGGGTATGGTCAATGTTGAGGGATTTAGATCATCTGCTAGTACTTGTTGAGATCTCCTTCATTGTATTTCAATTAGCTATTGGGATGTGTTTGTTCAGCTATGTGTACGTTGGACACTCTTTGTGTGGGAATTGAACTTTTTATCTTGAGTGATTGTTTGTTTTGCGTGCTCGAGGAATGTAGTTTCAAGGCCCATAAAATAAAATAAGTGCATAGTCGGGAAATAAAACGTGACCCAGAAAAAATGAGGACTGTACTAAGCATGTCATGTGTATTCAAGGTCAAATGACCTCTAGAAAAAGGTATTTCACACGGCACTACTGGCTACCGAATAGAAATAACTAATTTGGATAACAAAGTCGGTTTCCAATTCCATCTTCATGTCCAGCTAATGAGATTCAATGAATTTTTTAATGTCTTTCACGAGTCTTGTATGTATTCCTCAAAATAATAGTTGTTCATATTCCGAACAAGGCCTTCGAATACCAATTTGTAAGGTCTTTAGGGTCTTGAAGAGAGAGTCACTTTGCTAGCACACTTAGCCATGGCTTGAAACACATGTCTTGAATTCGAACTCCATTCAGTAGTTTGGAAGTTGATAATGATGTTTTTGGAAACCCAGCAAACAATCCATTTGAATTATGTTGTCTTTATCGTCAAAGCCTTGAAAAAGAGCAATTGTAGACCTTAATAAACCCAAAAATGATTTTTTGTCAATTTGTCGCTCACCTAGAGATTCTCAACCCATTTAACATATTTGGGTAGTCCAACGCCTTGACAAAAGAGAAATTGTATGCCTTAATAAACTCGATAAATTTTATGATGGTTTTCTGCTAACCCAAAGGTTCTTGGCATATTTAATAGATTTGGAGCTGTAATTGACATTTTCTGAGTATGGTATTTGTATTGAAGTATGCTTGCTATAGTGTTTTTGACAATTAATGAAATATTTTGTCTCAATCCTCTTTCTCAACTTTGTTGTTCCTTAATCCATGTTTCAAGATTTTCACAATAGCAACCAAGTTTACCGTACCTTTTATTTCTTCGCAGTCACAGTTTCCTTAACAAATTTATGAAAATAAATTGTCGTCGGTGAACTTAGTTACGTTATATTAAACAAATTAGCTAAAGCTTCTCTTACACACATTTCGAAATGGAAATCATTTTCACTTTTATGGGGGATCTTTTGGGTGTATTTTGGGTCATCTCAATCATTTCACTACTAGGGAATGTGTGAAATTGTAGAAACCCCATGTGGACATTTTTTGTATGTTGTCTGTTGTGGACCTATTGGACATATTTTTTCCCCAGTAATTACAATTCTTCAATTTTCATGTAGGTGGATCCTGCTACATCTCCCTGCCTGTCCTCTGTTGGTGGGTTTCAAGTGGATAGAAACTCATAGTGAATTAAAATGGCATGTTGATAAGATGATGAAATGATTTTATTATTTTCCAATATATGACCAGAAGAGTAAGCCAATGGGACAAGGAATTACAACTTGTGATATTAAATAGAAGGAGTGCTCTAGGCTACTACAAAATCATAAAACAAAGAAAACGATATGCAACAAATAAGAGATAAATTAAAGAAGATAAGAAATAGTGAAATAGTGAAGCTTACGAGAATAATTGATATATTATCTATTTCCATGAGATTTAATGATCATACTAAATACACAGTTGATGAGGTCACAATCTGGGTTGTTGATGAGTGGGGAGCCTAAGGCCATGAGACCAATGACATTGAGCACACTTGGAGCAAATGACAAGACCATCCCTCACTTGTAGAAAATTCCCCAAGTAGAAGTCCATATTAGGTTAAAGATTTTGGGAAGGGGAGATTCAATTTCCATTATGAATTTGACACCTATCAACTTGATCTCCATATCATTGCTACTAGATTCCAGTTCCTCCGGAGCCTAAACTTGCGATAGTACAAACTCTCGACGAAGGGTGATCTTCTTGGATGCACAAAAGCATGGTTTCGTTAAAGAATTCTACAATTGGTTTGGTAGCCAGATTAAAGAAGATATGGAATATTATTGCCACCGCATTTTTCTTATCCAGGAAAAATAACCAATTCAATAGATTTCTGCAGAGGTTAGAGGCTCACTCCAATGAGGAACCAAATTCTGAAATGAGGTTAAATAGAAGGAAATTTTGTTCTTTTTATGGAAGATAAGTATTTCATATCTTTTAGTATTATATGAACATTGTTTTGTCTTAATATACTTTGATGTTATGTAGCTTAATAGGATTCATGACTAGCATGTTCCTATCATCCAAGTTGTGAGTTTAAACAACCTTTTTATGAGAAACATATCCAACTTTTCCATAATTTGATATGTGTTTTGTTTGCAATAACGTTAGATCTAGTATTTTGATTTTATTTGGATCTATTGTTTAAGGATGTCCCTTGGTTCCGATTTCATTGCCATTATCACAATCGGGATTGGCATAAGCTTCATTTACTGGCAAAACATAGGTCGACCTCACTAGAAGGAGTCTATCCTCTATGCTGTCCCTAACAACCTTGTTGATTCCTTGTCTACAAGGAAGAAGGTGACCATAAGCGACCAAAAAGTTGCCAAAATGGTGGAGGCAGACAATAGAGATGTCATTGGACTAAAGTAACGAAAAGGCTTAAAAGAACTGAAATTGTCTCCATCTTGGTGGGAAAGAGGAAATATTCATTGAAGAATAAAGGACAAAGTTTAGGGAAAAGATCATCGAAAGGGGATATTCAATTTTCCCCATATGTATTTAAATAGATGTCGTAATTGAAAACCTTGTTGATCACTTGTCCAAGGGGAAGAAGGTGATTAGGAGTGACCAAGTAATTGTCGAAATGGAGGCATTTTATAGAGATGTCAATGGACTAAAGCAATGAGGAGGCTTCAGAGAATCAACTCGTGAAGAGGGTTAAAAGAACCAAGCTCTTCTACATCATGATGGGAAAGAGGCACGAAAGAGGAAATATTCATCGAAGAAAAAAGGGCGAAGTTTAGGGAAAAGAGCTTGGGAAGGGGAGATTCAATTGCCATGTATGTAATGTGGATACGTTTCATCCTTGATGACCTTGTTGATCACCTATTCGAGGGGATGAAGGTGACTAGGAGCGACCAAAAAAATGTTGAAATGGCGGCACTTGTTAGAGATTTCAATGGACTAAATAAATTAGAAGCCTTTACAGAATAAAAACTAATGTCTTTTTTATGGGAAAGAGCCAATCTTCGTTGAAAGCAAAGGGTGAAGTAGGGTTATCTATCGCACCTTGTTTTCAAAATTTTCATGGTAGATGGAGAAAAAAAGGATTTTGTATACGCTCTCAAGGCATGTGAGAAAGATTCCCAACTCTTCTTGCACAATGTTTTGTGGGATTGTTCACTTTCATTTAATATCTACTGTAGCATGAGGAAGTGAATTCACTCTATGCGAGTGCAATGAAATGGCAGTAAGATAGGACCTCATATATTGGTTTAATGATCATGTTGAAATATGCATCTTAGCTATGATATTCAAAAAAATTATATGGAAATGACCCCCATACCCCTTGGTAATTCAGAGTTGGGTAGCATGCCTCAAATTGAGCTAGGACAAGTGAATTGGACCCCAAATAATTGTAATGTGTGGGTTTTTTATAAATTTTTTAGATGCATTGAATATCATGAAATTAGTCTTGCTAAGGTTCATGATCATTGCTTGCTGATGCAAACATTGGCAGGGGCATCCAATTAAGTCTATAATACCTTGGGGAGGACTCTAAAACAATTATATATTTTTAACTTCACAACCTAGCAGTATACCAAATTGATGTATGGGACAAGTCATAAAGGGTAGTGATGTGAGAGAATCTAGAGCAGTGACTAATGTCAGGTAGAAGGGTAGATTATGTAGGGAGGAGAGTATGCCAAAAGGTATTAAGGAGAAGTGCAAAGGGAAAGAATTAGTTACGTGTTAGGTTTTATTCCTTGAGGTTTGGTCTTGAAACATTGTAGCAACCGTTGTTGTGCCTCCACCCAATGATGTGCTTCCGTGTGTCCCCTGGTCTCCGAATGGTTTACTTTTGTGTGTCCTGACTGGTCTTTTCCCGCCATCTCGTTCAACTGTCGTCGTCCCTGTACATCAAATGGATCGAGAGATGATTAGAATGAGGAAATTATGTTAAGGTAGTTCAAAAAGTATTTGGACTAACAACATTAAAGTATTCACAGCAACCCCAAAAAGCAAGGATGGAAGAATTCACTTAACGAATCTGCTCAAGGAAATTTTGCTCGGTACTGCAATTACCAAATTCTGTGGATTCCAAATTGGAGTTAAGGTAGACCCAATGTTTGCATTGGATTCCAAATCCAATAAGAAGGGAAGAGGAGGAAGATTTTTTAGTCTACACAAGTTCAACTCAAATTCTGTCAACACAACACAATATGTGTCGTTTGTGAATAGAGCACTTGCAATTTCCACAAGAAAAGAAACTCTACATAATAAATCTCTGCCACCTCTGCTACAATATGAGATGATTTGATTCAAATACTTGAACATGTCTGCCCTTTCCAAGTATATAATCATCACCATCGTCCCAAACAAGAGACTGAGAATTGGAATATCAATAGCTTTGTAGGATTGATGTGGTGAGATGACTCAAAAAATGACCATGAACATTGCCCCTAGAAGTGAGCCTGTTGTCCTCCCAATTAGAAGGAATGGAACTGCAAGAAATAATTCCAACATCCAAAACAAAAAAACCGTGACACATCCTAACACCACCTTCGGAATTGAAGCCAATGTAATATTTCAAACTTTGTTTTCTACAATTCCTTCTATTGCTTCCTTCTAAATAGTGAAATATTTTGAAAGGATCTAATGACATCGTTATTCAGTGTCGAGTGGGGGACAAGTTTTTCAGTATCTCTGAATCAATCAATGCATTCAATAACAACAACAAATCACGGATTTGAATGGAAATAGCCTTGAAATTTCGACATGGCATGGAATCTGCAGCTCTGGATTTCCATGTCATGACACAAATTAACAGCGACAGCTGATACTTAATGTTGCATGGAGAATGAGAAAAATCTACGTTCAGAACTAGATCACTCTTTTATACAGACTCAATAATATTGAGCTCAATCAATTCATTAAAGGTAATTAATATTTAGAATCCTATGTGGACATGCTCTTAGCTCATATGTCCAAGGCTGTAGCATTATACATTTTTTTTATTTTGTCGTTATTTCCCACTATTCTTTTGGTTGCTCGGATGTCGGCCTCTACCGAACTTGACAATCGATATAATTATCAGACAAAGCGTAAATTCTTAGGAAACTTCCCAGTCCCACCATGGCTACATTGAAGCCCAAGAATGCAAATGTGGTATCTATGGATACAAGATCATCTCATCCACAGTTTCATATTTTTCCCAAAGCTTCTCCAATTCCTCCCTCTTGTCCTTCAAAGGGCCACAATGGAATCAACAATACTATAGTCGGCATTGACAGCAAATCGGATCAGTCTCCCTGAGAATTCAATTCTAGAATTCACTTATATATGTATTTGTAAGTTATATAAAACAATCCCCTTCTATATATTTATACGTTGAACATCTGAGTGGATGATTCAAGGTTTTACTTTTGCAAAAGAAGTTGTAAGTATATATGTGTATTTTTATACCAAGTTTTTATCTGGATTAGAATCACATTGATCCATTTCACTACTTATTGTTATGATCATCAATAGTAGCAACACCATGCGGCTATAATTTATTAAATATGAAGCTTGTTTGTGTGTATATTGATGTTTAAGTTGAGGTTTAAATATACTGAATGCTAATGCTGACATCTATTCAATATGTAATTGGACAGTATTTGATCATAATTAGGTCATTCTAACAAAAAAAAGAAAGATGTTTATATGTAATTAATCAATCGTTTGAGTTACAAAATTGTTATCTGAGTTTAAATATGTCCTCAGAAATGATTATGAAGTCTCATTTCTAATATTTTTTCTAATGATGTTTTGTTGGGAGAGTTATTCTCAATTCATCACCAAACAATTATGATCAACACAAATACAGTCCATCCCAAAGGAATCAATGATGTTTGTAATTTTTCATTATTTAAATTGCATTTTTTATTATAGAAATGGACTTAGCATCTCAAAACCTTTTTTTTATATATCGATAATGCAACTTCAACATTGTTTTCATTTTTCCATTATGCAATTCTAACAATGTATATCAAAACCCTTTCATATAAAGTAGATTTGATCAAAACAAATACAGTCCATCCCAAAGGAATCAATGTAATTTTTCATTATTTAAATTGTATTTTTTATTATAGAAATGGATTTAGCGTCTCAAAATATTTTTATATATCAACAATGCAAGTTTAACAATGTTTTCATTTCTCCATTATGCAATTCTAACAATGTATATCAAAACCCTTTCATATAAACCTAATGCAATTCCAACACTTTCATTTGGAAATTATGCAATTCCAACTATATATATCAACAACAATTTCAACTAAGAATTGAAAAAAATACAATCCGAGACCTAAAACGTATATCCTACAAGGAAATGACATCACTATTCCTTTTGTTAATTCTGCTCGAATGACATCACTATTATTGTCTCTTGATTTAAATATTATCTTCTCAGGTATTATCTTCTTTGGAAAATGTGGCTATCATCTGGCTCATTAAATGTGGAAAATGTGGTCGTCTTTAAGCGCATTAAATGAGATTGATGTTGAACAGTGAAATGAAAAAAAATACAAAACAATTCAGAAACACATTATGCTATCTTAATGAAGTTCCTTAATCTTGCATCACACTTGAATCTGGTCATATAGAAATCTAGAGTATTTTTTTATTCTTAACTTTAACTTTAGGGATTTTGAATATATATATCTTTATTACATAAAAGGAATGGATTGGTTTGGTTATTTTTAAGATTTGACTTGCTTTTATATGAAAAATCCCTTTCATACTTTGTTTGAATGTTTCATATCTAATTTGGTCATATGGAAAGGAAAAGTTTCTAAATTACTTCTATTTGAAAAAATCATTTCATACCTTATTTGAATGTTTCATTTTGAATATGGTCGTATTGAAAAGCATAGTTATAATTGATTCTTAATTTGAATAGGTTTGTCGATTTTGTGTGTTTTCATTTGTTTCTTATTAGATTTAACTTTGGCCACTCTAGTCAATGGGATGAATAGAAATCCATATTTGAACCGGTCAATTATAAAGTGCCCAGCATAAAGTTATGTTTGGAAAATAAATATTTCCATACCTTATTTGAAAAAAAACTTTTCATACCTTATCTGTCATTTTTCCATAAACTTGTAGTATTATGAGGTGAAGTATAATATTTGACTTACCTTTTTTTTTAAACTATCTTTATATGGCATTTTTCTTTAAACTTGAAGATATTTTATTAATTTGATACGTTATATGCCATTTTTCTTTAAACTTGAAATTTAACTAATATTCCATTTTGTTTTAGACTCGATCTCCATTCAGAGTAGTGTATTTTTCCAAACATATTTACATGTAGTTGTAAATTGACAAAATGTCTTGCTGGACCATTTTTCTCAAAGTAGTTTCCCTTGTTGCTTTCACCTAGCCACACTTTTGTTATATGAATGTGCAATATTTTTCTGATCACAGTTGTTCCGTGTTTTTTTCATCTAGCTAAAAAAAACAATTCAACAAATGCTCAATCACTTGAATTGTTTTGTTGAACCATGGTTTAGGGTTTGTTTAAATGCCCTTGTCTTTTTCAATTGCCAACGCTTTTGTTATATTAAGGTGCAACGTTTTTCCCGAGAACAATCTCTCTGGGTTATTCCAGTGCATTTTTTTCTAGGTAAGGTGTCAATTTGACGAGTAGTCACTCTCTTGAGTGATTTCGTTAATCTAGGGGTTACATGTATGTACAAATGATCTTGTTATTTTCAATTGGGAAAGCTTTTGTTATACCAAGTTGTAGATTTTATCTGATCACACTTGTTTTGTGGAATTCTCATTTGAATAAATCCTCATTTTGATGAATGATTGGTCTATTGACTTGTACTTGAATTAGGGTTTAGTGTATGTAGAAATGGGCTTATTATCTCACGCTCTAGGGTTTTGTCATCTCCTTCATTTTCCAATCTATCCTCATGAGGGTCCACCCTTTGGCTAAATAGGTCTTTAGATAATCCCTATCTCACATTACGTATTTACTTTGGTGTTTGTTAGGGGTCAACACGGCAAGGGGTGACCTGATATTTGCCTAAATTGCAAGAGGAAGTGTTTGTTGGAAACTTCCTTGCTGCAGTATTGTGCTTCATACCTATCTATTAATTCAGCTCGGCGTGTTCTACAAGTAATCATGTTTTGTTTTGCTTTGCAAGGTTAGGGATTCATTTCCCTTCGGTTCATTCCTCAGCTCTCCAAACTAGAGAGGGGCTTTAAGGTGAATTTTTAAACAAACTATGTCATATCGCCACCCATACCTATCATGTTGTACATCAATTCTTCGAATTGTGATTGCTGATACATATGAAAACTAAAAAAAACAAGATTTGTTCCACATTAATCCATGCAAAGGGATGTGTGTATATGTTTCATGTTAATGAGTTGTTCCAGTTTTAATTTCTAGAGAAAATTGTATATGGTCGAGCTCTCGACCCTGAGTCAATTTGTTTTCCTTTGAAAAAGACAAGTGACAAATGATACCTAAAATATGTGTTACGCCCTCCCTAAAAGGAGAAAAACAAATAAAAAAATGTGAGAAAAATAAATAACAAGATAAATTTACCCCTGTGTGAAGAGGACGAGTGACATCAATCGACTACATTTGTGCCATGTCCTCTTCAAAAAGAGAAAAGCAAATAACCCAAAAGTGGGGTTTAGATTCTTTGGAAAAAAAAGTTTATGTAATTGGTTAACAATCATTTTCAACATGTGGTGGAATGATTCCAAATCGTGAATCACAAGAAGAAGAGTATCAAACTGGAGCTAAGATATACCATTGTAGCATCTATCAGAATCCCAACCCTGCGCACACCGTTTTCACAACATTCCATCCACTCAAGTCTGCTCTGTTCTTTTTTTCTTTTACAGTGCGCAACTTATTCTAGATATAATGAAGTTTTTTTCATGCATATATGTAATGGCATTTGTATGATCCATTAATAACGTTGTGCATGGGAAATTGAACTCAACGTTATATGACACATCGTGTTTGGGCTTACTATCCTTGTTGCTATCCTAATGAGATATTCCCACTTAGTGACTGGGTTTTGTCTCTCTTTGTATCTAACCTAAACCCATAGCACTTTAACATTCTCTCTCTCAAAGTATTGTTTATGACAGCTTGTCCTTACAGTGACAAGAGATGACTCATTCTATCTGAGTATAAGGCAGATTCAAACAAGATCTATTTATCATTTGTTCTTTAATTATTGTGTATTATTTTCTTTGTAATTTTTCTATTGTTTTGGTCTATATATTGGAAATCATAATCCATCTCAAGGACCAACTTTAACACAGTGACCAATAGAGTGTTAAAGTTGAAAGAGATGAAAATTATGTTCAAGTTTATTACAACATGACTCTTCTGGATCTAGATTTGTTTTCATATTTTTTCATGCATGAAAGGATATATATATATATATATATTTCTCTAGCCCCAAGAGTTAGCTCAATCAGTCGAGTACTCGTAGTTAGGCCTCCCAGCATGTGAGGTCGCGGGATCCATTCTCATCGACTCTCTTGGGGTTAAGCACGCAGAGGCCATGGGTGTGAGGCCCCTTCGGGTGGGTCCACCAGAAATTATTCCGTGGATGTAGCCCGTCGGTCAAGCCAGCGTGTGAACCACATTGAATATATATATATATATATATTTCTCTATATTTATCATAACCTAACTCAGACTTTAACATGTTCTTCCCACACTCACCTCCTTCAATTGACATAAAACAAACAATTTTAGAAACTTTAGCTTTGGAAAAGACTCAATTAACCAAGTGGATCTTGGTCAAATTGAACAAGATAATGGTGTGTGGTGTCCTCTCTCCTATTTGGTTATTGCTAGGTTTTTTCTCAAGGGACTGGCCACCCCTTTTTGATGTCACCTGCACCTAAACCTTAGGTGCATTATTGAGGACTAGATGATCACATCATTAGTTTGGATATTCTCCTTATACAGTCATGATATATATATATATACCTTGAGAGACAGAACATATTAAAGTCCTAGGTCCTAGCACCCATATTGTGTGTACCTTTGGTATGATGACTTTTTTTTTGTTTCTTTATTGTTATTGACCATACGACCTTTAGTACCCTATTCTAAGTCAACCTAATCTTATTTTTATTTTATTGGTAACTATCCTTAAACTTAGGGGTTACCTAAGAGACCTTTCTATAAGGCTTATCAAGATTATAAATTTATTTTTCACTTCTCCATTTTTATGTGCCATCTGGACAAGAGAGAAAATCATATATGATTCTTTGTCTGCTTTAGATTTTTGCGACTACTGATTTTCTTGATAAGGTTGTTGATGCTTAATTCCCAGGGTTATTGCTTCTTTGACTTGATGTCTAGGTTTCTTGCTAATATTTCCATGGGCCATGGCTCTCCTACTAATTCTTTTAGTAGGTTTTTCCCTCGCTACCTTCTACCTAGGTTGATTCTAAGGCTGGTTTTGACTCCTGTTTGTAGGATTTTTATACATGTCTTTTGTTGGGCATCCTAAACTTGATTTGTGACCTTTTTATGACTGTCCAGTGGATTTGTATGCCCTCATCGTCCCTCTGGATAATATTTTTCCACCACGTGTGACTATCGTATGTCCACTGGTATTGAGGGTGTCCCCTTTGGTGTCTATTGGTTTTTTGTTGGTGTCCCAGTGCCACCAGTTTGGTTGACGCTACAGTCAAGAGGAAACATACCTACATTACTATGGTCTCTTGGAGTAGAGATTATGTATGATATCCTAGATAAATTCTATCCTTATTTAAAAGCTCATACAACCACCTAAAATAGTTTTTCCCAGCCATCTAATTGTCAATAGATTGTATAGAAATTGTCCAACAAAACAATCCCAACTATAATGTTTTCAACACTACATAAATTCCAACAATAGGTTGGAAACAATACTTCATATGATCAAGACCTTAGGAAATATTTGCACTCTCAGCTGAAAAGATGCATAATCAATAGATTGATTTGATGTGTTCAACTACTTGTCCATCCTTTGAATCCATCACTGACCAAACTCCAGCCTCAAGCTTTACACCTTCTTTGGAAAAGTTATTAACACTAGCATTAAGTTCTTTGTAGACATGAGAAAATAGTATGTAATTAAACTAATTTCATTTGATTTACCTCATGTTTGAGAGAAGTAGGGAAATTTAAGGTTAAATTTTAATGAATCCTTGTATTCTATTGAGGGCTTACCATGACACATTGATTAAAGCCTCTCTGGAATGGTTGTCCCTTGCTTTCCATGTTATGATATGAACATCTAGTTGCTAATGTCAGCTTAAGCTTCTTTAGTTGCCACAACATTGTAGAGTTGAATGATTTATGAGATACAATCTTAAAGGCACATATATTGTTCTTGGTATATTTTTATTGGAATGTTGTGGGGATAGGAGTAGATGTGCTTTTTGAATTTACTTGTTGTGCCTATTAACTGGAATGAAAGTTCCCAAATATCTAAGACAATAAAATGTATGCATATTTCTCCCTAGAAATATGGAAGTTCTTGATCCCATGTAGTGGGAGATATTTTATGATATCACGTATCAAAAATTGTGCATATTTTTAGAGTACATTCCCAGTAAAATGGGATATAATATGTTGGAACCACGATATGTTGTGACCTGCATGTTCTTTGGAACACAACACTAATTTCATTAATCATGGTCTTTTAACTATCCATAGCATATGCTTTTCTCTATGTGCTAGAACATTAGTAGTGTAAATTTCATTGCCTCAATGAAGAAGAAAAATGTTTGCTAGTCAACTAATCAATTGCAAGGGCTAAATTTTCCTTGCTTTCTCATCTGTGCACTGCTTGTAATTTTTTCTTCCTGTTTTCCCGTCTGTCATCTAAGATCACCTTGGAGGTTGGGAACAATTCATGGCAACTGGATCTCTAGTTTATAGAGGCCAACTCCACATTTTCTATGTTGATTCTGGTTGTTTTCAGGAATTTACATTTTGCTTCCTAGTATTTATACTTTTCTTTCCAAACAACTAAAAAATGTATTAAGAAGAACGAAGATGGAACAATCAGTCCCATGTTCACTGAATATAACATTTATTAAAAATTCATATGATTAGAGAGTGGATTATATTTATTATGTAGTCTTTCCAGGTCATAGTTGGATCTTTTGTGTAGATAAAAGATTTGCTTGAATGAAGGCCTTCTCTTTCACATCTTACTAGAATCCGTGAGTCACACACCCTTTCCAAACTCCTATAACCCCTATCATATTTTCTATCTCATCCCATACATGTCTTGAATAAGCACAAAACATTAACCAAATGGCTTATTGTTTCATCTTCCTTCTTACAAACTATACATCTACTAGGCCATTGCTTGTTCCTATTATGGAGAGATTCCCACATTAGGACTTTGTTCATTAGAGAAAGGCACGTAAAAAGTCTTTGCATTGTTTCATTTTGTTGTTGTATTAATTGCAGTGTTCCATTTATCAATATAATGTTGTTTGAATGAAATAGTTATCAAGGTCTTTTTTTTTCAAAATATTTTTGTAGAAATTTGATTGTTATAAATAATTTTGCATCCCCATATAAATAATAAAATACATTACCTACACACTAGCAACACTACCCTCTTTTAATCATTGCCACATGCAACACAAAAGTTAAAAGGATCATATAATTTACAAACATCTATATACACTACTTCAATTTAATCTTTCATTTTTGGCCTTCTTTTACCCTCTAACAACCACCTTATGGGCGTATTGTTGCACCTTCTTGGGACAAATGGGACGTTATCCATTTTCTTCAGGAAGTTTCTATTTTAAGTGATGATGTCTGTGCCAAATAGCTTGGAAAAAATAAATTTTATACTATAATAAAAATGAGATTATTATCATATATTTATATTTAAAATATAATTTATATAATATTATAATGAATTATTTTACTTAATTTCATTTAGAGAAAATTTGTATCTCTAATTGTAAAAGAAAATTAATAAAAAGACAAAAACTATGATTGTAAGTGAATTAATAAAAATACAAATGTAAATCAGTAAAAAATAGAAATTGTCAACTTTCCTTTTTAACTTTTTGGGAAGTTTTCATGTATGAATATTAGAAAATTATTTTTTATTTTTTTTATCAATTTATTTAATCTTCTTTTCCATCGCATTAAAAAGAAATCCTTAAAAAAAATAAAAACTTTAGTTACACTTTAAACATTTTTAAATATTAAATATACTTGCATGAAAATAATGTAAAACAATTAAAACAATAATATCTTCATAATCAAAGACTAATAATACATTGTTTTTGCATGTTGTACATTGAACTATGTAACATAAAATAATAATACTAATCGATTGAAATATTTTTATTTAAAATATAATTTATATAATATTATAATGGATTACTTTAACTAACATAAAATAATAATACTAATCGATTGAAATATTTTTATTTAAAATATAATTTATATAATATTATAATGGATTACTTTAACTTTAAAATATAATTTATATAATATTATAATGGATTATTTTAACTAATTCTATGTATATAAGCTTTTTTATTTCCAATTTGGAATATAATCTACAAAATGACAAAAACTATGATTGGAAGTGAATCAATAAAAATACAAAAGGAAATCGACAAACAAAAAAACAGAGAGAAAAAGTGTTGGTTTTTCTCTTTAACTTTTGGGAAGTTTCTATGTATAAATGTTAAAAAAATATATTTTATTTTTTTTCAATTTATTTAATTTTTTTTTCCATGATATGGGACCAATCACATTAAAAAAAAAAATTAAAAACAACTTTAATTAAAACTATAAATATTAAAAAAAAGATTATAAGCAACTTTAATTCCTAACATTTGAATCAGCAAATTAAAAATAAATATAAATACATAAAATATTACACAACAAAATTTTCCTTTAATCAAATAATATCATGATAGATTGCCACTCATGAATAAAGCTTTGATTCGAAGAATATCGTGATAGATACGCACTCATAAATAAACTTTGGCATTTTATAATGAACCTAATATTGTGTATTTTCTTATTATTTGTTATTTATTAATGCAGTTCATTGCTATGGATTACTATATATACTTAAAAAGGTAAAATGTGTTCAGGTTTATTTCTGCAATTAATTTCAATATTCTTTTTAATCCAATTTCAATATTTTTCTTGAATCCAAATAAGTCAAAACCACTCACTACACACCTGCACAAGGATGGGAACTTTCCGCAAGGTTTATCCTCCAGTCAACTCGGTCAACTGTATAAGTTTCCTGAGCCTTGAATCTCCCTTTGCTCCAAACTGGACCTTTCCTGCCAAATGTATCATTCAAACTATGCAGGGTGAAAAGCCTAAATAGTGCTATGCCAAAAAAAAAACTTGGTTCGGCCTAAATAGTACTATGCTAAAAAAATGGTTCGTTTTAAATCTTCAAACCTTAGTTCTCACAATGTTCATGATGAAAGTGAAAGAAAAATGGTAAACAAAGCTTGTGTAAATGAATATAAAGCCTCCAATGGAATCATTGTAGTTTTTAGCTTAATATTTTACAAAGAAATAAGATCAATTTTAGATAATCATTGACCCTCACTTTGAAGATTGAGTGTGATTGGTTATATCTTAAATATAATGTTAGATCTTTGTTTCAAAGAAAGTTTCTTCAAGAGTATTTTAGGGTCTCCACTTGAAATAAACTAGTCTGAGAAATCATTTTTAACTACTAATAAACTAGTGCAATGATTGGAATTAAAATTGGTTTAAAATATTCAAGAAATATATGTGGATAATGATTATCAATTTCTATGCAATAAGCATATAAGTTATATAGACTTAAATTGAAATAAACTATAGGGTTGTTTTGGCTTGGAAAATTATATATGACATTTTTGGAGCTAAAATTGATCCATTCTACATAGACCTTGATTCTAACCAGCCTTATCATAGTGCATCTTCTTGTTCACCTAATGAGTCCCTGATCCTTGTGTCATTTTTTTGGTTGGATTGAAATTTTTGAGGTTATCTTTTTCTTTTTTGTATATGCCAAATTTTTTAAGAATGGATCTTTAGATTTTATGGTCTCTCTGCACTATTAATGGAGAGGTTGTGATATGTCATGGAATTTCACTTTGCATGAAATCTCATTAGAATTGAAGAATTATTTCCTATATGAAGATAAAGGAATTTCATCTTTTTTATCAAGCTCTTCTTGACATGTCTTTCTCTTGGGCTAACATCTCAAATTATGCCATATGTATATATGTTAATGAAAAAAATCAAGCAAGATTTAGAAAACTATGCCAAGTATTTATAATATTAAGATGGGATTCATATACCATGAACAAAGAACCCCTAAAGAATTCTCCTAACCCTTCTACCACTTCTTGACATTCCTAATGAAATTAGGCAAAAAAGGGACACTATACAAGCAAGGCCATGAAGGAATGGAGAGAACATCACCATAGTGAGTTTTACTACCCTCCAACTTGACCATTAGATGATAAATCCCTTTTTATTCAAGTGGTTATCTTGAATAATGAAGAGTAGGCATAGAATGACCGTAATGAAGAAGTTACCCAAAGTACAAACCACCGAGCTAAGGATGAGGTAAGGCAATCAATAATTTATTATGGGTGCAAGAGGATCATTTATTTCATCACTCTGCAACATGTTTCTAATTTTGTATGCCATCTAATTTGGACACTTACTTTTGTGTCTTTTAAGTTGCAGTATATTTATGTATATAATGGTCTACGGAAAATTTTTAAGTTATTACGGAAATATGAGGTATCTAAAAATAACCACCATATGCAAATATCGCATTGCTTCAAACATCCAAGGCTAGAATGGTTGAGTAAGCATACACTAACTAGGACTCAAACCTAAGACATCCCAAAACCGGTCAATGTGCACTACCCACTAAGCAATTGATGCTCACATTCAAGCATGTCTAGCAAAGGTTGGCTTGATCACCAATACCTTCCCTCAAGAAACATACTAAATCAACAACACATTGTTTCCAATCTCACTATGATACCATGTTGAACAACAAACATGAATTAACGAGGACTTGAACTAAATATCTCCTAATACCAGTGAAGGTGCTCTACCCATAGAGCTATCTACTGTTCGATTATTTTTTCAAAGGGAGGATTGATGGAAAACCTCCCCTCAAGAAATACATTGACTTGATCAAACCAATCTACCAACTTAGCTCTAATACCATGTTGAGGGAAAAACATACTTGAGTGTGTAACCTCCCAATCATATTAAGAACCCCATCAAATTGAGTTTAAACTTCATGGATCTATGCTAGTTTTTATATAATAATAATAATAATAATAATAATCAAATTTAAGCTCACAACCTAACCAAACGCCAAATTTATGAATAATACCCCCTTGTTTGTGGGACAGTGGACCCCCTTCGCGAGGTGTACATACCCTACCCATGCTCTACCCCCTCTGGATTTTAACTTGTGACCTCCTAAGAGGAAACATATGATCTTCACTATTATACAAAC
>LPNX010107389.1:8014-27298 GCA_001517045.1 Pseudotsuga menziesii
AAATCGAGATGGTATGGCTGCATTTATTGCAGACACGAGTTTTAGGAAGAAAGTAAAGGTCCGTACAGTACGTTTTTGGGCTCGTTTTTCAAGAATATCAGGCACAGATTTCGAGGAAGAAATCTGGCACTTTTCCCAAGGAAAAACAACACGTTTTTTGAGGCCGTACGGATGCATTTAATGCAGTCCGTACAGTACGGTTGTTGACTGTTTTGGCATAGATTTCGAGGGATGCATTTAATTCTCTCAGGCACAGAAATCGAGGACTGTTAGTGACTTATTTTTGCACATTTTTCGAGAAGGGATTTGCACAGAAATCAAGGCAGCATTAGCACGGAAACCAAGACAGTTTACTGGGTTATTTGCGTTGGTCAAGATAAGTTATATTTTGACTGTAAATTGATGTCTGATATTTTTTTAAAATCTCAATAAAATTTTTCTCCTGCATGCTGGTTTTCCCCCAGGGTTTGAAGGGGGTTTTTCCAGGGTCTATTTGACCAAAATACTGTGTTTTAAATGTGTGTTACAGTCTGCTGATATTTTAATTTTTCCGCTGCTAAATGTGCTTTATAAACAGTATATCAGCCTACAGGATAGTTCCATTGAATGGTTAATTAATGTGCTTGATTGTGGTTTACTGTTGAGGCCTGATATCGAAGGTTTATAAAAGTGTTTGACGAAATCTGTAAGTGAACAGAGGTCTGATTTTTAACATGGTATCAGAGCTGGGGCTTTGAGATTTCAGCAGATTGTTGGGCAGCAGAGAAGTGCTAATTTTTTTTAAGATACTAGTGCATGTGACGTAGCAGCTGTCTGTTAATTATTTTATTATTTTTTTTTGCTGAGAGTGAGCAGAGAAGTGCTGGTTCAGTACAGCTGATATTTTTGGTCAAAGAAGGCAGACTGTGCCTTGTTGGAAAAAGAGCAGAAGAGAATGATGGCTTGCATCCGATTTGAAGATAGGTTGGAAGGGATTTCCAACTACTTACAGTGGAAAGCACGGATGGCAGCAGTTCTCAAGGAAAACAAGTTATGGGCCTTTGTTAGTACCACAGTGGCTCCTCCCGTAGCTGATCCTATAGCCCTTGACATACATGAGGTGAAGGAGGCCAGAACGCAGAGACTGCTTCTGGATGGTGTTAAAGATCACCTCATCCCACATTTGGCAGAGAAACTAACTGCTAAGGGGATGTGGGATACTTTAAAAATTTTGTATGAGAACAAGAATGAAAATCGTAAAATGGCCCTAAAAGATAAGCTTCATGGCACTAAGATGACGAGAGATGAGAATGTAGCCTCTTACCTCACTAGACTCAAACAGATAAAAGATGAATTGAGTGCAGTTGGTGAGGTGATTCCTGATCCCGAGCTAGTGCGGATAGCCCTGAAGGGCTTCACTAAGGAGTGGGATGTGTTCGTGAAGTGTGTAGTTGGCAGAGAGAACTTTCCCTCTTGGGAAAGACTATGGGATGATTTTACTTAGGAGGAGATCCAAGAAGGGAAGACTGAGCAGGTTGTTGATGAAGAGAATGTGGCCCTTTCAGCTAAGGGTAGAAAGAAAAAGGGTGGCTCGAGCAGTGGAGCCAAAGATTTGAGCAAAGTAAAATGCTTTGCTTGCCAGATTTATGGTCACTATGCTGGGCAGTGTCCCAACAAGAAGAAGAACAAGAAAAAAGAAGAGGTTGAGAAAGCCTCTCCAGCTGAAGTGGGAGATTTTGCGAAGGAATTCGAGAGGGAATTCTCGTTCGTCTCAATTCTTTTAGACAGTAGTGTAGCAGAGAGTTTGGATACTGGAGCATGGTACATAGATAGTGGAGCAGCACGCCATATGACGGGGATACGAGCAGTGTTCCGAGAGTTGACAGATCATGATAGAGTTATACTGACTGAGGATGGGTATGCCGGCACCCATGCAGTAGAAGGAGTTGGAAAAGTCCTATTCCAACTCGAGTCTGGTGGTTATCTGGAGGTTGGCGATGTGTTGTTTGTTCCAGAGCTGAAGAGGAACTTGGTCTCAGTTTCAGCTTTGGAGGATGACGGATATGTGGTTCTTCATGTGAGTGGACATGTTTATATATATCCGGTGAGTGGGGGCCTGGGTGCAACGAGTCTGCTTGGCATCCGTGATGGCCGGATGTACCGAGTTTTGGGGCATTCAGTGGATGGTGAGCCTGGTGAGAGATCAGAATTAGTGGCAGTAGCAGTGGCTGTCAGTATGGAGGATTCATCCAACTCTGTGAGGAAACAGAGTTGGTATGAGATGGTTCTTCAGGATGAGCAGGAGAGTGAGGAGAACTCTCAGTTCAGAGTTGTCAGACAGAGACCTTCAGCAGTTGTTCCAGTGTAGAGATCTGATAGGCATTCAGATTCAGAGGGAGCTTCAGTTATTGGAGGGAGAGATCCAGGTGGAGCTGATGACAGTAGTACCTCCCTCGCTAAGAGGGAGTGTTAGTTTTTAATATCTCGGTGGCACTCCTGCATCAGATGCCTAGGTGCAGGGGTCATTAACTATGAAGTCTCATTTATATTCATAAAGTGACTTTAGTAAATGTGTTTTTTATTAAAGTACCTTTTTGATGTGACTTTATGATTTTAAAGCGAGTTTCACTTTATTATGTTTTTAAAGTGACTTTAAGTCATAAAGTGTACTTTTAAATATTTAGGGTGATGTGACTTTTCAAAAAGTAAAAATTTGTTATAAAGTTCACTTAGGATATTTAAGTGAATGAGAGATTAGATCCCAGCCATAGATCTCTTGGCCAATATCTAATCTCGACCGTTGAAGGTGAAAAGTCATGAGAATAACCCTAATAGGGTAAATAAAGTGCATGAGACTTCATTTGGCACATTATTCAAGAGAGATTTCTTGGAGAGGGCTCGAATTCCAAGAGAGGATCTTGGAGAGAAGTGTGAGAAGCATATTTTTGCAGGAGAAAGCTGAAAGAGAGCAAGGGCACGATTTTCAGATAGGGCTGGGAGTGATTCTCAGTTGGCATGAATATCAAGGAGCCACCATTACTGCTGCACAGAAACCGAGATGGTACAGCTGCATTTATTGCAGACACGAGTTTCAGGAAGAAAGTAAAGGTCCGTACAGTACGTTTTTGGGCTCGTTTTTCAAGAATATCAGGCACAGATTTCGAGGAAGAAATCTGGCACTTTTCCCAAGGAAAAATAGCACGTTTTTTGAGGCCGTATGGATGCATTTAATGAAGTCCGTACAGTACGGTTGTTGATTGTTTTGGCACAGATTTCGAGGGCTGCATTTAATGCTCTCAGGCACATAAATCGAGGACTGTTAGTGACTTATTTCTGCACATTTTTTGAGAAGGGATTTGCACAGAAATCAAGGCAGCATTAGCACGGAAACCAAGACAGTTTACTGGGTTATTTGCGTTGGTCAAGATAAGTTATATTTTGACTGTAAATTGATGTCTGATATTTTTTTAAAAGCTCAATAAAATTTTTCTCCTGCATGCTGGTTTTCCCCCAGGGGTTGAAGGGGGTTTTTCCAGGGTCTATTTGACCAAAATACTGTGTTTTAAATGTGTGTTACAGTCTGCTGATATTTTAATTTTTCTGCTGCTAAATGTGCTTTATAAACAGTATATCAACCTACAGGATAGTTCCACTGAATGGTTAATTAATGTGTTTGATTGTGGTTTACTGTTGAGGCCTGATATCGAAGGTTTATGAAGTGTTTGACAAAATCTGTAAGTGAACAGAGGTCTGATTTTTAACAAGGAATCTAGAGTCATTTTTTAGTGCCTTGAGACTTGCAGTCATCAGTGGCAGGGTCTCTCACCATCGACAGTTTTGGGAATAAATCAATGTCCCCTTATCGATGGATCCTCTCAAGTGTTCGACCTCAATACATTTATTCACACTTGTTAGTTTTCACTCTAGTACCTTGATTCCCATTTTCATTATCGGTGGGTGATCTTGCATCTGTTAATGATATACATCAATGACTAGTAATCAAACAATGGACTACTATGTTCAACCTCGACACCTCTATTCACATAGTAGGACATGTACTCGTAGTGGAATGTGTAGAAGTCCTTCCAGATTGGTGGCATTTCATATATGCTACCTCCTTGATCGTGCCAGTGTTCATGAGATTTCAGCTCTCGTCACTTGATTCCAGTGTGTTCAGATATCTTCAGCCATTATGGAGATCTTGATCCATTATATATCTTCATCTTTCATGGAGATCATGGTCCTTTGTATATCTTCATCATGGGGATTCTAATCTATCTATATTGTACGTGGCGATGACCACACATGTCATATTTTGTATGATGCCTATTCATGGACATTATACTCTTTTTATCCGAGACTGCGATATCTACTTGCAGTTATGTGCAGAGTTTGATCATTGTATTATATTATTAGATGGTTGGTTCTTCCACCTAGTTCTTCATCACTCCACTTCTGGGATGGACTTATAATGTATTTCGGCCATCGTATCACCCCTCTGACCTCACACATTAGGGGGCACCTGTTACAGCTAATTTTACCACACATGGTGGATCACACCTTTATGGCCTTCCATGTCCCTCTACCAACTCTTTAGACCCCATGGACCATTTTTGTACCTTTGATGTTTCCAAGATTATCCCTAAAAACATGCATTATTTGCCATACACGACTTTTAAACCTGTTCTCGCATATATACACGGACATGACCCTAAAACCCATGTACATCGAGATGTGTGCAAAAGGCCAAACAGTTTTGGAGTTTTCCTTCATGTGGATCTGATTCAGTTGTCTCTTGGCCTTCCATATGCCTTGAGATCACTCGGATTTGACCTTCCGTTAACCCATTGAAGTAGTATATAAGGAACCCTTTGGATACATTGAAAGGAGAGGAATTGAAGAGCAAGAAAACTATAGTCCATTGTTGCCGAAGCTTATACTTGAGTCTACATCCCTTTGTCCCTTAGAGAACTTTGTGTTCTTCCCAATATTTCCTTTGCTTGTGAGCTTTCTATCGAGAGATGGAGGGTTGAAGTGGTGGAGGCCGAGGTGGAGGACTTAGTTTCTCTGATTCGCAGACGTGTCGACATAGGTTGTCACTATTGTAATCTCTGATTTATATTAATAGAAATATATTTTCCTATCCAATAATGTGTATTTAAATGAGTATTGAATCCATGGATGCTTTTAAATGCTTATATGTTATGCTTTTCTGAAGGGGAGCTTGTCTTGCTCTAGGATCAAGACAACTAAACCCTAGGGGAAGGGAAATCTAGGTCTACGTGGTTAGGACCTTATGTCGTGTCAAAATTCTTGAAGAAAGGTGTATATGAATTAATAGATTTTGAGGGGAATACGCTGATTGAGCCTAGAATGGGATCTACTTGAAAAAGTACTATTCTTAGGCTTAGCGCTTTTTTCTGTATTTTTATTGTATGTATTTTATGTACAATAGTTTTCTAGTTTGTGTTCTTATACCATCTGTTGGTTGTTACTGATGTCTTCCGAGTGGTTCGCAGGTTTCACAGATGGTGCTAGTCACCACACTTGTAACCTGGCTTCATCCACATGGGTCATTTACTCACCCTTACGACATCTAGTTTCATCTGGAGGCGCTTGCCTAGGTCCTGCTACTAATAATCATGAATACAGGGTTGTCATTGAGCTTTTATGGGATGCTTGGTCATGTGGAATCACCCAGCTGGAAGTCATACTTGAATCTCAACTGGTGGTTTCCCAGCTCAATCGATCTTATCAAGTATGAAACCCTATTTTACTACATCATTTTATGCAAGTTAGGTTATTGGAAATAAATTTTGAGTTTATTATATTCAATCATATTCCAAGAAATCAAAATTCATTAACTGATGCATATGCTAATTATATCTTGGACTGGCACTTAACACATTTTGCATAAAAATATACAACATATACATTATAAAACACATGTAAATAAAACCAACAATATATATGTGTGTGTGTGTGTGTGTGTGTGAATATCTGTCCATATAGATAGGTCAATTTTCTGATCCTCAGATATAGTCATAACTATAAAATATACAAAAAAATGGATCAAAGTCCATAAAATGCTCCTAGGTCTAAGCTTGAACACCCTGGTCATCATGGCCACCATGGTCATCTGGACCACCCTAATCCCCCTGATCATCCTGATCACCCTGCTCTCAGGATTCCTCAACTTCTTCAACTACAGCAGCTTCAACAGCGTCGATGTACACAAGTACTACTCTAGCTACCCGCCTCATAATGCATATCCAGACACGTGGTATACCAACCACTAGCTCTTGTATAATGGTAGGGATATTCTCAATACACAAAGTAGGTACTTTTTGGGTAATCCTGGCCAGCTTTCCCTAAAGAACCTTAATCAAGCCATGGTCTTCTCCTGCCACAGGATGCACATACATACGTGGATGCCCAGCAGGGTGGACTTGTCCAATATCTACATTTTAACATTTTATAAGATTAAAAACTCTTATACATATGTATATATCTTTTATGACTAAAATTCATAAAAGTTAAAAAACAAAACACTTGAAAACAAAAATACCCGACACTCCCCATGCTCTTCTAGGAGGGAGGACAAGGTCGATGTCACCTCAGAAATCTATTTCAGCATATGGAAACTGTTCCAGTTTTGATAGCTGTCACTCCCACCANATCCCCGACACTCCCCATGCTCTTCTAGGAGGGAGGACAAGGTCGATGTCACCTCAGAAATCTATTTCAGCATATGGAAACTGTTCCAGTTTTGATAGCTGTCACTCCCACCATAAGTAGAAGTCATCATTGTATACACTCTGAACCGATCCACCACCTTCCTGGTAGAGGAATATTCCCCCCACCTACTTATTCTGGGTTGACAGAGAGAACGAACTGGTAGTGGTATTGCAGGACTCAAACCGGGCACCCTCTCAAAGAAAAAGGCCACCAATATGCTAGAATAACCTAAGTTTTTCCATCGGCCTCTTTTACAATCAGAGAGTTGTTTCCTCATTATCGGGATCACTACCAAACACGAGTCATATAGGGCTCCCTGTAGACAGTCCACCGCAAGTCTCATTTGGTTTCGAGTTGCAAGGTGAAGTGATGATGATCCTGCAACCCTCACTATAGTACTTTCCAACACCTGTAATGGCAATATGTGAATATGAACAATAGAGATACAACTACCCCTCTTTTGAGTATCGAGCGCACAGTATGTATCTATGTAGTTCTACACACTTAGAAGGTCACCGCCTCTATTGGTACCTTCCAAGTTAACCGGAGCTCCTCGTCATGACAAACCAGAGATAAAGTAGATATCTTCCAAGGTAATATCTAGAAACTCACCTTGTAGGTCAAACATACCAAGATTATGATCCCAATAGTTCATCATGAACTCTAATAGGGGGACATTGGATCGCATAGGTGAGGTACAGAAGAATTTCAGTAACCCACTTTGCTGCAAAGCATTTACCATGGGAAAATTTTGTAGAGCTTCTTGGTCCATGTCTTCATGCTCCCTCTCCCTCCGCTCCAGAACCATGCTTCAATCTGATAAAAAGCCAAGGATCAAACATTAAATTCATAGAAAAACTTTGATTTTTGGGCCTACATAGCCTTTTCATACCTCACGTAGTGTACGTGACTGTCCTTCGAACAAGTCGCATATTGTACATGACTTGATTTCGGGAAACCCGCGTACATAACACATGTACATGATTGTTGATATACCATACCCATGTACACAGTGTAGTTGCTTTGAGGATGGTTGAAAACATCAAATTTTTGCCATAAATTAAAATTTTCTTGGATCAAATGAAAGAGCATGGAGAGTAGATTTACCCGGCACTTGCGGTTTTGAGAATTGTCCACCGAGTTGTCCACAATGAGCATGGAAAGGCAGAGGTAAAAAATTTCTATTTTGGGTAAAAAGTCAAATGGTGAGTTTTTTATTTCTATTTTGAACTATTTATTTCGAAAGTTGGTTTTAACCTATAGTTCATATTTAAAAAAAAAATCAAACTAATACCATGTCTTTTTTCTTCAATGTAATAGGTCTAAGGTCACTTGAAGTTTTTTTTTGCTCATATAGGATACGATTTCGATCATTCATATGCATTTTTTCATTTATACCTAATCCGTCTTAACCCTAGAAATACTACTTTGACCACGGGCTATGGTATTTTAACCATTAGTACCTTGTCTATGCCATTGTTCTTCCGTGGATAGGGCTTTCCTCACATGAGTACCCTAGATTAGATCACATTTATTGTCTTTTGGTACTCATGCTACATTTGTCATAGGTTCAAAGGAGTATCCTTAGCTATTTTTTATGCCAAATTGAGCATCGTTTTGGTCTCTTTTTACAAGCTATCCATTTTTTAAGACTCCTCACCCTTATGGAGTTTCTTTAGGCCTAGATCTAACTCCTCAAAATAGACTTGATTGTTGAGTAAGCTTGTCCATTCAGGCTCATTTAGAATATGTGAATGGGCATCCACATTGGTGGTAGGTTATCTCTTTCTTTGACCATGTGGAATAATATGAGAAATGATCACTCTCTTTTCTACAGAATTGAGAAGAGTACTCTCAAGCATAGGTTTATCACTTTTCTGGACCTGAGGGACTAAATTTACGGAAAAGGAACACTCGGTATGAACTTAGTTTTCTCTTTTTCATGCTCTGGACCTAAACATGAAAAATATTCTAAGTTTACTTTATGTCTTTGTCATGCTCGTTAAACAACAAGAACAAAACATCAAGTTTTAAGCCCCATTTCTCGTACTCAAATGGATATTTCCAAATGATCTCGCTTTCCTTCACACTCATAAAACTCAAGCTATATGCTTCTCTCGAAGGAGCATTAGGTAGGTGGTAATTTAACCTTTTTTGGACCTCCCTGACAAAGTACGAAAAATGTTCACCTTTTTTTCTATGGAAGTTAAGAGAGTTCTTCTATGGTATGTTTTATACTTTTCCAGCCTCAGGAGACTAAATTCGATGAAAAAGGACACCCCTGGAGTCTTCTTTGGAGTTTTCAGAATCTCTAAATATGAAAACACCAAGTGAGCATGTACTAGTTCGGGCTCATAAAATCCACGAATGAGAGACACTATCAAGCATTATTCCCTCTTCTCTTCAAGCTTGTCAAAAATGAAGAGAGACTTGAGTTGACTTTCCTGGACTCGTTAAAATTTAACAGGAAAGATAAGGAAGAAGTTTTATTTTGATTGTCAGTCGGTGGCAGCGTGTCATCCTTTAACATAACACTCTTTGTACTTTTTGATACTCACGTCTCAGTGTTCACTTTCAGTTCAGCTATCACTTCGAGTTTCTTACTCCTCCACTTTTCCGTTATACCTGGGGAATCTGATCATGTCTCCTACATGACAGATAAGTCTAGTTGTATTATGTGAAAAGTTAAAAGCTACCTTGGGTCATCTCTGTGTCATGCTCACTGTTCAAGGATTTATCCCTGCATCTAATTTTTATCCCAATCCCATCATTGTTCTATCTAATATTACTTGTGTCTACCATCCTTTGTCCAGTTCCCAGTCACTCTTACAGTCCATTGGAGGATCTATTTCCTTCCTCATCATAGTACGGTTTCTCATCAGCACTTCCTGATGATGAAGACCTAGAGTTTTTTATGATATTACCTTAGGATTCACTTTCACTATTGGTGAATTCCTTTGTTTCAGTTGTCAATTATCACCTATTGGTTGACAATCTATTGAATCCTATCCATGTTCAACTTCAAAACATCTATTCACATGGCCTAGATTGTACTGGTTCTTTTGGATTTTTTACGAAGACCTTAGGTTCATATCTATGACCTAAGTTGCGCAAGATTATGTTGTGTTCACTTACACAGTTTCCAGATCTTTGACAACTCATCATTATTGTATATTGTGGCTTCGATCCACCTATAATATACGTGGTCTTGAACCTATATCATATGATGTACTCAAATATTGTAAAGGAGCTAGTGTTCCAGTATATTAAACATGACATCCTCAGATATGACTTTGTACATGACATTACTATGTATTTGTTTCAGGTACTTCCTCTGCTCCATTGAACCTTTGAGTTCTCCAAAGATAATGATTATAATGTATTTCAACCATCACTTCCCTCTAACCTCACACATTAGGGGGCATCTGTTATCAACCCAAATGGCACTTATCCATCCAAGTGCTGACATTCTTTATGTTGGTACACAAAAGGACAAATTAGGATTGAAGTTTGCCAAAGCACTATAGATGGGCATGACTTGGGATGCATTTAACTCTTAAACCAGCTTGCTATATATTTTTGTAAGTGTTGAGTTGCGTACCCAACTATCTTCATTGCAACTCGCGTACTGTACGTGACTATCTGCATTGCAACCCGCTTACACTAGCATACGTGGGTTTCCTTCGAGCAACTCACGTATCATACATGGGTTTCCTATATCAATAGTCATGTACATATTAGTTTGGATTTAAAAAATATAAAACACAATTATATGAGATTATTTGGGCCCTAATCTTTAACTATCCCAACTATTTCAACCACCCCATCCTTCGAAACTACTCTATTTCCCAAAGTATAAATAGAGGCCTTGGGGTGGGTAATAATAAATCAAGATTGGAGAGAAAAGTTATGCTGATGGTATATCTTTAGAAGTCTTGGAGCAACAAAACTCAGAGTCCTTTGGTTGTAGAGGAATCCTTATCTCAGAAGCTGGGTTGTACTCTTATCTCATTCACTGATTGTTAATAAAAAGAATTCTTCTTCCAACTTTGTGTTGAGTCTATTTCATGTATTGTGGTTAATGAATTTATTTGATTATATTTTGATATATTGTTTATCTAACCTCTTATATATATATGCATGAGATATTACTTGGAGAAATTGATCTTTATAGGTGAAAGAGGTGCATCTCCGGAAGATTTGGAGAGAAGAAGAGCGGGAGAAGATCAAGCTTGTATCAACTGTTGGTAATCGGGTAAGTCAAGAATTTCTCCCTATTCCCTTTCCATTCTATGGTAAATCTGATTGTCTGCAAGGTTAGTAGTAAGTTGGTAACTCTAGACCCTAGGTTACAAGGGTGTTTAATCCTGAACAACAATTGGTGAGAAGCGATCCCAATTGGGTGCTATTCAAGCACTACTCGCTCACTATCAAGCCGCATAAAGTAATATATATGTCAATGTCAGCAAATTGATGGGTGCACCAAAACGATACTTGAATGTAAAAAGAAAAAGTTATAATACATGGAGGGACAATGAATTTTTGAAAGAAAGCGAGACATACAATTACCTGGGGGGAGAGGTGGTTGAGAAAAGACCTCGATTGTGTGCTCTTCAAGCACCACTAACTCACTATCAAGATGCATAAAATAATATATATGTCAATATCAACAAATCAATGGGTGCACCAAAAAGATACTTGCATGTACAAAGAAAACTATACTACATGGAGGGACAATGATTTTTTCAACAAAAGTGAGAGATACATTTACCTGGAGGGGGCGAGGGGCGGGAGTTGGGTGAGAAGTGACCCTGATTGGGTGCTCTTCAAGCACCACTCACTCATTATCAATATTCATAAAATAATATATATGTCAATGTCAGCAAATGAATTGGTGCACCAAAAATATACTTTCATGTACAAAGAAAACGCTATACTACATGGAGGGATAATGACTTTTTCAAAGAAAGCGAGAGATACATGTACTTGGGGGGAGAGGTGGGTGATCAACGAACCCGATTATGTGCTCTTTAAGAACCACTTGCTCACTATCAAGCTGCATAAAATAATATATATGTCAATGTCAACAAATCAATGGGTGCACCAAAAATATACTTGCATGTACAAATAAAACTATATTACATGGAGGGACAATGACTTTTTCAATGAAAACGAGACATACATATACCTGGGGGGGCGAGGGGGGTGAGCAGTGACCCATATTGTGTTCTCTTTAAGCACTACTCACTCACTATCAAGCTACATAAAATAATATATATGTCAATGTCAACACATAAATGGGTGAACCAAAAATATACTTGCATGTACAAAGAAAACTATACTACATATGGGGACAATGACTTTTTCAAATAAAGAAAGACATACATGTACCTAGAGGGGGGAGTTGGGTGAGAAGTGACCCTGATTTGGTGCTCTTCAAGCACCACTCACTCACTATCAAGCTGCATAAAATAATATATATGTCAATGTTAGCAAATCAATGGGTGCACCAAAAATATACTTGCATGTACAAAGAAAACTATACTACATGGAGGTACAATGACCTTTTCAAAGGAAGCGAGACATACATGTACCTTGGGGTGGGATAGGTGGGTGAGCAACGACCCCTATTGGGTGGTCTTCAAGCACCACTCGCTCACTATCAAGCTGCATAAAATAATATATGTCAATGTCAGAAAATCGATGGGTGCACCAAAAAGATACTTGCATGTACAAGGAAAACTATAATACATGGAGGGACAATTGGGGAAAAAAGGATACAAGATAAAAGAGATATACATATACTTGAGGGACGTGAAGAGGTGTGTAACCAGTGGGTGAAAGAGTTGACACTAGGAATAAAAGGATCGGCATATGCATGAGTTTGCAAGGCCGCTGGGTGGACATCTCTATCGAGCATATGTTCCTACATAAAAAAACATAAATATACAATTAGACAATTTCAAATAATGTTTTTTTTTTTTTTTGTATCTGGTGGAATGGGAAACTGGCTGGTTTCATACTCATGTGACATGGGCTTGATTTCAACCACTACCACTATGACCTCCAGGAGAGTACGCTGACCCCCACAATTCACCCTCAAGGCTGCAAGGAGGTTTGAACCCATGATGTGCTTAACAATCCATACACCTTAACAAGTGCACGGTTGCTAACTGGTCTACACCTCGGGGGGTACAATTTCAAATAATTAAAAAATTACATGTTGAATCATTAAAAACATAAAAAGCATAATTAAAATCATACCTGTACTTGTGAATCCCCAGCTATCTGTGACAGACCTGTCTCAGATGCTACATACTCATCCTTCCCACCCTACATAAAATATATCATATCAATATTAAGATGTATTAAATGTGCCAATCCCTACTATAAATCTATAAATCATGCTGATAAATCAAAAAGTAATGTTCTGACAATTAATGGTGAAGCACCAAAATTATATGCATCAGTGACCGCTACATCCATATCATGAGCGTCAACTGACAGAGTAAGGATTTTGGGGTATCATTGGACATGAGTTGTAAATGTTTTCACGTAAATTGTGTGATACTTAAAATATAAATAATTTATGGAACAATTGAACACTGTGATATAAAAATAATAAACTACGCGAAGAACAAGTTTGACTTACATATTGGAGTAACTTATCTCTGCAAAACTCCAAAGAAGGCCCATAGAATATGTTTTCACAAGTGGTACAAGGATGCAGAATGAGGTGATGCTCTGAACCCTCTACATGTCCATTGTGATCTCTAGATCTGGGAGGGTGGGGAAACCTTACTGAATCCTCTGTGGGTGATGGTCCAGCCCTAGATTTTTCATCCCTAGATGTGTTAACCCTACAGGAGGATATAAGTGAGGGGGGTTTGGTGTGCACGGATGTCGTCGCACACGGTTTGGATCGGTCCTCGCCCCTTTCCTATCTTGAGGCATCCCATGTCCTATCCCTTGGAACTTTAAAATGTCAAAGTAATTTACATGTTTACCCAATATAAATTTGTCATACAATTTCTTGAGGAAATAGAATGAGATGTCTCTATTCCCATGAGGGTCTTTATCGAATACCATGTACCAACGATCCATCCACTTGGATTTAATATTTGCTTCTATGCACCAGTCTATTGAAATGTGTGGTCGACTAGTGGGAGGAACCAATCCAGTGCTAAGGTCCCGAAATAGTGAAAAAATATGATATTTTCTTATCTTTAATTTATTTACGTCTTTGTAGCTCAACCTAGTGGAATAGTATTGCCTCTTAGAATCCCTGTAGGAGCTAATGTTGTACAATTATCCCTGGGCATTGAAAATTGTATTTGCAATGTTATCTAGGGCCTCTTCCAATGAAGGTATTATGTGGTCCCCCCCTCTAAAAAATGAACTAAGGTATCTCAATGCACCCGAATGAGCAAGAATTTCAGAACTCCTATCGTGTTCCTCCTCCATTGGTTCGGTGTTTGGATTTGGGTTATTGGTGGTTTGGTTTTGGACATTTTCTTTAAGATTTGTGTTGTCTGATAATATAAAAAGAACCAATTTTAAATTGAATTAATATTTCATTCTTTGTTTTATTTAAAAATTTATTAAATTAAAAGAAAAAATCAAAACAATTCTTGCCTAATCCAAAAAAAAAACTTATTTCCTAATCCTAAACCAAAACAACAATGCAATTCTTACCTTCCATTGCATCCAAATCGTATTCCCTCTAAGTCGTATGCACTCTAAATCAATCTCCTTCCCTCCAAATTGTATGCACTCTAAATCAATCTCCTCCCTCAAAATTGTATGTCCTCCAAATAGCCTTCCTGGTATATCTCATTTCCCTTTTGTACAACCTACAATGCAAAATGAGAAAATAGACGCGGTCCTGTGTTTTTTTTAAAGTTTTATATATCGTAAGTGAGATACATCGCACTTTCGATTTGTAACTCATAAAAAATGCAAGTACGATATATCGCACTTGCGATATAGTCTAAACCACTTTTACTTCGGTTCTAGGCAAGGGTTTTCCCGAACCAAACCATCCATAATGCATATGCGTTATGCATTTCGTTATCGAACTTCTGTTTTTTTATTTTTATAATGGAACTAAAAAGTGGAACCATCTTCATGCACGCATTGAGAACTCTCCCAACACAAAGTCTAAGGAATAATTCCTGAACAAAAAGTATAAAAACTATCAAGTATTCACTCTATCTTGGAGCAACAACAAATGGAGTTAAGTTGGTTTTGCAAAAATCACCAAACTCATTCATGTTTCAAATATAAGTGTAAAATATGTTATTTTTCCAATGTTAATCATAATTAAGATGAAATACTAAGGAAATGGAAATGGAAACCATCTTAGGTATAAATCCAATAAATAAGCATAAAAATTGATTAGTGAGCATTCATGGTAATCCAATAAGGTATTAAAAGTAGGGAAAAGATAGTGTAAAATAGGTACAATTCCATGGCGCGACACCTACTAGTAAGACAATGAGATGAAAATTATAAATATTGAAGAACCTTGAATGCTTTGAAAACAAACAGAAATTAGAAACCATGGCATGGTATTATTTAATATGTGATACACAATAAACACATATACATAAAATATGAAGAAGCTAATCTATATGTATCATGTCATTCAATGCTTTTACAAAAGAGAATAACAAAGAAGTTACAACACACATTCTTAAAATTTGAATAAGCACATAAGCTAGACGCATTAGTGGCATTCAATGGCTTTAACATAAGAGAATAATATAGAAGTTGCTATGGTGAAAATATGTGTTTCTAGCAAAATTGAGATCATGATTATTACTTTGGTAAAGTTATGCAACTTTAAAGAGAACATCTAGATACATTAAAAAAAAATTACAACCTATCATTTCAAGACCACTTCTCATAAGCTAGTAATAAAACAATGAGATGGGAAAGTATAAATATGGAGCAACCTCTAGTACATTGCAAATAAAGAGAACTTAAAAACTAATGATACATTGTGAGAAGTATGAAGAAATTACAAAACACAACCACTAAATTTACTATAAAGATTTGAGAATCCTAAAAAAATAGAATAAAAAAAGAGAGAGTATAAAGTAGGTTGAGTATGATGGAAATAAAAAAATTGTAATTTGTATGGCTATCCTCTTTGGGCTCTAGGTCTGAGAAAGTATTCTTGGGAAAAAGACTACAGATTTCAAAAGTTCTTAGAAGAGGAACTAGGTGTTCAAATACAAACCCCTTACTCTATCATATTGCAGAAAAATATATACTTAAAATTTGAAGAAGAAGATAAGTTAGATTCATCACAAGCATTCAATGCTTTTAATGCTTTTACTAAAGAGAATAATAAATACTTTGAATTGCAGCGCAAATGCTTAAATTTTGAAGCAACACATAAGCTACATCCTTCACTTGCCTTCAATCATTTTACAAAATTGAAAAATAAAGAAGTTACAACACTCATACTTAGAATTTGAACAAGAAGATAAGCTAGATGCATCATTAACATTCAATGCCTTTACAAAATAGAATAATAAAGAAGTTGTTGTCTTAAAAAGATGCAATTTTAGAAAAATTGAGAGTAATGCTTACTTTTATAAAATTATAAAATATATGAATACATAAAAAAATGTACATTGTCATTCCAAGATCACTTGGAATACTCTATTAGTATAAAAATGTGATGCAAGAATTTAAATATGGAAGAACCTCTATGTTTTGCAAACAAAGAGAAATTAAAAACCAAAACATGAGATGATACATTGTCAATTTGCAGTTTGAAAAATAGAATACAGTACATTTTTTTTCAAACAGAAAAAGACATTTCTTTTATATTAAAGAAACTGGTTACAACACAATAAGAGCTACAACAATTATTTTTCTCTTTCTTTCGAAGTGTCTGATCTCTCCTAAACATACCATCAAGGATATGTCCACAAAAAACACATAAATAGAAAAGGCATTTCTTTTATATTAAAGAAACTGGTTACAACACAGTAAGAGCTACAACAATTATTTTTTCTTTCTTTCGAAGTGTCTGATCTCTCCTAAACAAACCATCAAAGATATGTCCACAAAAAACACATATTCCATTACACCATTGTTTTAGCAGAGGAAGAAGAAAAGTCTGCTCAAAGTTCAGTCCACCCACTAGCTTATAACATATAGCTAATCAAAACACCAAAAATAAAAGTTCAGTCCACCCACTAGCTTATAACGTATAGCTAATCAAAGCACCGAAAAATAGCATAGTGAAATTCTATACAGTTAATACCATAAAAATTCCAATATAAACCATAAAATATAACAACTGTCACTGAAAAAGACCAAAATTCAAACCCCTAATATCTCAAACCGGGAGGAGTATACAGGTACATCCTATTGCAATGATTAGAATTTTTTAGCAAATACCCAATACTACCTAAAATTCTTATAATTTAAAAGATGCCTTCTATATTTATCTCTCATAGATATAGAATCTCATATATATAGAAGGAATATGTCATAAGATCACTTCCATAATAAGATCTGTCATTTTCCCACAATTGTATACAGTTCATGATTCAAGAGCTACAAAACAAATATAATCGAATGCAATTGACAAAATGCAAAATAATTATAATCGAATAAAATTGAAAATATGCAAAATAAAATATGAAATGAATTTTATCGCCTTACTTTTTGGGAGCTACAAACTTATTAACAATACCTGCATAATTCCACTCTTCTTTTGATGATGATCCTATGTGCCTTCCATGGTTTCCTCCCATTTGAGTCGCACACTCGTTGTGGTACTACTTCCAATCACAAACCTGAAAATGAAATTCACTCTATGCCATAACACCAGGGAAATATTGATTCATTGGAACCTCAGGGAAATCTTGATTGATGAAAGTATTGGTTCTTGTACTGCGTCCAGTCATAAGCCTCGGATTCACTCCGTGTCGGAATCGTATTGTGGATGTGTGGATTTAGTGGAATATCAGGAAAAGCTTGATTGATGTCATGTTGATGAAAGTATTGGTTCCCATAATTTTTCTCAGATGTCTCTCCCGGGACAATACGACCGTACTCATTCACTCTTAACTCCAATTCCATTCCTGCCAGCCATCTATTGCTCGTGAATTGAATATTGCGTTGCTGGTTTTCTCCCACCATATAATAATATAGTGTAAAATAGGTACAATTCCATGGACCAACACCTACTAGTAAGACAATGAGATGAAATTATAAATATGGAAGAATCTTGAATGCTTTGAAAGGAAACATAAATTAGAAACCATGGTATGGTATTATTTAATCTGTCCTACACCATCAAACACATATACATAAAATATGAAGAAGATAATCTATATGTATCATGTCATTCAATGATTTTACAAAAGAGAATAGCAAAGAAGTTGCGACACACATTCTTAAAAATTGAATAAGCATATCTGCTAGACGTATTAATGGCATTCAATTCTTTAATAGAAGAGAATAATATAGAAGTTTCCATGGTAAAAATATGTGTTTCTAGAAAAATTGAGATCATGATTATTACTTTCATAAAGTTATAGAACTTTAAAGAGAAAATCTAGATACATTAAAAAATGTTCACAAATAACAAAGTGTTAGGTATAACTCTTGATTCAATATTATTCCAATGCCAATGCATATATTTATACATTTCAGGCCGTGGTTGAGATTCCGACCAGCCTATCCATATTCCTACGTAACTGTTCAGCTTCCTATTCTTTATCTATTTATTTACAATATATAATCCCTACGGATTATATTCTAACAATCCCCCTCTTAATCCGAAGGGGTGTTCGTAAGTCCGAGCATGTTTCTGAATCTTTCAAACTTTTCTCGTCCAAGCGCTTTGGTGAAGATGTCTGCAATTTGATCATTTGTGGAACAATGTCGAAGATGGACTGTCTTGGCCTCTACATGATGTCGAATCAAATGATACTTTGTGTTGATGTGTTTGGTTCGATCATGGAATCTAGGATTCTTAGCCAGCTTGATTGCAGAAGTATTGTCGATCAATAATGGTGTGGAGTCCTCTTGTTTTTCTTGTAAATCTTCAAGTATCTTCCTGAGCCATACTATTTCTTTCATTGCTTCAGCTGCAGCCACATATTCTGCTTCTGTTGTTGAATCTGCGGGAACTGACTGTTTGCGTGATCTCCATGAGACAGTTGCTGATCCAAGACTCATAGTGTATCCAGAAGTTGATACTCTTGTCTCCTTATCGCCATCAAAATCTGAGTCTGAGTACCCAATAAGTTTGAAGTCATCCACTTTAGAGTACTTGAGTCCAATGTCTTGAGTCCCCTTCAAGTATCTTAGAACTCTTTTTGCAGCTGACCAGTGTCCTTCACAAGGTTTATGCATGAACCTTGAAAGTATGCCAACAACATAAAGAAATATCTGGTCTAGTTGTTGTAAGATAGATAAGGCTTCCTACAAGTTGTTGATACTTGGTCGCATCCTAAAATTCTTTTCCTTCGCTTGATGTGAGCTTCATTTTCTGTTCCATTGGAGTAGATATAGGGTTGCATTCTGTCATGCAAA
>LPNX010107389.1:29053-68324 GCA_001517045.1 Pseudotsuga menziesii
TCTGTAAGATAAAGAACGTTCTTCAACAAGAAATTAGGGAATCCAGGCATCTTCAGTTGAATGGTGCCCATTCCCTTTGGTTTAATACTTGACTTATCTGCAAAGTAAGCTATGCCATCTATTGTTTCATTAAGTTCTTCAAAAAAATATTTTCTAAATGTCATGTGTGATGTTGCACCAGTATCAAGCAGCCAACAATCTTTGTAAGATGAAAGTGAAGTCATTTCATTAATTCCAAGATTACAACGTGCAACAATACAATGAGCAGAATCAGAAGATTTACTAGCATCTTGATTTTTACTGTCATCTTTCTTCTGGTTATGCTTGTCTTTGATGGAGTCCCATGAAGCCCAACACTGATCTGATGTGTGCCCAGTCTTTCCACAATGCTTGCACTGCAAATCTGATCTTTTGGTGAAGTTATTTCTGCCCCCTCTGCCTCTGAAGTTTCTTCTTCCTCTGCCTCTCTTGCTGCTTTCTCCTTTGAGATGATCTTTGGATTGGTCTTTGGTGTGGTTCTTTGCTTTTTGAGCAAAGCAAAGTGATTCTCCAGTATGCTCGGTTGTCTTCTTACCAAAGGATTTCTCTTTGTCAGCTATCTTTTCTACCAGGGTGTCAAATGTTAGTGATTTGAACTTGTCACTAGCTTGCAAAGAATCAAGATAGTTAGAGTGAGTAGGATACAATGATTTTACAAATGCTGTAAGAGGAAGATCTGGTTTCATACCAGAGGCTTGAATCTTATGCATGATAGCTTTGATTTTAGAGGCAACTAACATAGGATCATTGTCTTTTACTTCAAGACTGAATAATTTTAACATTAGTTGAATAACTTCCATTTCAGAGTGTGAATCATACAGTTCTTTTAATGTTTTTAGTGCTTCAAAACATGATTTTGCAGGCAATATGTGTTGGCTCACCTCTTCACTGACTGTGGCAGTGATTACTGCTAAAGATTTCTTGTCTTTTGTTCTTCAAATGGCCTTCTCTTTCTCGGATTCTAGAGGTTCAGGGTCTCTGGTTATGGTCTTTTCGGTTGCTATCTCTATTGTGGTGCCTTCACAAATTCCATCCCAAAGGTCATTGTAGATGAAGGTAGATTTGATCTTCCTCCACCATTCTGAATAGGTGTCTTTGCCGGTGAGAGTGGCACCAACTATAGATGCTATAGATTGCATCTTTTACAACTGTTAGTGTAATGAACTTAATATGACAAAGATAAATAGAGAAAAACAAAAACCTTGCAGGTCTACAGTCTCTGTCAAGGTGATTTACAATGTTAATATCTCAACTTCAAGTTTTAAAAATGATACAATGACAGAGAAAATATTACAACCAACAGTCAACAATTATCTCAGCTCTTCGCAGATTTCAAAATCCAAAACTTTATGCATTCAACATGATGGGCAGTCTCAGCATAAAAGATAGGTATTAGAGCAGTCTTCAAGTCGCAGTAGTCTTCAAGTCGCAGCAATGATCACAGATACTCAACGCATATATACCACAATCACAGGCTGCAGCATATATTTATTTCTCCACTTAATCTGAAAAAAACTATGATTGCAACATTGAATATCATGTCCACAAATAAGTGAGGACGTCAAAGCATATTTTCAGTAGACAAACAGGACTTGGCATTTCTTGAGCTTCACAATCGAAGAGCTTAGTAGCAGCGGCTATTGTTTTCTTAAGTGCAATATCAAATGAATCCTATAAGCAAGACGTTGTCATTTGTTCAAGGATGGACGTATACATATATTTCTCTTAACACAATATTGGAAAATCCTCCAACAATAAATAGTTTTGATATGGCTCCCAATCACAGAATTGTAGATGCTTGTAAACAATGCTGGTAAACTGATTGAAGACTCATACATCAGCAATATTTAAAATATTTCTTACAGCCTTCTCCACACAATAAATATGATCATTCTTCAACACAATATATATATCAGTTAGCATGATATATATCAGCATAAACGTAGTCTGCAGCAGTCTTCAACAGGCTCCACGCTCTGCTAGAAGGGTTCGCGGAGGCGTAAAGGCAGTCACCAATCTCAACGCAGTGCAGTCACGATTCACGACTCATCATATATCACGCAGTCTCTCCACGAGCAGTCTCTCCATGAGCAGGTTCTGGCTCAGTCTTTAGGCATCAGCTTCAACATATATCAGTATATGTAGGATATATCAACACACCATATCAACACATATATCAGTCATAATATCAATGCATATATCATATATTCATTTTCTGTTTCCACTAATAGATCTTTTCACGAGATGGAGGAGATATACTCAACGCAGTAATATGCAGTCGATAAGGCGCATCAAAGCGCTGTCAAAGGAAATGGAACATACTAGGGAATTGATGGTTGAGATGGAGATGCTACCAATGCTAGTAATGGAGGTGGAGGAGGCTATACACAGGATGCAGAATACCAAGAAGAAATTTCAACGGATGTCTCCAGGGTTAGGGTGCTACAAATTAGGGTTAGGTATAACCTAATTCAAATGTCCAGGAAACTTAATAGTACAAAACCTCATCAACGTGAAGGGAAACACATACACTTGCATGCGACTGGCAGACTGATGGAATAGTCTGGAAATGGACTGGCAAGTAGAATGCCAGGACTGAAATGCAGCAGGCAGGAGTTATGGCAAATAGCCAAGCTCTGATACCACTTATTAGGTATAACTCCTGATTCAATATTATTCCAATTCCAATGCATATATTTATACATTTCAGGCGGTGGTTGAGATTCCGACCAGCCTATCCATATTCCTACGTAACTTTTCAGCTTCCTATTCTTTATTTATTTATTTACAATATATAATCCCTACGGATTATATTCTAACACAAAGAAATAGCCAGCGTATATGATGGCTGAACCTACTCAATAAAAGACTAAGGTAGTCATGACAAGGCATGGCATAGTTGGGCATGTCGCATGACATATATGATGACATGGAGTAAAAAGATCAAGTGAAGGACGATCAGTTTTGAAAGATCAAGATCGAACGGTGGACATTGATCCCACACAAGATCCAATGGTTCAAAAACATCCCACAATACGAAAACAAAATTGCAGAGGAAAATTTGCGGGGATGCAACTTTGGAAAATTGGTCGAGCATCCTGCATCCCGCATCCCGCATCCCACATGTGGAAGGAAAGTTGCGGAGAGGAAACTTAGGAAATTTGGTCGAGCATTCCGCATCCTGCTGTTGAAATATTGTAACTTCAAAGAATATTCTATATATATCTTTTGTGGTCCCCGATGGTCCTACCGAGAGAACCACTTGTATTACTTTGTACCCAAATGCTTCTAATCGAAAGAACTAATAAGAGTCATGAGGTAGTCCCCTCTAATTGTAAAGGTGGGTCATTAGCACCCCAGTGTGGTTACTTGAGCCTACATGTGTAACTCGAGCCTACATGTTGAATGAGTTAATTCAAGTGAATGGATGAATATAAATAGAGGTGTGGTGCTCCTCATTTGAGATACACACACACTCTCACTTGTGTAGCGCATTAGTGGAGAAGAGAACAGTAGCTGGAGAAGGAGGAGGATTAGGCTTTGATCTCCTTATTGGTTTTACCTTTTATATTTTTGGGGCATCTATATTGAGGAAGCTTTTGCTGGGTTTTTTCCTTTAGGGTTTTCCCAGGATAAATCTTTGTGTTCATTTTGTATGGTTGTGCTTGTCTATCTTTCAGTGATCCTATTTATATGCTTTTGTTATGAATTTGAAATGAAATACTAATGATCTAGCTTAGCATATGAAAATTTAACATGGTATTAGAGCCACCCTGAAAGAAGACATTGTGCAGCTACAGAATCTATGCCTTCTTAATTTTTGGGTCTCTATCGACAATCGATCAGAAAAATAAGGCTAGACTATCTCTCCATTGAAGGGCACATCTTTTTGTCGAAGCGGAATTCGATTCCAAGCATTTTCAGTTTTGGTGCGAATAATTAGGGCTTTCTACAGAAGAGGAATTTTTGAGTGATCCTGGAATAGGATTTTTCTCCTCATCAAAATCGAATTTTAGAGACCTGGATCAAGAAATTTGGTTGGGTGAAACTCCGGGAAAGTCAAACCCTAGTTTGACCTCGAGCTAGAAAAACCCTAAATACTAAAACTGCTACGTTTTGGTACATTCACTATATCCTGAGATTGGAAAAGGATCAAGAGCTAAAAATTGAAAATGATTAATATAAAATCCTGATATACACTGTGTAAAAATTTCAGCCTCATATTCACTATATTCTGGGAGATATGATCCCTCCAAGTTAGGGTTCCAGCCTCTTCCAGAATTCATCCCTAAACAAGACACCTGGGGAGAATTGTTATAGCTTGGGATACAGAGGTCCAAATGGAATTCCTGAAGATGTTATAGAAATAGAATATACTTTAATTTCTGTGGTCCAAATTTCAGAACTAGAAGATGAAACAGTGACGCGTGGCAGGCCATACAACTTCGCTGTTTTGAACAGTCCTATAACAGTTCACCTTGGGAAAAGGATCATAAATCTCAATTGGTGAAACCAATTCAGATGAAAACTATGGTATTGGATCTGGGACATGCGAGGTTACCTCATTGTGTAATTTCAGACATAGAGGAGCATTAATTTTATATATATCATAGAAACAATGACATGCATTTCTACAGAAGAAATTGGAAAACTAGGGCTTACTGTTCCGGGAGCTTTCCTCTACTGTTTTCAGAAAAGGAGTACATTGGACAGATCCATTTGAAGAGATCTATACTTATATCCAATCAGATCTGAAATATTCGTGAAATATTCCAAGTTTTGAAAATTAAGGCTTCTCTGACAAACCCTAGATCAGCCAGCCTCGGAAGCAGGACAGACACCTCAAATCGGTAAGATCTAATCTTTTGCTATTTGCATTTGAGGTTTTCATTTCAAAGTGATCTATCACATCAGCTTGATGATAAGCTTGATGAAGTTGAAAAATTCCAAGCATGGAAATATTTGATCTCTCTGAAGAAAATGAATTGAACACCTACATGAGTAGAGAGGCTCCAGAGGGAGATGAGGCTCAAAGCCTTACACCAGAAAAACTTGGTCAAGGCCAAGAATATCTTTGTTGATTCAGTCACAGATCAACTTGTACCACAAGTGTCTTCCCTAAATACACCTAAAGAGATGTTTTATTCCTTGACCAAGCTATTTGAAGGAAATAACATACATCGAAAGATGACCTTATGAAACAAATTGAATAGGTAAAAGAAGAAGTGAAGAATGCAGAAGTGGTGATAGCCACCTTGAATGGCATCCCAGGATCATGGGATTCATTCATGTGAAGAATGTATGCCAAAAGGAAGTGATTACTTTCAGCTCAACTCATAAGAAAAGAAGAAGAAGATGGAAGCAATTGAAGATCAAGCTCCCACCATTCAAAGAAGATCCCTCATGTGATGAGGAATATGAAGAACTCAATTCTTGAAGAACCTCTTTTTCATCTTATCATTTGGATAAGAAATGATGATTTCATGAATGAAGAAGATGTTAAAGCAGAATGATCAAGATGGAGTCTACCCATGAAACAAATAAAATATAAGTATTCAATTGTCATTTCATGATATTGTTTTGTTATACATTTGATTATATTCAGTTGATGTGTTATGCATGATAGATTGTTTGCATTAATGACTGTATACTACTAATATGCATGTGATGGGTAAGTAGGTCATGGTGCTATACAACTCTCCATTGCTACTTATCTAGAATGAAGCCTCCTTGCTGACATATTGGATTAGTGCACAATCTCAATAATGTCATGATAGAGATGGAAGGCATCTAGAAAGTTTCTGTGAGATATGGATGAATGCTGTATTGGATAAACAGTCGCATGATGCATAAGAATTTGTCATTATGCATATGTTTTATGAAATATTTCTAACCATGCAGCTGGTGCATTTGAATTGTACGAAAGGTCCCATACAACCTCCTACAAGAAGGATGAGACTTGTTCTGAAGAAAAAGTGATGACAATTCAAGATTCACTGTAATAAAATCTGAAGCTCCCAGGGCCAGAGACACCATGACGGAAGAAAGAGCTTCAGAGAGCGGTAGATCCACCTTGAAGGATGAAGACCACCATGGGTACAAGAGATAACTCAAGATGAAGAAAAGAATGCTATGATCAAAGAATAATAGTTGATCATGGGGAATGATGTATACGATATGATTTCGAGACATAAAGGGAAGTGCGTAGTATCCTCCATATGGATCTACAAGAACAAGTGTACAAAGCAAGGTTCATGATTTGCCTCAGAAAGAATAGACCATGACATGACATACTCTATTGACCAGTATATATCAAGCATAGAACCACCTGTATAGAATGAAGAGGGAAGATGATACTCCACTCCAGTGGGAGTGACTACAGAAGATATCTGAGTTCAACATGGTATGACATGATGGATAGCTTCATGATGGATCAAGACTTTACCAAGAGTAAAGTGGGTTCCAACCTTCAAGGTTGAATGCAGAAGACTAGGATATGTTGATGACCTAACAAGACGAACTCATGGAAGATGTTATGATGAAAGAATACTAGAATAATGTTTGGGATATAGTACTCAAACCAGAAAGAAAGAATGTGGTATCTTCCAAATGGATTTGCAAGATAAAATATGTTGCTGATAGAAGTAAGGAAAGACTTGTGGCTAGAGGTTTCTATCAGAAAGAGGGAATTAATTCTGAAGAGACACTTACTCCAGGAAATAAGGTACACTTTCTTCATAACTATCCTGGTAGTTTCTTCCATGATGAAGTAAAGACAAGACTTACTTAATGGAATGATTGAGGAAGAGTTTTACATAGAATAGTCACAAGGATTTGAAGTTGAAGACAGATGGACTCACATATGCAAGTTGAAGAAGGCCCTCTATGGCCTGAAGCAAGCTCCCAGAGCTTGGTATGGAAGAATAGATAGTTTCCTGACGAGTATGGGCTTTGCCAAGAGTAAAGTTGATCCTAACCTTTACTACAAGGTTGTAGAAGAAGAACCTGTCATCCTGTTATTATATGTGGATGACTTATTCTTGACACGGAATGAGAAACAGATCATGGAAAGCAAGAAGAAACTAGCAGAATAATTTGAGATGAAAGACCTTGGGTTAATGCATTATTTCCTAGGTATGGAAGTATGGTAAAGTTTAGAAGGAATCTTTCTCAACCAGGGAAAGTATGCGATAGAGATATTGAAGAGATTCAATATGTTGGAATGCAAAGCCATGGCCACACCCATGGACTCCAACCTGAAGCTGTTAACTGATGAATCTTCAGAGTTAGTGGATGTGACTCATTACAGACAGATCATTGGGTCATTGATGTACTTATCAAATATCGGACCAGCCATTTGTTTTTCTATAAACACCTTAAGTCAATATCTTGTTCAACCAAGACGAGTTCACCTAGTAGCTGCAAAACATGTGATGAGATATCTGAAAGGGACTATAGAATTTGGTCTATAACCATGACTACAGATTGTATGGCTATACAGATGCAGATTGAGCTGGAAGTATCTCAGATAGGAAAAGCACAACATGTAGATGCTTTTGGTTCTATTATGAGTTCATGGTTTAACAGGAAATAGTCCAGTGTTTCTCTTAGCACGGCTGAAGCAGAATACATAGCAGATTGCTCTGCTAAGTTGTGAAGCCATATGGCTTTGGAAGCTGATATTAGGTCCCTTTGACCTAAATATAGATACAGATGATGGTGATTCAGTATTTCTATACTGAATATAGAGATGATGATGATTTCAATATTCCCATACTAAAGATATAGATGATGTTTCAGTATTTACATACTGTAGATTTAGATGATGGTGATTCTGTATTTCTATATTGAATATAGAGGTGATGATGCTTTCAGTATTCACATACTGGAGATACAGATGGTGATATTTTAGTATCCACATACTGAAGATGTAGATGATGATGTGTTGACGAAACCTATGTCCCGAGTAAAGTTTGAACACTTTCGAGACAAGCTTGGTGTGGTTCAAAAATACCTTCCCCGAAAGGGCGAGTAGTGATGTTGCAGTGGGATTGTATCATCCCTGGGAACTTTCCCTAAAGTGATCCAGTGACCTCAATCCTAGAGAATGCAGTGGTATTTTATCATCCCTAGGAACTTGCCCTAAAGTGATCCGGAGACCTCGGTCTTCGAGAATGAAGAGGGAATGTATCATCCCGGGACATATGTCCAGAAGTGATCCAGTGAACTTCGGTCATCGAGAATGTGGTAGGATTGTATCATCCTTGAACTCTAGTTCAGAACGGATCTGATGAACTTTGGTCATCAAGAAGGTGGTAGGATTGTATCATCCTTGAACTTCAGTTCAAAACGGATCTGGTGAACTTCGGTCATCGAGAGTGGTAGGATTGTATCATCCTTGGACTTCGGTTCAGAACGGATCCGGTGAACTTCGGTCATCGAGAAGGTGGAAGGATTGTATCATCCTTGGACTTCGGTTCAGAATGGATCTGGTGAACTTCGGTCATTGAGAAGGTGGCAGGATTGTATCATCCTTGGACTTCGGTTCAAGATGGATCCGGTGAACTTCGTTCATCGAGAAGGTGGTAAGATTGTATCATCCTTGGACTTCGGTTCAGAATGGATTCAATGAACTTTGGTCATCGAGAAGGTGGTAGGATTTTATCATCCTTGGACTTCAGTTCAGAATGGATCCGGTGAACTTCGGTCATCGAGAAGGTGGTAGGATTGTATCATCCTTGAACTTCGATTCAGAACGGATCCGATGACTTTGGTACTCGAGAACGTGTGTTGATCCCATAATTCCTAGAGGAAGGATTGTCTAAGTTCCACATCTATGTTGATCCCATAATTCCGAAAGGAAGGATTGTTAGTAACTCCATAAAGACCTAAATCCCATAATTTTGAAAGAAAGGATCATTGAATTGATCCCGTAATTCCAATAGGAAGGATTTTCTGAGTTCCACAAATGTGTTGATCCCGTAATTCCAATAGGAAGGATTGTTTGAGTTCCACATCTGTGTTGATCCCATAATTCCGAAAGGAAGGATCATTAGTAACTCCGTAAAGACCTAAATCCCGTAATTCCTAAAGGAAGGATCATTGAATTGATCCCGTAATTCCAATAGGAAGGATTGTCAAAGTTCCACAGATGTTTTGATCCCGTAATTCCAATAGGAAGGATTGTCTGAGTTCCACAAATGTGTTGATCCCGAAATTCCAAAAGGAAGGATCATGTTGATGTTTTTATGATGATGATGATGTACTGATCGAAAGATCAGAGTGTGATGATGATGATATTTCGATGATTTTGATGTTTTGATCATAATGATGTTAAACTGATGATGTTGTTTTCATGATGATATCTGATCGAAATATCATAGTACTATGATGATGATGATGTTGCTGATCGAAAGGTCAAACTACCGAAGATGTTGCTGAAGATGTTGCTGATTGAAAGATGTTGCTAATCAAAAGGTCAAAGTACTGAAGATGTTGCTGATTGAAAGATGTTGCTAATCGAAAGGTCAAAGTGCTGAAGATGTTGCTAAAGATGTTGCTGATCGAAAGGTCAAGGTACCAAAGAGGTTGCTGAAGTTGTTGCTGATCAAAAGATCAATATACTGAAGTTGTTGCTAAAGATGTTGCTGATTGAAAGGTCAAAGTGCTGAAGATGTTGCAAATCGAAAGGTCAAAATACTAAAGATGTCACTGAAGTTGTTGCTGATCGAAAGGACAAAGTATTGAAGATGTTGATGATCGAAAGGTCAAAATGCTGATGATGATACTACTGATGTTGCTGATCGTAAGATCAGAATATAAAGATGGCGACGATGTTGTTCGAAAAACATCACGATGTTGAAGAAGTAGTTGCAGATCAAAACAGTCAGAGTGTTGTTGTTACCAAAGACTGAAGATTGAAGATGAAGACTACCTAATGTTAAAAAGCTTCCAATGATTTATAGATGTATTACCCTGATGATGTTGATGATGTCCCCTATCTCTCTCCTACTATTATTGTTGTTGATGTTGTTGTAGAATACCCTTCTCATTAAGGGGGAGTGTTGAAATATTGTAACTTCGAAGAATATTCTATATATATCTTTTGTGGTCCCCGATAGTCCTACCGGGAGAACCACTTGTATTACTTTGTACCCCCATGCTTCTAATCAGAAGAACCAATAAGAGTCATGAGGTAGTCCCCTCTAATTGTAAAGGTGGGTCATTAGCACCCCAATGTGGTTACTTGAGCCTACATGTGTAACTCGAGCCTACATGTCTAATGAGTTAATTCAAGTGAACGGATGAATATAAATAGAGGTGTGGTGCTCCTCATTTGAGATACACACACACTCTCACTTGTGTAGCATATTAGTGGAGAAGAGAAGAGTAGTTGGAGAAGGAGGAGGATCAGGCTTTGATCTCCTTGTTGGTTTTACCTTTTATCTTTTTGGGGCATCTATATTGAGGAAGCTTTTGCTGGGTTTTTCCCTTTAGGGTTTTCCCAGGATAAATCTTTGTGTTCCTTTTTTATGGTTGTGCTTGTCTATCTTTCAGTAATCTTGTTTATATGCTTTTGTTATGAATTCGAAATGAAATACTAATCATCTAGCTTAGCATATGAAAATTTAACACCCACATCCTGAAATATGAAGATTGGACGGCTTAGATCAATCCCGCCAAAAATAGATCAATGGTGCAGAAAGAACGTTGCAGAAAGGAAATTGTGGAAGTTCAAAAATAAAAAAGCGTGATTCCGCATCTCGTAATCCGTAAGATCAACCATCAGGAATTACTCAGTAAAATATCAACGGTGCGGAAGGAATATTTCGAAAAAAGATGGTTGTGGAAAGAAGTTTGTGGAAAGGATAAAAAGGATGAATTGACATACTGCATCCCGCATCCTGCAAACTGGATATCGATGGTCAGGAAAAACACTCGACGAAGATCAATGATCATAAATCGTTGCAAGGTAATTTTAATGCGAAAAGAGATTTCAAGGAGGAAATCTGTAGAACAAATCTACGGTCCATATCGTACTTGACAGTAGGATCAAAGGATCTGATTAAAGTTTGTAAATATCGTTCTAGAAATAGTTTTTACATTGTGGAAATATCAAAGAACGATAAACAGGGCTGTGAAATTGAGATATGAGGCTGAGGGAGGAATGAAACGTCGATATTTGGTGGAGGAATGTGACGAATTGAAGAGGAAAGTGTTATTTGTGTGTGTTAGTAAACAAACAGTCACGACCCAAATTGAAAAGATGCAGTAATTAAGAGTTGCATTGAAACGCTGAAGGTACTAGGTATTTAAATGAATTTTGTGTTCTAAATGAAGTGTCTATGTTAACAAGTTTAATAGAGTCCATAGTGAATAGTTTACAACTATTCCACAGTCTGAATAAAATTAGATTATGGTGGCAGGGCGGTGCTAGGGTAGACCATAGGTCTGCAAGGGGGTCAAATCCTCCTTCTAGTCGTAGCTAGAGAACAGGCTATCGTAGCATCCTTGTCTATTAAAAACAGACAGAAAACCAGAAGGGGTGTTGTAGCATCCTAGTCTATAGATGGAGGCAAAACCTAGGGTGTATCTTGCATCCTTTCTGTTGTAGCAAATAAACAATTTTGTAAATTCATCTTATTAATGAGTATGAGTTGGCGGTTTTCTCTTTGAGGTTTCCACGATAAAATATGTGTTATAATTGTTGATTATTTTGTGTTTTAGTTTAAAAAGGTCAATATTGATTCACCCTCCCCCCCTCTTAGTATTGTGGTATAAACCAAAAATTGGTACTAGAGCAAGGTTCTTTCGCAAAAGCTTAACTAGTGGAAGGAAGATCCCATTCAAAGAACACAATGGATCAACAATAAGGATTGTACACTAACAAACCTCCACTATTTACCAGAGAGAATTATGCGTACTGGAGTGCTAGAATGAGATGCCATCTAATGTCCCTAGGGTGGAAGGTTTGGGAAGCAACTGAAAAAGAACTTAACATTGGAATCCTATAGCCTACAAACACAGTTGAACTAGGACAATATGAAGGTAACTCTAAATCTTTAAACACAATCTTAAGTGGCTTAACACAATTAGTATTTACTAAGGTTATGCAATGCACATCTCCCAAACAAGCTTGGGACAAATTAAAACTAATCTATGAAGGATAATCTAAAGTCAGAGAATCCAAACTTCAAACATATAGAAGTCAGTTTGAAAGTCTGAACATGAAAGAATAAGAGAATATTGGTGAGTATCTTCTTCATGTAGATGAAATTGTTAATGCGATTAGAGGGCTTGGAGGAAAACTAAAAGAAAAGGTAGTGGTAAGTAAAGTACTAAGAACATTACCAATGAGCTATAACCCAAAATTATCCACCTTAGAAGAATGAGATGATCTTAAAAAGATGACAATGGATGAGCTACATGGAATTCTCACTGCATATGAAATGAGAACATGACCAAATGAATCTTCAAGAAAGGAAGCAGCCTTTAAGTACACCTTGAAAAATCAATCAAAAAATCCAAATGACAAGGAATCCTTTTTCATCAGTAAACTTGAGAAAGGGACAGGAAAGTACAAGGGAAAAATACCTTTAAATTGTTTTAATTGTGGAAGGATTGGACATTTTGCCTCCAAATGCACCTACACTAAACCAGATGAGAATGAAGAGAAAGTAACTTCAAAATTCAGAAGAGGTAAACCAGGAAGAAAGAAAAAACCATATGGGAATAAGAAAATTGTTTATGCCATGGAAGACAGTGAAGATTCAGATGAAAGTGAAGCTAAAGAAATTGAAGTGCTATTTATGGGTCTAGACACTGAAACCTTAAATTGTGTGGACCTAAGAGCTGATCTTGTCAGTGCTCTTGAAGAACTTGACAAAAGCAGAAAGAAGAACAAACAGTCTAATCTTATCATCAATCAGTTGGAAGCCCAACTTCTAGAATCCCAAAAGGTTGAAAAGGATTTGAACCTTCAGCTCAAACAAAGAATACAAGAGTGTGAAAAACTTGTAGAGGAGATCACACAATTCAAAAGAAATCTTGATGAAGGATCCATCAAATTAAGGTTTGAGAACAGCTCAAGGATTCGAGATGATATTTTGAGTACTAAAAACCATCAAATGATAACTCTGGTTTGGGGTTTGTTAAAGAGAAGAAGCCAAAAAAATTTCCTATCACTAATAAAAAAGGAGGTAAGAAAAGTTATGCTGAAATATTGAAGACTCCAGCTAAAAGGGAAGTAAACAAGAAAGATGGCTTAATTTCTCAAGATGAAAACAGAAATAATATAGCTCCCAAAAGAACAAATAGATATCTACGTATCTTTTTAGGTTACTGCTATTGTTGTAATAATTTTTTTCATAAAGCTTTAAATTGCAGAACTAAAAGAAAGGAATCTGAATTCAAGAAAAAGTCATTAAGCATTAAGACAAAGGTAAATAAGAATATGTTTTCACTACTCCAACAATATGACATATAATGATATAAATGTAATAACCATGGGCATATGGCAAGGGATTGTAAACTAAAAACTCCTACAAGGAATACTAATGCAACTCAATCTCAGAGTATCAAGCAAAAGAAATATTGGAGAGAAAAGGAAGAACATGAAAGTTCCATGATTGGTCTATGTGCAACCAAAAACCAAAATCTATGGCACTTGGACAGTGGTTGCTCAAAACATATGACCGGTCACTCAAGTAAATTCATTACACTAAAGGATAATAAAGGAAAAGTCACTTTTGGAGATAGTCTATCGTAAAAAATAATTGGCAAAGGAACAGTTGTTGTCAACAGCAAGATCAAAGTAGAAAATGTTTTGCTAGTTGAAAACATCAAGCCTAATTTGCTCACTGTAAGTCAAACATGCGACCAAGGTTACATTTGCATCTTTGACTCAAAAAATGTGAAATAAAAAATAAGAAATCAGGGAAGATAGTTGGCATTGCCATGAGGAATGCAAACAATGTATACATCTTGGAAAATTAAAACCAAATCTATTTAAGCATGATAGATGAAAGTTGGTTGTGGCACAGAAGGCTGGGACACCTAAGTTTCCACAACCTTACCAAAATAAGCGCAAAAGAAGCTATAAGAGATCTACCAAAAAATGTAGCTCCTCTAAACGCAGTATGTAAACATTGTCAACATGGGAGGCAAACTAGAGCAAGTTTCAAGACAAAGGAACATGTTGGTACCAGATCTGTTCCATGAAAATTTTTGTTTCCGACAGCACACATGTAAAGTTGGAACTTAGTTCTTGCTGTCAAAATGCCCACTAGCATTTTTGTCAAAGCCTTGCATTTTTGTCAGCTTGGTTAGTCTCTCCATGCCTTAAAATTTTCAACATAAATTCTTAAATCCCTAGTTGGTGAGCAGTTACCTATATCCTTATCCATAAATGAAAGTGAGCTTAACCTATGCTCTTTGATTTCATTTGACATTGTTTAGTGACCCTTATCTTTATTACATAAAAGCAAATATTAAAAAAATAAAAATAAATATAAAATAATATTATTTTAAAATTATTCTTTATAGTTTTAAAATAATGTTTTATATTTGTTTTTTGTTTAAGGTTTGAAAAAGGTTATGCTCCACGTAACCATTAAGACTTCATGTCTTTTCTCTTTTGAGTAGGAGACTTTTGTGTTGTTTAGAACAAAAGAAAGGGTTGGCCAAGCTTATTCATCAAACTAAACTCCGAATCAAATAAGGGGACAAGGATATATCGTGCACCACGTGTTGACAAAGGTAAGTAGCACTTGATAATATGAAGGGTTTGAAATTCTATTTTGTTGTGTATGTGGGATAAACTCTCATGCACAGTGAAATGAAAGTGCCGCAGTCCGATGTTTAGTATCAAATACAACAAATATTTCATGTGTTTATGGGAACCTATAGGTGGGATATATTTTAAATATGCAAATGATAATATAAAGTGTTGGATGTCATTGGATAAAGAACGCTGTAAATAAGAATTACAAGGTGTCAAAAATTGCTTGCAAGTGTTAAGCCCAGTTTTAATGGAGATCATCCATAATAAATGTTGGAGATAGATGCTGTAAACTTACAACATTGGTGTCGTTTTTTTTGTAATCTCAAATGTACACGCCAAAGAAAGAATACAAGAGTTGGAATCAACATTTGGACTAAGCATGAATGGTCAGCGTGGTTGGACACTAAGCTCAAAAATTCAGTTTTATATGACAGCATCGTTCATTTTTCATTTTTCAATCAGCATTGAAATCCTTTAGTGAATAGGTGGCAATTGACAGATCAATAACAAATCCATATTCTTAGGCATTGATCCAACGAATGAGGGATCAACTGGCAGTTAAATAGAGTCCTTCCAGATTTGTAGTGATTTAGGCAGAAGATCGATTTCAGATTACCAGTCAAAAGGATCATTTCCAAAATTTGAAGGCATGAATACAACCAATGTACGAGTGGTAGAGTAATTTTAGCAGGTTTTCAAGTAGTAGATCCATCTTTTCAAGGAAAAAATAGCACAGGTGTTAGGATTTTAAGACTCAAAATCAACATCAGCGATATTCTCCAAATTTTATGAATAAGGATTGAGGTTCGAGTCTAACTTTTAGGCAGAGAAATGGAATCCCAGCAACACGGCCCAGTTTAGAAGGATCAAGATTTCCGAATTTCGATATCTATTCTTGTTGTTGTTTTAGATGTGGATTCGATCCATTATTTTGGATTTGTTTTACATTATGTAATGTATTGTAAATTTATAAAAGGCAAGATGTAACAAGAGAAGACTGGGGGAGTGAAGAGCAAAGTTCCAGCCAAGGGCTGAGATTGTATTTACAATGATTTGAACATTCTGATATTGGAGTGGCAGGAGCATGCATGCACTCTTTTTCTGCTAGGTGCTTTGAAATGATTATGTTCATATGAGCCGCTTTTCTGTTTCAATAATTGAATTTCATGTGTTGTGATTTATCTTGTGTATGGTCAATTAAAATCCATTGCTAGATTCTCATGATTAATGTGAAGTTATCCTTAAGTACTATATGCAGAACATGGTTCATGTTTTTCATAAATTCATACTCGTAGCTTTGTCTTATCAGTGTTTATTGTGATATATATACTGTTGTTCAGTATTGGATTTCAAACCTATCCCGATCTCTGTACTATCATACCTCCAGCACTCTATCAACTCAATTACCCATTAAACCAAAATTTAAGATTTCTCTAAGCTTGACCCTAACAGTCGGGGTTCAACTTTAGTGATAACAGAACATATGACCTCACACCCTCTGGAAATAGTACACACAGACCTTTGTGGACCAACTTGAACTAAAAGTCTGCAAGGAGATCACTATTTCATGTTGCTCATTGACGATTACACAAGGATGACTTGGGTAGCTTTTCTCAAAGAAAAATCAGAATCTTTTGAAAAATTTAAGATCTTCAAAGCAATGGTTGAAAATGAGTCTCGTGTGAAAATCAAGTGTCTGAGATTAGATAATGGGGGAGAATTTACTTCAAATGAATTTAATAAATTCTGTGAAAATCATGGAATTAAAAGACAGTTTTAAGCTGCGAGAACTCCACAGTAGAATGGGGCAGTTGAAAGAAAAACAGAACAGTCTAAGAAGTTGCTAGAACAATGCTTAATGAAGCAAATTTATCAGATTATTTTTTTAGAGAAGCTATATACACAGCTTTTTATGCACTCAACAGAGCAAAACTCAAAGTAAAGAAGGATAAGACTCCCTACGAATTATGGTATGGAAGACTAGCATCAGTCAGATATTTTAAAATATTTGGCAGTAAATGTTACATCAAAATAAATGAGGATCTTTTTGGGACATCTATATTGAGGAAGCTTTTGCTGGGTTTTTCCCTTTAGGGTTTTCCCAAGATAAATCTTTGTGTTCCTTTTGTATGGTTGTTCTTGTCTATCTTTCAGTGATCCTGTTTATATGCTTTTGTTATGAAAATGTAATGAAATACTGATGTCTTAGCTTAGCATATGAAAATTTAACATGGTATCAGAGCCACCCTGAAAGAAGACATTATGCAGCTAAAGAATCTAGGGCTTCTTATTTTTTGGGTCTCTATCCATGATCGATTAGCAAAAGAAGGCTAGATTGACTCTCCATTGAAGGGCACATCTTTGTATCGAAGTGGAATTCAATTCTGAGCATTTTCAGTTTTGGTGCGGAAAATTAGGGCTTACTACAAAAGAAGAATTTTTGAGTGAGCCTAGCATAGGATTTTTCTCCTCATCAAAATCGAATTTTAGAGACCTGGATCAAGAAATTTGGTTGGGTGAAACTCCGGGAAAGTCAAAGCCTAGTTTGACCCCGATCTGGAAAAACCCTAAATACTAAAACTGCTAAGGTTTGGTACATTCGCTATATCCTGATATTGGAGAAGGCCCAGGAGTTGAAAATTGTAGAGGCTGAAGATAAAATATGTATTTACACTATGTCCAAAATTCAGCCTCAAATTCGCTATATTGTGGGAGGTATGACCCCTCCAAGTTAGGGTTCTAGCCTCTTCCAAAATTCATCCCTAAACAGGACACCTGGGGAGAATTGCTGTACCGTGGGCTACAGAGGTCTAAATAGAATTAATGAAGATGTTCCAGAAATAAAAAAGAATTTAATTTCTGTGGTCCAAATTTCAGAACCTGAAGATGAACCAGTGACACATGGCATTCCGTACAACTTCACTGTTCGGAACAGTCCTATAACAGGTCACCTTGGGAAAATGATCATAAATCCAAACTGGTGAAACAAATTCTGATGAAACCTATTGTGTTGGATCAGGGAAATGTGAGGTTACCTCAGTGAGAAATTTCAGAAATATAGGAGCAATAATTTTTGAGATATCACAGAAACAGTAACAGGCATTTCTGCAGAAGAAATTGGAAAACTAGGGCTTCCTGTTCCGGGATATTCCCTCCACTGTTTTCAGAAAAGGAGTACATTGGACAGCTCCATTTGAAGAGATATATCTTTCTATCCAATGAAATCTGAAAGATTCCAAGTTTTTAAAATTATGGTTTCTCTGACAAACCCTAGATCAGCCAGCTCCGAAAGCAGGACGAACACCTCAAATCAGTAAGATCTAATCTTTTGCTATTTGCATTTAAGGTTCTCATTTTAAAGTGATATATCACATCAGTTGACAACTTCCAAGCATGGAAGTATTTGATATCTTTGAATAAAATGAATTATACACCTACATGAGTAGAGAGGTTCCAGTTCCATACGAAGAAGAGGCTCAAAGCCTTACACAAGAAGAACTTGATCAAGGCCAAGAAGATCATTGTTGATTCAATCACGAATCAACTTATACCACAAGTGTCTTCCCTAAAGACACTGAAGATGTTTGATTCCTTGATCAACCTATTTGAAGAAGATGGCTTTGAGAAAATAGTTGAAGAATGTGAAGATCTAGAATGCAAAACAACTTGAAGCAGTAGAAGAAGAATGTATGCCAGAAGTAAGTGATTACTTTCAACTCGACTAATAAGAAGAGAAGAAGAAGGTGGGGGCAATTGAAGATCAAGCTCTCACCATTCAAAGAAGATCCCTCAAGTGATGAGGAATATGAAAAACTCAATTCTTGAAGAACCTCTTATTCATCTTATCATTTGGATAAGAAATGATGATTTCATGAATGAAGAAGATGATAAAGCAGAATGATCAAGATGGAGTCTACCCATGAAACAAATAAAGGATAAGTATTCAATTGCCATTTCATGATATTGTTTTGTTATACATTTGATTATATTTAGTTGATGTGTTATGCATGATAGATTGTTTACATTAATACTACTAATATGCATGTGATGGGTAAGTAGCTCATGGTGCTATACAACTCTCCAGTGCTACTTATCAAACCTCTTTACTGACATATTGGATTAGTGCACAATCTCAATGATGTCATGGTAGAGATGGAATGCATCTATAAAGTTTCTGTGAGATATGGATGAATGTTGTATTGGCTAAATAGTTGCATGATGCATAAGAATTTTTTGTTATGCATATGTTTCATGAAATAGTTCTAACCATGCAACTGGTGCATTTGAATTGTAGGAAAGGTCCTATACAACCTCCTACAAGAAAACAAGGATGAGACTTGTTCCGAAGAACAAGTGATGACAATTCAATAAACATGAATCTGAAGCTCCCAGGGTCAGAGACACCATGACGAAAGAAAGAGCTTCATAAAGTGGTAGATCCACCTCAAAGGATGAAGACCACCATGGGTATGAGAGATAACTCAAGATGAAGAAAATATTGCTATAAAAGAAACTATGATCAAAGAATAACAGTTGATCATGGGGAATGATGTATACGATATGATTTCGAGACATAAAGAGAAGTCATAGTATCCTCCATATGGATCTACAAGAACAAGTGTACAAAGAAAGGTTCGTGATTTTCCTCAGAAAGAATAGACTATGACATGACATACTCTATTGACCAGTATATATCAAGCATAGAACCACCTGTACAGAATGAAGAAGGAAGATAATACTCCACTTCAGGGGGAGTGACTACAGAAAATATCTAAGTTCGACACGGTACAACATGATGGACATCTTCTTGATGGATTGAGACTTTACCAAGAGTAAAGTGGGTTCCAACCTTCAAAGTTGAATGCAAAATACTAGGATATGTTGATGACCTGACAAGATGAACTCATGAAAGATGTTATGATGAAAGAATACTAGAATGATGTTTGGGATATAATACTCAAACCAGAAGGAAAGAGTATTGTATCCTCCAAAAGGATATACAAAATAGAGCATGCAGCTGACGGAAGTATCGAGAAGTATAAAGCAAGATTTGTGGCCAGAGGTTTCTTTCAGAAAAAGGGAATTAATTTTGAAGAGACACTTACTCCAGGAAGTAAGGTACACTTCCTTCAGAACTATCATGGCAGTTTCTTCCATGGTGAAGTAAAGACAATCCTTCCTTAATGGTATGATTGAGAAAGATTTTTACATCGAATAGTCACGAGGATTTGAAGTTGAAGCCAGATGGAATCACGTATGCAAGTTGAAGAAGGCCCTCTATGGCCTGAAGCAAGCTCCCAGGGCTTGACATGAAAGAATAGATAGTTTCTTGTCGAGCATGGGATTTATCAAGAATAAAGCTGATCCTAACCTTTATCTCAAGGTTGTAGAAGATGAACTTGTCATTCTGTTATTATATGTGGATGACTTATCCTTGACAGGAAATGAGAAACAGATCATGGAAAGTAAGAAGAAACTAGTAGAAGAATTTGAGATGAAAGACCTTGGGTTAATGCATTATTTCCTAGGTCTGGAAGTATGGCAAAGTTCAGAAGAAATCTTTCTCAACCAGAGAAAGTATGCGGTATAGATATTGAAGAGATTCAATATGTTGGAATGCAAATTCATGGCCACACCCATGGACTCCAACCTGAAGCTGTTAGTTGATGACTCATCAGAGTTAGTGGATATGACTCATTATAGACAGATCATTGGGTCATTGATGTACTTAACAAATACCAGACCAGACATTTTTTTTGCTGTGAACACCATAAGTAAATATCTTGTTCAACCAAGACGGGTTCACCTAGTAACTGCAAAGCATGTGATGAGATATCTGAAAGGGACTATAGAATTTGGTTTATATTATGATGGTAGCCATGAGTATAGATTGTATGGCTACACAGATGCAAATTGGGCCGAAAGTATCTCAGACAGGAAAAGCACATTAGGTAGATGCTTTTGTTTGGGGTCTGCTATGAGTTCATGGTTTAGCAGGAAACAGTCCAGTGTTTCTCGTAGCATGGCTGAAGTAGAATACATAGCAGATTTCTCTACTAAGTTGTGAAGCCATATGGATTCGGAAGCTGATATCAAGTATCTTTGAACTGAAGATAGATACTACATTGATTCTATGTGATAACGAGATTTGTGATAACATAGAACCCTGTGTTTCGTCATAACACATAGAAATCCAGTAATTCTACATTCAAGATAAAGATGTAGATGATGATGTTTCAGTATTTACATACTATAGATACAGATGATGGTGATTCAATATTTCTATACTGAATATAAAATGATGATGTTTCAGTATTCCCATACTGAAGATATAGATGATGATGATTTCAGTATTCCCATAGTGAAGATATAGATGATGTTTCAGTATTTACATACTGTAGATGCAGATGATGGTGACCTGATGATAGTTTAGTATTCACATACTGAATATGTAGATGATGATGGTTTAGATGATGATGTGTTGATGAAGCATGTGTCTCGAGTAAAGTTTGAACACTTTCAAGACAAGCTTGGTGTTGTTCGGAAAGACCTTCCTTGAAAGGGGGAGCAGTGATGTGGCAGTGGGATTGTATCATCCCTGGGCACTTGCCCTAAAGTGATCTAGTGACCTCGGTCCTCGAGAATGAAGTGGGATTGTATTATTCCTGGGAACTTTCCCTAAAGTGATCCGGTGACCTTGGTCCTAGAGAATGAAGAGGGATTGTATCATCCTGGGACATCTGTCCAAAATAGATCTGGTGACTTTGGTCTTCATGAATGTGGTAGTATTGCATCATCCTTGAAATTCGGTTCAAAATGTATTGGGAGGTCTTGCCCCCCGTGAATGTGGTGGGATTGCATCATCCCTGAAACTCGATTCAAAATGTATCCGGAGGTCTTGGCCCCTGTGAAAGTGGTGGGTTGCATCATCCTTGAACCTTAGTTCAAAATGTATCCAGAGGTCTCGGATCCTGTGAAAGTGGTGGATTGCATCATCCCTAAACCTCGGTTCAAAATGTATCTAGAGGTCTTGGCCCCCATGAAAGTGGTAGGATTGCATCATCCATGAACCTTGGTTCAAAATGTATCCGGAGATCTTGGTCCTCGTGAATGTGGTAGGATTGTATCATCCTTGAACTTCGGTTCAGAACTGATCCGGTGACTTCAGTACTCGAGAACGTGTGTTGATCTCGTAATTCCTAGAGGAAGGATTGTATGAGTTCCACATCTGTGTTGATCCTGTAATTTTGAAAGGAAGGATCGTTAGTAACTCCGTAAAGACCTAAATCCCGCAATTCCGAAAGGAAGGATCATTGAATTGATCCCGTAATTCCAATAGGAAGCATTGTCTAAGTTCCACAGATGTGTTGATCCCGTAATTCCAATAGGAAGGATTCTCTGAGTTCCACATCTGTGTTTATCCTGTAATTTCGAAAGGAAGGATCATTAGTAACTCCGTAAAGACCTAAATCCCATAATTCTGAAAGGAAGGATCATTGAATTGATCCCGTAATTCCAATAGGAAGGATTGTCTGAGTTCCACAGATGTGTTGATCCCGTAATTCTAATAGGAAGGATTGTCTGAGTTCCACAAATGTGTTGATTCCATAATTCTGAAAGGAAGGATCATTAGTAACTCCGTAAAGACCTAAATCCCATAATTCCCAAAGGAAGGATCATTAGTAACTCTGTAAAGACCTAAATCCCATAATTCCGAAAGGAAGGATCATTGGTAACTCCGTAAAGACCTAAATCCCATAATTCTGAAAGGAAGGATCATGTTGATGTTTTGATGATGTTGATGTTTGTATGATGATGATGATGTACTGATCGAAATATCAAAGTATGATGATGATTACGATGTACTAATCGAAAGATCAGAGCGTGATGATGATGATGTACTAATCAAAAGATCAGAGCATGATGATGATGTACTGATCAAAAGATCAGAGTATGGCGATGATGATGCACTGATTGAAAGATCAGAGTATGATGATGATGACATACTGATCAGTATGTGATGATGACGACGTACTGATCAAAAGATCAGAATATGATGATGATGATGTTGTTCGAGAATTGAAGTATGATGATGGTGCTGATCATGATGTTACTGATCAGGATATGATGATGTTGCTGATCGAAATAACAAAATGATGAAGAAATTGTTGCTGATCGAAAGATCAAAGTACTGAAGATGTTGCTAATCGAAATGTTGAAGATGTTGTTGCTGATCGAAAGATCAAGGTGCTGAAGATGTTGCTAATAGAAATGTTGAAGATGTTGTTGCTGATCGAAAGATCAAAATGCTGAAGATATTGTTGCTGATCGAAAGGTCAAAACGCTGAAGATGTTGCTGATCGAAAGGTCAAAGTGCTGAAGATGTTGCTACTGATTGAAAGGTCTAAGTGCTGAAGATGTTGTTGATCGAAAGGTCAAATTGTTGAAGATGTTGCTGAAGGTGTTGTTGATCGAAAGGTCAAAGTGTTGAAGATGTTGCTGATCAAAAGGTCAAAAGATGCTGATGCTGATCAAAGAGTTGCTATCGTTGAATATTGAAGACGAAGACTATATGATGTTGAAAAGCTTCCAATGATTTATAGATGTGTTACCCTGATGATGTTGATGATGTCATCTATCTCTCTCCTACCATTGTTGTTGTTGATGTTGTTGTATAATACCCTTCTCGTTAAGGGGGAGTGTTGAAATATTGTAACTTCAAAGAATATTCTATATGTATCTTTTGTGGTCCCTGAGGGTCCTATCGAGAGAACCACTTGTATTACTTTGTACCCCGATGCTTCTAATCGAAATAACTAATAAGAGTCATGAGGTAGTCCCCTCTAATTGTAAAGGTGGGTCATTAGCACCCCAGTGTGGTTACTTGAGCCTACATGTGTAACTCAAGCCTACATGATTAACTCGATCCTACATGTCAGGTGAGTTAATTGAAGTGAACTGATGAATATAAATAGAGGTGTAGCTCTCCTCATTTGGGACACACACACTCACTTTTGTAGTGCATTAGTGGAGGAGAGAAGTAGTTGGAGAAGGAGGAGGATCAGGCTTTGATCTCCTTGCTGGTTTTATCTTTTGTCTTTTATCTTTTTGGGACATCTATATTGAGGAAGCTTTTGCTGGGTTTTTCCCTTTAGGGTTTTCCCAGGATAAATCTTTGTGTTCCTTTTCTATGGTTGTGCTTGTCTATCTTTCAGTGATCCTGTTTATATGCTTTTGTTATGAAAATGTAATGAAATACTGATGTCTTAGCTTAGCATATGAAAATTTAACAAGGAGAAGATCCTGAAGATATTAATCGAAGTGACGACAGGAAAGAAGAACTGCAAAGAGACAAGAGTATTCATAATGAAGAAGAAGGCAAAAAGGAGGAAGATACATAGGAAAATGAAGAAGACCTCCCTAGACATGACACTAAAACTCCATCTAGAAGGACACAAAAGGATCATCGAGAATCATAGATCATGGGTGATAAAATTGTTGGAGTCAAAACAAGAAGACAACTAATAGGTGTTGATCGGGAGTGTGCTATATGTAATAGACACAAGACCAAATGCCATGCAAGCTGTCGGATTGGTAGCTAGATTCCAGTCATCTCCCAAGGAGACACATGTAACCGCAGTAAAAAGGATTTTCAAATATCTAAAAGGAACCATGGAGTATGGTCTATGGTATCCGAAAAGACAAGAATTTACCCTAAAAGCATTTACTAATGCAGATTGGGAAGGAAGCGTTGATGATTGAAAAAGTACTAGTGGAGCAACATTTTTTCTGGGAAATTGTTTAGTATCATGGTCAAGTGAAAAACAATACTCTATATCACTTTCCACAACAGAAGTAGAATATATTGCTATCGCCTCTATCATGGAGCAACAGGAAATGGAGTGGAGCTGGTTTTACAAAATCACTAAACTCATCCATGTTTAAAATATAAATGCAAAATATGTTATTTTTCCAATGTTAATCATAATTAACATGAAATACTAGCGAAATGGAAATGGAAACCATCTTAGGTATAAATCCATCAAATAAGCATAAAAATTGATTAGTAAGCATTCATGGTAATCCAAGAAGGTATTAAAAGTATGGAAAAGATAGTGTAAAATAGGTACAATTCCATGGCCCATCACCTACTAGTAAGACAATGAGATGAAAATTATAAATATGGAAGAAAATTGAATGCTTTGCAAGTAAACATAAATTAGAAACCATGGCATGGTATTATTTAATCTGCCATACACCATAAAACACATATACATAAAATATGAAAAAGCTAATCTACTATCAAGCTGCATAAAATAACATATATGTCAATGTCAACAAATCAATGCGTCCACTAAAAAGATACTTGCATGTACAAAGAAAGGTATACTACATGGAGGGATAATGACTTTTTCAAAGAAAGTGAGACATACATGTACCTTGGGGAGGCGTGGGGGGGGGTGGGTGAGAAGAGGCCCTTATTGGGGTCTCTTCAAGCACCACTCACTCACTATTAATCTGCATAAAATAATATCTATGTCAATGCCAGAAAATCAATGGGTGCACCAAAAAGATACTTGTATGTACAAAGAAAACTGTACTACATGGAGGGACAATGACTTTTTCAAAGAAAGCGAGACATACATGTACCTGGGGGGGGAGAGGTAGGTGAGGAGCAGCCTCGATTGGATGCTCTTCAAGCACCACTTTATCACTATCAAGATGCATAAAATAATATATATGTCAATCTCAACAAATCGATGGGTGAACCAAAAATATACTTGCATGTACAAAGAAAACTATGCTACATGGAGGGACAATTGGGGAAACATAGATATACGATAAGTGAGATATACATATACCCGAGGGACGTCAAAAGGTGTGTAACTAGTGGGTGAAATAATTGACACCAAACTAAAAGGATGGGCATATGCATGAGTGAGCAAGGTCGCTTGATGGACAACTCTATCGAGCATATGTTCCTATGTAAAAAAACATAAAGATACAATTAGACAATTTCAAATAATTAAAAAAGTACATGTTGAATCATTAAAAGCATAATTAAAATCACACCTATAATTATGAATCCTCGACTATATGGGACAGACCTTTCTCAGATGCTACATACTCATCATGCCCAACCCGCATAAAATATATCGTATCAATATTAAGATGTATTAAATGTGCCAATCTCTACTATAAATATGTAAATCATGATTACAAATAAAAATGTAATGTTCTTACAAGTAATGGTGAAGCACCAAAATCATATGCAGCATTGAACGTTGCATCCATATCATGAGCACCAACCGATAAAGTATGGAATTCTAGGGTCTCATTGGACACCAACTGTAAATGTTTTCATGTAGATTGTGAGATACTTAAAATATAAATAATTTATGAAACAACTAAACATTGTGATATAAAAAATAATGAACCATGTGAAGAACGAGTTTGACTTACATATTGGAGTAATCCATCTCTGTAAAACTCTGAAGAAGGACCATAGCATATGTTTCTACAAGTGGTGCAAGGATGTGGCATGATGTGATGCTCTGAACCCTCTGCATGTCCATTTTGATCTCTAGATCTAGTAGGGTGGGGAGACCTACTAGATTCTCTGTGGGTGATGGTCCAGCCCCAAATTTGCCATCCCTAGATGTGTCAGCCCCAAATGTGCCATCCCCATATGTGTCAACCCCTTGGCCTACATTTCCCTCGACAACAGTCCCATGTCAAAGCAATGTATCTACCAAATCAAACAATGCCTCCTACGTGTCATCAATCACAAGACCTGCACAAGAATAGAAACGAGAGTGGTTTGGTGTGCGCATAGGTCATATCACATGGTTTGGATCAGTCCTCTCCCCTTTCCTATCTTGGGGAATCCCATGTCCTACCCCCTGGAGCTCTCAAATATCAAATTAATTACATGTTTACAGAATATAAATTTGGCATACAATTTCGTGAGGAAATAGAATGGGATGTGTCTATTCCCATGAGGATCTTCATCGAATACCATGTACCACCAATCCATCCAATTGGCTGTAATATTTGTTTCTATGCACCAGTCTATAGAAATATGTGGTCGACTAGTGCGAGGAACCAATCGAGTGCTAGGGTCCCGGAATAGTGAAAAAAACTGATCTTTTGTTATCTTTACTTTCTTTACGTATTTGTAGCTTATCCAAGTGAAATAATATTTCCTTTGGGAATCCCTGTAGGAGCTAATGTTGTAAAATACTCCCTCAGCATTGGAATTTGTATTTGTAATGGTATCTAAGGCCTCTCCCAATGTCTATCTTATGTGGTCCCCCCCCCCTCTAAAAAGTGAACTAAGGCGTCTCAATGCACCCAAACAAGCAAGAATTTTAGAATTCCTATCGTGTTCCTCCTCCATTAGTTCGATGTTTGGATTTGGGTTTGCATTTGGGTTATTGGTGGTTTGGTTTTGGACATTTTCTTCAAGATTTGTGTTGTGTGTTAATAAATAAAAACAATTTTAAATTGAATTAATATTTCATTATTTGTTTTAATTAAAAGTTTATTAAATTAAAAGAAAAACTTCAAAACAATTCTTGCCTAATCCAAAACTAAACAAAACAAAAAACAAAACAATTCTTTCTTAATCCTAAACCAAAACAACAATGCAATTCTTACCTTCCATTGCATCCAAATCATATTCCCTCTAAGTCGTATGCACTCTAAATCGATCTCATTCCCTCCAAATCATATGCACTCTAAATCGATCTCCTCCCTCCAAATCGTATGCCCTCCAAATATCCTTCTTGATATATCCCATTTCCATTCTGTGCGGCCTTCAATGCAAAATGAGCAAATAGAGGCCGTGGGCATGTTTTTTTTTTTAGTTTTACATATCGCACTTGCGATTTCTAACTCATAAAAAACGCAAGTGTGATATACCAGATATAGTCTAAACAACTTTTTCTTCATTTCTAGGAAAGGGTTTTCTCAAACAAAACCATCCATGAAGCGCCGAGAACTCTCCCAACACAAACACTAAGGAAGAACGCTTGAACAAAAAGTATAAAAAATATCAAGTATTCACTCTATCATGGAGCAATAGCAAATGGAGTGGAGCTGGTTTTACAAAAATCACTAAACTCATCCATGTTTAAAATATAAGTGCAAAATACGTTATTTTTCCAATATTAATCGTAATTAACATGAAATACTAACAAAATGGAAATGGAAACCATCTTAGGTATAAATCCAACAAATAAGCATAAAAATTGTTAATCACTAAACTCATCCATGTTTCAAATATAAGTGCAAAATATGTTATTTTTCCAATGCTAATCATAATTAACATGAAATACTAACGAAATGGAAATGGAAACCATCTTAGGTATAAATCCAACAAATAAGCATAAAAATTGATTAATAAGCATTCAAGGTAATCAAAGAAGGTATTAAAAGTATGGAAAATATAGTGTAAAATAGGTACAATTCCATGACCCATCACCTAGTAAGACAATGAGATGAAAATTATAAATATGGAAGAAACTTGAATGTTTTGCACGCAAACATAAATTAGGAACCGTGGCATGGTATTTGTTGATTCTGACTGGGTAGACCCAAGTTTACTTTACTATACCAACAAAACCCCTAGCTCACTAGCCCTTTCGACGACAGACCGTAGAGTGGCTTGAAGTCTCACCCGAAGTGATCTTAAATGGGGTGGCTGAATACTCAGGTGTCTTCAACTGGGTTCTGTAGCATCCTATGGTCTCGCAACTCTTCTTAGCTAGCAGGATCTCTCTGCAGAAGCGATCTCTCCTTCTAGCCGTCGATGATAGGGAGCGGACTCTTATCGCATCGCATCTTCTCTGGCGATGCCCAGACTTACTCTTCTGCTGAGCTCCTTCCCTGCGATATCTCACACTGCAGCTCCCCAGACGGTGCGATATCGCCTTTCTATTCTATAATGTGTCCTATAATGAGGCTCAATAAACGTAACAGCTCTTGAGGTCCTGCGACCTCCTTCCTTGGTCTACTAACCCTATTTACCTTCACAAGAGAGTTAAACCACTCACTTAGATCTCTGCAGTTTAACACGCTAACATCAACTACGCTGAACTCACGGAACTCATATATCGGAGTCAATTAACACTGTAACTGTCAAACTGTTATGAACTAAGCACTGATAACTCATATACAGGCTACTTGATATCCTCAACTTGCGTCTAACCCTCTATGTGCTATAACTGAAGCATAACATACATACGTCCATCAACTGATAAGCAACATTCAAGTAACAGATAATAGATAACACATAAGTAAAGCACAAACACATGAAATAGTCACACAACACATAGATTTTACGTGGTTCACCTCCAGGGGGGAAGCTACGTCCACGGGAACTGGTTTTTATATTATATCTTGAGAGAGTAAACATAGTTTCGCTACAACCTGATATGTAGCCTTGAGATCTTCTGGGAAACTCCACGCACAAAACCGGGAGCCCTTCTCTCTTAGATCTCTTCTCTTATATTGCCTTCTCTTACAATATACTCTTCCTCTCTCTCTCTCTTTCTCTCAATCCCTGCGGATTGTTCAATCCCTACAGATCATTACATACATGCTCAAGGAGCCAGCTACTAGTTACAGTAAGATAACACAGGTGGATTAACAGGACCAGAGCTCGATTCTTACAATACTGAGACTCTAGAGACACTTGGCTAGCTAAATGACTCAGTGGCTACTCCACGTCTAATTGTCTAAGAAGCTACCCAATTTTCTAACCTTTTACATTACAAAATACATGCTTATATAGGCGGCCTGAAGGTCTCGCCATTACAAAACTGTGGGCCTTTCCCAACAGTAACCCAAAAACCCTAACTGTGACAGTCGGCGCATCTGTACTGTGGGCTGCTGCTTACCGTCACACCTCAGCTTTCTGCAGTCTTCCACACTTCCCGGCGCTGATCGTGGGTATTGGCATCACTTCCTTCTATCCTTTGTCTTCAATACCTTGGCCCGTTGCTCCTTTTCCTTTTTGAGGGTAGCTGAGCTCTCCTGTCTTCACCGCTACCTTAAGTGCAGTGGTTGAGCTCTCTCTTCTCGGCCGCTCATGTACTATCTTCTTTGACTTCCCTATCCTGATGTAGCATCTTTTGTTGTAGCTGTGGGACCCTGCTCCAACAGTCCCCTAACACTTACTTGTGTATCGTCCCTGAGCCACTAACATCTGGCCTCTCCCGCTGTAGCTTCTCCTCGGCTTCCTACGAAGTCCTTGCAAATCTCTCTCAAAGTCCTGCAACTTCGTTGTTGATAGCTTCAACACACTCTTGTGCCATTTCAAGCATAGCTTGACTAATGCTGGAGTCTTCTGTAAAATTAGTTCGTAGGTCTCTCTTATCTTTCCTTCCCTTATTGTCATGCTCTCGCTCTCATCGCTTGCAAGACCTGCCATCCCTTTCTTCGCCATAGGGATTCAAATCCCTAGTATCATGAGAACTTCTCTCTAGCTGGATTAGAACTCGTATCCTAAAGAAAATATAAATCTGTATCTTCCAGCCTTCTTAAACCTTTCACTCAGTTTCGATCCTTTTATATGAAAACTATACAAACCATGAATTCCATTCTGAGAACAAGCCTTTGTCTGCATTCTGAAGTTCTTCTTGTTGGTTTGTTTTCCCCTTTCATTTTTCTCCTCAACAAATCGCTCCAGGTTTTCATGCTGCCTATGATATTCATATTTTCATTTCTTTTCCTCTACAATCTCTTGTTCTTCTCTTAGGTGATGAGATAGGTCATCTTCCTTCTCCCGTTGCCTTCTTTTTCTCATTTTTACTTTCTTCCTGGCTGTAGATTTCTTCTCATCATTCTTCTGCTCTGTTTTCTTATCTTCAGTGATCTTCTCGTCTTTTTGCTTCTCTGCAGCAAAGACTTTGATGACATCTTCTACATCCTGCACTTGAATCCTCATCCTTGGCAGCTGTCTGACCTGTTATGTACCTAATTTCACAACCTTGGGCAGCGTCATCATAGCGGACGCAAGGCCACCATGCTGGAATCTTTGCACAATGTCCTCTAAAGGCTCCGTCTCGGACAAAAACCACTCGGTGCAATACTCTGGACAGGTAATGGCTACGAAATTGGGGAAAACTAGCACTCTGTAACTGAAGTATCTCTGCACAGGACAACTCTCCAAATTTCTTTGTAACTCTCAGAAATCACAAAAGTAACCCTTCTGTATGAATGATCTCTGAATTTATAACGAAAGCGATAATCTATGAAGCAACGGTCATCTAGGCTAGACCCGTCGGCGGTATTAATTGCATGGACAAGACAATACCCGTCATTTTGATCCTCATTAATTGCTGAAATCTGATCAAATTTCCCTCGAAACTTGTGTATAGGTGCCGGTCTCGACCAAGATTTAGCAAATCTGGAAAAATCATTATACTGTTGCCAAATCTAGGGTAACGTATACCGGTCATTTCTGGAATAACTTCCTGTCAGAAGGTGAAGTGACTGGCCCTCTGTCTCTTTTCAAACTTATCTACGTGGCACGGGGAGCATCGCATTGCTGTGATGTCACACCGCATCGTTCTGAACCAACGTGCTGGCATAAAATTCCACAATGTTCAAAACTTGCGCAACATAACTTTTTTTTTTAAACCTCACCTCCACAAGCATCCTATGACTTGCGCAACATAAACTTTCCTCATGCGATTCCTTATAGTTAGAATACTTAGAACTCTTTACCTGTCAGTATAGACTAATTACCGGTGCGATGCCTCCTTTCAACTACACTGGGCATCTGCACTCCTTTAAACTGTCTGAGTTAGGGATGGGAGGTGGAGTGGCTATCACTATAAAGCTTAAGTATACTGCCATTAATCAAAGTGGGAAGAAGCTCCCCATTTAGTTTGCTGAGCTGAATGGCACCTCCTTCTGTAACATACTGAATCTGATATGGCCCCAACCAATGCATCTTGAACTTCCCTGGAAACTTAACAAACTTACTGTCATATAGGAGCACTAGGTCTCCTATCTAAAAACCCTTGCTCTTGATGTACCTGTCATGCCAAGCTTTCTCTCGTTCCTTCTGCACTTTCTGATGAAATCTTGCGATGAATCTGTCTTCTTCTAAGGTAAGCAGCTATGATAGTCTTTCATTCATCGTATCTGTATTAGCTATCTCGATAATTTGAACAACTCTTAAACTGGGAATAATATATTCCATAGGCATAACAGCCTCTTGTCCATACACCAAGCTGAAAGGTGTGTGTCCTGTGATTTTCTTGCATGTAGTCCTATAATCCCATAATACAGCATTAACCCTGAGGTCCCAATCATTTCTTTGGCTGTCACAGATCTTAGTAAGAGCATTTTCTAGAATCTTGTTAAAGGCCTCCACCGTACCATTAGCTTGAGGATGGTAGGGAGTGCTCTTATGGTGCTGGATCTGAAATTCCTTCGTCAAGGCCTCAATAGTGCGGTTTAGAAAATGTGTGCCTTGATCACTCATCAATATTACTGGACATCCAAATCTGCTTATGATCTTTTCAAAGATGAACTGTGCAGCTGTAGCAGCATCACAATTCCTTACTGCTTTTGCCTCCACCCACCTGGTGAGGTATTATGTTCCTATGATGATGTATCTTGCACCAGTTCGTTTCCCTGGTGTGTTGATAGGACCCATGAAATCTATAGCCCACTTGTAAAATACCCGCAGCGTAATCTATGGTCGCAGCGGCATTTCATCTCTCCGCGAAGGTTTTCTTACCCTCTGGCAGATATCACAGCATCTGCAAAACTCCTTAATGTATTTATGCAAAGTAGGCCACCATAACCCTATAGTCATGATTTTTTGAGCAGTCAGCTTTCCTGCGAAATGACCTCCTGCGGTACCTGAGTGTGCTTCTCTGATAATGGTCTCTTTCTCGTGCGGCATCACGCATCTGCGCAGGACTTCATCTGGACCTAACTTATATAGATGTCCTGCGATCAAAGTGAAGTCTGCTGCTTTCACAACTAACTGTTTCTTTTGTTGCTTAGTAAAGTCAACTGGTGCCCACCCTGTAGTGAGAAAGTAAATAATATCCTTATAGTACTCATCTGCGATATGGATAGAAAATAATTGCGCATCTGGTAGATTATCCTCTAAATTACTTGGTTCTTCTCCTGAATCTATTCGCGATAGATGATCAGGTCTGGCATTTAATATTCATGGTTTTACAATAATTTCAAAATCATACTCCTGAAATAAGAGTAACCATCTACAGATCCTTCCTCCTAATACTGGTTTATTGACCAAATACTTTAAAGTAGAATGGTCAGTAAACATCTTGAATGGGGCACCCAACAGGTAGTTCCTGAACTTCTGTAGAGCATACACCATAGCTAATCCTTCTCTTTCTGTAGTGGTGTAGTTCTTTTCCGTGGTAGATAGCTTTCTGCTTGAGTACGTGATAGGGTGATCGATACCCCCTTCTCCTGGCTGTGTTAAGACGATCCCTAGTGCGATGCCAAATGCATCCACATGGACATGAAATGGCTTGTTCCAATCTGGGAATACTAATATGGGTGCTGTAACCATCTTCTCTTTAAGTGTGTCTAAACTTTGCTGGAATTCCTCATTCCATAGGAATTTCACATCTTTCTTTAACAACTTTTCCATACGTGCTGTGATTTTTGCATAACCTTTGATGAATTTTCTATAGTACCCGATATGACCGAGCACTGTTCTCAATTGCTTGATTGAGTTGGGTGCTGGGAGATGTATAATGATGGCAATATTTGCAGGATCTACCATCAAGCCTTTTCTGCAAACAGTATGACCCAACAAAATACCAAATGGCGCACAGAATATACATTTCTTCAAGTTAAGAGAAATCTGATATTGCCTACATTTCTCTATCATAAGCCTTAAATCTCCTATATGCTTGTCAATTAATCCAAATATAGTCCAGTCATCAAAATAGACTTCTAAGAATTTATGGATGTATTCCTTGAATACAGCAACTACTACTCTAGAAAAGATATCTAGTGCATTTTTAAGACCAAAGGGCATTATCGTATACTGGAATGAGTCCCATTCTATCGCAAAGGTGGTCTTATATCGATCCTTTGAATGGATTCTGATCTGGTGATAGCCTGAAAATCCATCAGTGAAGGAGTAGACCTCCTGTCCTCCCACATTGTCTAAAACTTCATCAGTGAAAGGTGTCGAAAATGGGTCATGAAGTGATGTGTTGTTGAGTTTGCGCAGGTCGACACAAATCCTGATTTCTCCTTTGCTATTATTTTCCTGCACGACCATGGGACTAACCCATTCACTCTCTTCTACAGGTTCAATGATGCCTGCTGCTAGCATCTTATCGATCTCATCCTTAACTTTTTCTTTATAGTGGTGATTCAATCTGTATGGACCCTGCTTAACTGGCCTAGCATCCTCTTTCAATGGTATGTGCATGACTCCCAAATCTCCTACTATTCCCTTCATCTCTATGAAATTAATGGGAAATAGCTCTTGATAGTCATGTAAGAGATCTGCGATGTGTCCTACTGTTTCATCATCCCAATAGTCTCCAACAGAGGCAAACTTTGGTTCTATTTATGTGCCAATATTGATCTTTTTAATCTTGATAGGGTCTGTGATAACTGGAATCTTGAGTTTTGGTCCATCAACATCTCAAGTCCCTTCTGACTCGGGAATGTTGACGCTGCGAGGATTCTCATCCTCATCATCTGGCTCTGCTGCGAAGTTGTAACACTCAAGCGCATCTTCTAACTGGATATCCCAATCAGACTGAACAGACACTGATTGGGTACATTCATCAAATATCTTGGTTTTTATAACGCCTAGGGCCTGATCAATGCTTGGATACTCAGATTCAAAAGTGAAAGTGAGTAGAAAGCTGTCTATAATAAGTGGCCATGTGATGGTTCCTCTGTGCAATTCTGTCTCCGTGTACCAATTCCTTGGCACTGTGTCTAAAGTGTGAATGAATAGGTGAACCCATTCATCCCCTGGAATTGCTGACCAACTCTGTTCGCAATTCTGAATATGTGACCTGGGGTCACTCTCTCCTGTGTATTTCTGCTGTAAAGGATCCTTGTCATTAGAAAATCTGATCGCCATCAGTCTCTTAAGATCATCCCATGATGCGATATGTTCTTTATGTGCGTGCCACCATCTTGCAGGTGTGGCTTTTACTGCAAGGTCCATAGTTGTCATCCTCTACTCTTGAGGAATTTCTTATTCAAACTGCTGTAAAAAATCATTGACATCCGCTAGGCCATGAAACAATGGAATTTCAATACTCTCGGTGCCAATCCGATGCAGTGACTTAGTCATAAACGAACATCTACGAGCTGAGACTTCGTAAAGTCTATTTTGCCAATTTTCTAAACCAACCTCTGAATCTGATGCGCATGAGCTATCGCATCGCCAACTGATATTTCCTTCTGTGGTAGGGTTGATGTAATCACTCTGATTAGCAGTCATCTGATAAAGGCTTTCCATGTTACGTGCCTCCTCCTCTGCTCGGATAGGTTCAATATAGCGAGGACCCTGAAAAGGATCCAACGATGCAATGACCTGGATCTGTGTATCCTCAAAGGTCATTTGTCTTTTCTTTAAGTCGATAATAGCCATGTTATCGATTGCCCAATCAATACCTAGTAAAGCTGGATATGGTCTACAGTCGCCAATGATTTCTATAACTTCAAATTCGGCAAAGCTGCGAACTCCGTCAATATCAACTGGCACCTGCGGTCATCGACCCAGTCGTGATACTCGTTGCTGATTGGCTAAACGAAGATAGATAGGCGATCTGGCTAACTTAGAGCTACCCATCTGTTCCCATGTCTTCTTAGTCAGAACATTTACCTCTGATCCTAAATCTAGGATTACCTCGTCCATTTCAAATTCTCCAATTTGTGCTGTGAGTCTCATCTCTCTTACTGTTCTTGTATGTCCCGTAATATTATGAACAGTACGCTGCACACTGTTCACGGAAGAAGATGGCTGACACTGATCTATGATGCACTGAAGCTCTTCGATAGTTTTCTCATTTCTAACGAGTTTCAAGCAACTCCGTAGGAAGGATTGTACACTTCCTGTCGACTCATCGTCTTCACACCTTCCCAATGTGGTAGCCTGCGATATCTGCACAGGACTAACGCCACAAGGTGTTTGCTGTGGTACATCCCTACAAGGTAGTACCTGCGATCCCGATGTTGTAGGTTCAGTAAAGAAGGTTTTTTCTTGCTGAAATGTTTCTTTGTTCTTCTGCAAGTCGAGTGGTGTTGATTTATTGGTTGCTTTGTGCACCCACTCCGGACTTGTGTTCTTTGCGTCATCCTACGATGTGCTACTAGTAGAAGCATCACTGTGAGTCACAATATGGACTCTTGGTTTTGGCTCTTTCTACTCAGCAGCAATAAGCTGAATGTTCTGGTTTACTGCTGGCTTAGGGTCCCTAATCTTGGCTATCAAGATCGGACACTCTTCTATAATATGCTCATAGGACTTGCAATACTTACATGTCGTACTAGGGTTCTAACAGTCCCTAGCATAGTGTCCTACAATTCCACAATTGTAACAAGTAATAGGTCCACGGCCACGGCCAAAGCCTCCTCCACGGCCTCGTCCTCTGAATCCTCCTCCACAACCAACATGAGCTTCTTCATGCTGTGGTCCTGCTGCTGGACCTGGTGTTTCCAACTGGACTCTATATACATCATGTTTTCTTTCTATCATAATATCATAAGCTCGGCAATTATGTTCATCATGACCTACTGACTTACAGAAGTTACAATATAAGTTCTTAGGGGTTTGTACATACTTCTGAAGTAAAGGGAATTCTGGTGGTCGATGTCCTCTCATTCTGCAGAGTTCAAACCACGGCCCTTGATTCTGTAATAAGGGGTTAGGATCCCCACTTGCTAAATATTCTACAAATACTGGACAATTATCCTTAGTATGGCCCTATCCTTTACACTTTATACACCATAGTTCTTGTGCAATCTCTTTTCCTTTCTTAATCTCATGCATCTGTAACGTGAGATTGGCTAACTGGTTCTGCAGGTTTTTCATTCCTGTATTGGTCTCAGCTAGAGGCGAAGCCTCTAGTTTCATTGCCATCTCCAATGCTTCATCCTATGTACGGAGTCTCTGTTGCATTAATGGAAGTTTGATGTGAGGAAGCAGTGCTGCGATGAACCATTCTTTATGCTGCTCTGGCACAAACTCAAAGCTAACCTAGTCTATAAGAGCTTTGAATTTCTGATCAAAGTCCCATACTGACTCTGTAGGTAACTGTTTAATGTCTTTAAGCTCTGTGATACACTGTGACTCAGACTTAGGTTTCTTAAATTATTTAATCATTGCGGTATTGACCTGTGCAAGCGTTTTGGCTGGTGCTGTTGTATACTTCATATACCATGTTAAAGCTTTGTCTCTAAGTGTAGTGACCAACTGGACAAGTTTAATATTATCATCATGGAATCCTTTAATGGTCCATACGGCTTCACATAGGAACCAATGTTGTTTCGGGTATTCTGCCCATGTACCCTTGAAGGTAGGTAACTTCATGTCATCCCCCATTCTGTTTCTATGTGGTGGATGTTGATTTGTTGTATTACTACCACTCAGTGGTGTAGGTGTAGGTGATGTAGTGGTAGTATGTACTGTATGTGAACTACTAGATGTAGTTCCTATAGGATTACTCTGAGCCCCAGTTGTTTTCTGTGGGGTATAAGGGTGGTAAGGGATGCCTCCTACTGGTCTCTCAGTATTACTGTGACTCTTTTCTCTAGTGCTATTTGAACTGTTTTCAAAGAGAGAAGATCTGAAATCTACTTTATATTTCTTACCACTACGTGTACATCCAATTTCATCAAAATCACTCTCAAACTCTTGTGACATTACACCGACTTAGCTTATTCATCTGAGGATAAATCTATTACTCCTTTTTCATGCAATAACATCTTAATGAACAAGTTTAAAGAGCTTAGGTACTTACCACGATATCCTTTGAAGAACTACCTCTCTGCTTCGCTGAAACTCTTTCTTTGATCGACTGTGAACTCTGTAATGAAGCCTTCTAGCAAACTCGCAAGCCAGAAGTCTACTGTTCGTGAAATGGGATTATCAACGCTCTTCACGGTCTGGATCAGCTCCAGCGTCCAGACTATGTTTCTTTTCTTCTTGAATATGTTCTTATCAGTCAACTTTGATAACCAGTCGTACAGCTCGTTTGCATAGGTCGCAAAAAATATCTCATGCAGATCTGTGAAGATATGTTTTTGTAACCAGTCCTCTGTACTCAGTCAAGGACTCTTGTTTTATGTCGCAGCGAATTCTTTTTCCTTAGACCCAACCCACTGGTTGAGTTCTTCTTTAGTAGGATGCCAACAGAACATTAGCTCGTCAATGTTTTCAAAGCCGGCAATGGAACCATTTGTTGGTTTTAACTGGGCAGACTCGGGTTTACTTTACTGTACCAACAAAACCCCTAGCTCACTGGCCCTTTCGGCGACAGACTGTAGAGCGGCCTGAAGTCTCACCCGAACTGATCTTAAATGGGGTGGTTGAAGACTCAGGTGTCTTCAACCGGGTTCTGTAGCATCCTATGGTCTCGCGACGCTTCTTAGCCAGCGGGATCTCTCTACGGAAGCGATCTCTTCTTCTAGCTGGTGCTGATAGGGAGCGGACTCTTATCGCATCGCATCTTCTCTGGCGATGCGCAGACTTACTCTTCTGTTGAGCTCCTTCCCTGCGATATCTCACACCACAGCTCCCTAGACGATGTGATATCGCCTTTCTATTATATAATGTGTCGTATAATGAGGCTCAATATACATAACAGCTCTCGAGGTCCTGCAACCTCCTTCCTGGGTCTACTAACCCTATTGACCTTCACAAGAGAGTTAAACCACTCACTTAGATCTCTGCATTTTAACACGCTAACATCAACTACGCTGAACTCACGAAACTCATATACCGGAGTCACTTAACACTGTAACTGTCAAACTGTTATGAACTAAGCACTGATAACTCATATACAGGCTACTTGATACCCTCAACTTGCGTCTAACCCTCTATGTGCTATAAATGAAGCATAACATACATACGTCCATCAACTGATAAGCAACATTCAAGTAATAGATAACATATAACACATAAGTAAAGCACAAACACATGAAATAGTCGCACAACACACGGATTTTATGTGGTTCACCTCCAGGGGGTGTTGCCGCCTAATACACACTTTAAGGCGCAGGAAAGTCACAACTTGCTATGTGTGTCCTTGGGGGCAAGCGAGAGCTGGGGACCACTGTCACCACAGTCTATAGCTCCTCCGTTTAGGTAAGATCCCAACAGAGCCAAGGGGGGTAGTCCCTACGGAAAGACTATGTTCCAGGTTTATTAATTAATTAATGATTAATTAAAGGGATCTTTTCTTAAGA
>LPNX010107398.1:0-16218 GCA_001517045.1 Pseudotsuga menziesii
TGAAATTGTAAATTTATGAAATTGTAAACTATGAAATTGTAAATTTATGAAATTGTAAATTCATGAAAATTTATCAAATTGTAAATTCATGAATATGAACTTTATGAAATTGTAAACTATGAAATTTATCAACTATCAAATTGTAAACTATGAAATCTATCAAATTGTAAACTATGAAAATTGTAAATTCATGAAAATTGTAAATTGTAAATTGTAAATTCATGAAAATTGTAAATTGTAAAATTGTGAATTCATGTAAATTGTAAATTCATGTAAATTGTAAATTGTAAATTCATGAAAATTGTAAATTGTAAATTGTACATTCATGAAAATTGTAAATTGTAAATTCATGAAAATTGTAAATTGTAAAATTGTGAATTATCTAACACTATGGAATTGAAATTTACATGAATATGAAATTTATGAAATTGTAAACTATGAAATTTATCAACTATGAAATTTATCAACTATCAAATTGTGAACTATGAAATCTATCAAATTGTAAACTATGAAAATGAAAATCAAATTGCATAACTTTGAAATTTATCAAATTGTAAACTATGAAAATGAAAATCAAATTGCATAACTTTGAAATTTATCAAATTGTAAACTATGAAAATGAAAATCAAATTGCATAACTTTGAAATTATACCTATATCAATGGGATTTGCTTCCTCCATCATAGCTTCATTTGGAATTTCTTCTTCTCTCAAGATTGTTCTTTTTATCCTCTTTCTTTCTTTATCTTTCTCTCTTTTCTCTTCAATTTTGTTTTGATTTCTTTCATTTCTTCTTGTTCGACGTTCGTTGCTTCCCATTGTGATTGATCAACAATTCAAATTGATACCTACAAAACAATCTACAATGCTAAATTTGCATTACAAAACAAACATTTTTTCAAAGAAATTATGCAATTTTGAAGGATAGAGTTATGTTTATATAGAGTTTCATAAAAAATTCGGGTGGGAAAGATGGTTGGGGTTTCATAAAATTTTGTAGTTGGAGTGTCATTAATGTTTGAATTCACTCCCGGGCTTTTGCTCCAAAGGAGTTTACTAGGACCTCGACCGAGCTAATACCTCGGTCGAGGTCTTAACAAAACCTCGACCGAGAGTTTGTTAAACCCTTGATCGAGGGCTTTACAAACCCTCGGTTGAGGTTTTTTTAAGACCTCGACCAAGGTATTTAAATAGCTCGGTCGAGGTTTATACCTCGGTCGAGGGCTTAAAAAAATAGACTTAGCCCACATTCAAGCAAATGAAAAATTTCCTGTGCCTTGCAGAGGTGTAAACCCTACCATTCCTAGCACATAACTAAGCGGAGTTGATACCGATAAATTCACCAACAATCTTCTATCCATTGAGATATCATACACACATTTTGGCATTCATATGAAATTTATTTTTTAATTGCTTCTAAAACTTATACTTAGAAAACCACACTGCAACTTCGAAGCAACTCAAAGAAAAATCCGCAGAGTTAAAAATACACAGCCAAAAAATTCTTAAAAATGCACACATCACATATCGACGTGTCCTCTTCAAAAGGGTATCTTTGGTTTTTCAATTTTTGAAAAAATAGAAAAAATTCCTTTACGTGGACAAATATGTGTTTAAAACGATGCTGAAATCGAATGTGGTCACTTTCGAAAAATAATAAATAATTGTATAATGTGAAAAAAATTAACAAAAAAATATGCACATCACATTGCATTTTATGTAGATCATGCTCATATATTTATTTTTTTTAAATTATTAATGCAAGATTGAATTACTCTACGTGGACACGAGCCACTTATTAGCTTCTTCAAATTTTAAAGGTCACACAATTCATTAAATGCAAAAATTCACACATTAAATGACATCAGAATATTTTTTTTTAAATATCACTATGAAGCCAACATATTATTCTACAATTTGTTTTTTTACTGCAAGTCAAAATTCACATGGCATATATGCGTTTTGAGGGCTTCTATCTAGCACATGAGTAAAAAATCAGGTTTTCATCACCAAATTTGGCCAAAAAGTGTTACCCATCTTCATGGAATCACCCTTCAGATTTATCCTTCAAATTAAATGATTCACAACGAGTAGGACCTAAAAGTTAACTACATGGATCTCAACATTTACTTATTACAGATTATTACAGCACTATGATTTTTGACTCTAGAGGCCACTTAAGGCCTCTATGTTTATGTATTTTGTCTCATAAGTTTAATTATGTATATCAGAACTTATATTTTATGCATCTCAATACGATGTTGCCTATTTAGATCCTTTAACATAAATCAACAAAAGAAGGTCTCGAGGTCAAATCCCTAGGTGGTTATGCATAGATATACAAGGGTCTCACTTGATTCCCCACTAGGTTAGGCTCCATAATTAGAGCCAGCAGGGTGCGGCCCATTCCAGTGGGCCACTTTTGAATTCTTCCCGTGGACGTAGCAACTCCTTTCTGGGGTTGTGAACCACATCATATATATATATATATAGAGAGAGAGAGAGAGATGAATGAGAGAGAGAAAGATAGAGATTAAAATTTGAATATTTTATGATATCTTTATTAGGCCAATTCATTTACCAAATCAGCAACCAACTCCAATTCGAGTCATAATTTTGGGACAAATCATCCCAATCCACGACCAATTCTGATATATTTGGTTCAAATTTTATGACATCTAGCATACAGTTTGATAAATAATAAATTATGTTTCACACCTCAAAATCACTCATAAATTTTGGGGAACTTTTATATAGATTTTAAATTATCAAGTAATAATCATGGACATATTGATATTACATGACTAACCACTTTTACTATACCGTTCAAGTAGGGATGTGTAATGAGGACCATGACAAAAACACACTACTCATACATTTAAGCAACTACAGACCATACCAATAATAAAATATCTTAAAAAATTCATAGGGATCAAAAATGTTTTCCACGAAACTGGTAGAGACAGAACTTATTTTGGATGAGGCTAACAGCAATGCAAGTTTAAATTGAAAAGTACACCTATTTAACTTTCCCTTTTGGACTTCCACACAGAATATCAAACAGAATAGCATATAGCCTTTGATAAAACAGAGAGCTAGGAGCCAAGCTATACAATTGAAATTCAAAACTCCAAAAAGGATGAAGATAACTTACTATTTGGATGAAACATCCTAGAAACAAAACATACTGTCAATGGCTTATTTGGATAGTCCTCCGTAAACTGAAGAGTCAACTTAAATGTACCTACAAAAAAACCAACACTAGAGATGAAAAAGCATAAAAATACTCTGTTCAAACACAACGTTTTACTTTATCATATAAACCATCATCCAACTCACTACATAACACATTTTCAAATATTGTTACTTCATCCAAGATTCAATTTCAAGGTAGCTAAGTTGAAGTCGATATAGATGACCAATCTAGAACAGCCAAACCTACACAACTTGACAAAACATCAAGTCATTCAATATTACTCAACACCAACATATCATGTGGAGAAATTTTAAAATTGGATTGACAATATAGGCAAAATATAGGAAATCTTCTACAGCCTACTTTGACAGGCCATAAAAATTTCAACTTGGATTGACATTCAAAATTAAGGAAAAATATAGGAAATCTTCTACAACCTAGTTTGATAGGAGAAAAGCAGCCAGTCTGTAGAGGTTAATCTTTCAGACTACTCAATGTAAACAAACAAAATGAGGTATAACTTTATAGAGTTAAACTTAGTAAACTCTTTGGGAGCTAATCTCAAGAATACTAAAATATTTTATAAACCATCCCAGGTGTTAGCATTAAAATCTGTACAGCTTTGACCTATGTCCCGCTACTTGCTAGCCTAAAAATATTCTATTTTATCTGGGGCTACTGTGTACAGGGAAATAAAATTAACCTAATATAGCAAATTTCTCTTGAAACTGTCGTTACAACTTTCAGATAAACAGACATGCTTAAATTTTAAGCAGCCCCAGACTTATTTAAGATCCCATGACAAAATTTAAGCAATTTTCTCTTGCAAAATAAAATGTCTTTATAAAGCCACTCTTACTTTTGTGCATTGAAAAAACTTCAAGCAATTCTAGTTGGTTAAGTGAATTTCAAATGACTAACACTCATGTTTTCTTTTTTTTCTTAGCTGCTTCAAGGAGTTTGAAGTAAAAATAATTGGTATATATGATATAACATATTACTTGAGACCTTGGAACATCTCCTAACAGTGTTACTCATAAAGTCTTAATAGAAGTTCCTATTGGCAATCTTTTATCATATTTTTCTTGATCATTGCTTCAAGCAAGTGGCTCAGATTTCATTGGTTTTAAGTTTTAACACCTCTGACTCTTGTTCAGACTCTTCTTGTTATGATTGATTTGATATTTGAACATCAAGTCTTGTAAATTATGCCCATCTTTGAACCCTGGACATGTGGAATCAGCATACTCCGAAGAAGAATTATTTATTAATCAAAAACCAAACCACCAGTTATCATTATCTACACGCATGAATCGATTTTAAACTGCTACATTGTATTTACACTGGATTATACCTTTTAGTCCCATTGACCTACATTTGTGGTCATTTGTTGAACATCATATAACATTATCTTATCTTATAACTTCTAAAAAATTTACTAAATTCCCCTTACTACCAGGATGTATTTCTTTGTCATTATTAACATTCCATGTGATAAGACATCTGATTGTGGTGATAAATGGTGACTCAAAAACTAGTTCACTGGTGGGCATTTGACTCCAATGTTAGAAACAACAGTGAAGCCACTTGAGCTATCCCAAGTCACTGTCTCAAGTGGCCCCCATGTTTAGTAGAATAATAGAATGGAGGCTTTCGTAGTTTGACAAGTTGTCCTTAATGTTTTCTCTGGGATAAGTTCCCATGGAGTAGCATCAATTTTTCTGCTATCTACATCTGGTCACAACGAAATTTTTAAAGTGTCTGAGAGGATTTAGGATGGGCAAAACGAAATTTTGTATATTTTCTATTTCGTGACAGTAAACTAAAGTTTGATAGATCACTGGATTTGGAATGCATTTTAATTTATATATGTGAATACAATTGTAGTATTGATAACCTGATGCAGCCTAATTCCAATTTACTAATTAATAACCTGGATCCATCTTAAATTTAATCTAAAAACTCTATTAATAACCTAGATCTATCTTAAATTTAATCTATAAAATCTATTAATAACCTATTATATCCATCAAAGTTAACATTAGATTTGAGATGGGTAGTTTAGTTTAATTTCCTAGAAATTTAATTTCCCATGATCTTGTTGAATTTGATAACAGGGGAAGAGATTATTGATAAAACATTGTTGGAAAAATGGATGGAGGACATGAAGGCACTTGCTCTGGAACTGCTATTGGTTCTTTACAACCAGCTGAAATTGAGAGGGATCAAGATCTTCATCATCACAGGCCAAAGCGAATACTTGAGGGATGCAACGGCGCAGAATCTGGTCAATCTGGGTGGGTTATGTGGGATGGATTGATCTGATAATGAGGTAAGCACGCCATTCACTCCAAACTGTAAATTGATGGAGTGTAAATGAGGTAAGCACGCCATTAACTACCCTGAAGATTGATTCTCTCACTTGTTCCAAGAAGTGTAGATCCGGCATTTGTGATTGTTTATCTGGTAAGTCTGACCTACCTTAACGGAATGAAACCAAACCCAACAAAATAATGAAGTATAAACATACATGCAGATTGGAGTTTGTAAGATCCGAAATTCTAGAGCCTAACAACCTACAAAAAACCTTAGCAAGAGCCTTGCAACTCCATAATAACCTTTGAAACCAAATTCTCAGAGATTGAAACCCTATTAAGCTTTGAAACTTGATTATGTGGACAAAATTGGTCCCATTCTAACCCGCTATCAGGATTTTTGGACGAATTTATCTAAAAAAATCTCCATAAGGAAAAACCAAGGGCAATTTACACTAGATTTTAGATTAACAATAAAAAAATTGGGCGAAATTGCTATTGGTGACTTCCATGGCCAGAAATAGGGGGCGAATGTGGGAAAATATCAGTATTTTCCTAGGCTAAAATTCATTTTCAAGTTTTTTCCTCTTTTGGGATGAAGTTGAATTAACTTGGGCCAGCTATATATAAAATAAATAATGGGCTAATTTATTAAATAAAATAAAAACATTTTAATATAAAAATTCAACCACCTTTTTTTGGGTAACCCTTAAAATTCACCATTGGGCTAAAATTCGCCCTTAAAATCATCCCTGTACATGAGTGCCTTCATCCTGCTAAGCTTCTCCCATAATGGCAAGAAGACAAAGGGGTACTTCCTGCAGGGGGTGAGGTAGAATAGCACGAGTAGAGGGACAAATACCCCTATCGGCTCAAGCTAGTAATAATGGCTTCAACCTAGAAATCCCGATGGAAGTTTAGAGAATCGTTTCGAATAGGGAGTATGAACTATTAGGTGCACTAGGTTCAGCAGGGTGCACGATGGAGTGTCGGCAGAACTACTGGATCTTCAAAAATCTCCTCACACACCTGGTCCTCCGTTTCTTGCCCTTGTACCTCCACCTCAACCTGAACCGGTTCACCAAGAAACTACACCTCATGGACCTCAAGTTGAGGTGCCTCAAGCTCCTCCTGGCTCACATGCGTTCCCAACCACCTCCTCTTCTCCTTCACCTTGCGCCATCCCCCCACCTCAGTGTTGACCGTCCACCAGCCCTGTATGCAAATTCTTGTCCAACCCAGTTGTCACCAGAAAAACCTCTCCCCTGCCCACCAAATCAACTTCTACAGGGACCATGGAGGCAAAAAACAGTTCCAGTGATGAAGACATGGCCACTTCCCGTAGTAGCTTGTAGATGTCCTCAGGCAAGCCCGCACAACCAGATTCCTAATTAGGGTACACCTGCCCTATCGAGGAGGTACCCTGGAAACAACCATGACCAATGCCCATGTATCTGCTCAGCCACTTGCAACATGGTTCAAGGCCGCATTTCCTCTCTGTCCACATGCAACATGGCTCACGCTCGGGTGTCTTCCTGGCCACGTGGTACACATCTTGGAAATATATGTTTTTTTTTCTTGCTTTCAGCACAGTTTACTAGATGGCTTTTTCCTTTACCCAAAACTATGGGTTTTTTTTGTTAATATGTACCTGGATGACCTATTTTCCTTTTGGGAGGGACGGTTCCGTGGACCTGTTTTCCTTCCCAGAGGGAGGGCCCAGTCCCATTTTGGCATTTCATACCTGCTCCACCTGAGCAGGTTGTTTTGTAACTCTGTATGTACCAACATTTTATTTTTCTTTTTTTAATAGAATAGCTCTCAACTTACAAAAAAAAAATTACCATACAATAATATAAATAATAAATTAAGGATAGAGTAATTGAAATATATTTATTTTGTTGGTTATTTTTATAATTTTTTTATTAATATATTTTAAACATTTTGTTTTAAAATGTGGTTTACAATTTTGTAGAGGAGTTTTTATGTACATTAAGAGAATTCATAGGAATCCCATTGGAAAGAGTTGCACCGCACCGGTCAGCTCTAATTACATTGCATGTCTACTAGATAAATATATCAAATGAAACCCTCATATAAACATATTTTAAACATTATTTATTTATTTTATTATTATTATTTTAAAAGTAATAAAACCTATCATACTTCATGCTAATTAGTATTATTTATTTATTATTTAAGCTTATTATTATATTTAATCCTACTATACTTTTTCCATTCATTTGATGAATCAAAAAGTACAAAATCTTGCCAAAACCGTCTAAGAGTGACTGTCTCAAAATTAGCAATCCGAAGTCTTATAATTTCAGCAAACATGAGTCTATATTCAAAACAAATATTTTGGTAATCTTTCCACTTGGTGGGGTTGTTCATGGCATACATCCTAAGCATGTCTTCTACAATCTGATTTACACGTTTTGTCTTCCTATCTATCTGCGGGTGGTAAGCAGTACTAAAGTTCAACTGCATCTCTAAACTAGAGAATAAGTATCTCCAAAAGTTCCCAGTAAAATTAGCATCTCGATATAAGATGATTTCATTAGGTATCGCGTGCAATCTGAATATCTCTTTTAAGAAAATGTCGGCAATGTGTACTGCCTTGTAGGTTGACTTCACTGGAATGAAGTGTGCTACTTTTGACAATTTATCAACTACTACAAAGATAGAATCATTTTTTTTCTTACTCTTAGGTAGACCTGTGATGAAATCCATACTAATGACCTCCCACTTCCATTCTGGAATGGGTAATGGCTGCAGTAACCCCAAAGGATACTAGTGCTCAACTTTGACCAGCTGACATTCTTGACATTTTGCGATAAACAACACTATGTTGGCCTTTAAATTAGGCCATAAAAAGTGTTTATTTACTGTGGATATCATCTTTTGATATCGTGGATGCCCTGAGTAGGGTTTTCGATGAAATTATGTGAGGATGCTGGACCTGATGTCTCCTCCCTCTAGAAGGTACAATCTCTCTTTGGAACATAGCAGTCCCGTTTCGACAACCTTGTACTATTTTTGTTGCTGAAACAACATGTCCTCTTGGAACTTCTTGAGGATTTAAACATAGAAAGGGCCAACTCGGTTGGTAGTTCTAATCCTCTCATGTAAATTTGAATCGGTTTGACTTAAAGTCACCTCATATATCATATGAGCTCGTCGGATCAAAGCATCAATAATTTTGTTCTCCTTGCCCTTTATATGCTTTAGCTCAAAATTGTACTCAATGAGGAAATCCAACCATCTGGCTTTCCTGGCATTTAGAATCGGTTGTTCAAATAAATACTTCAGACTCATATTGTCTGTTTTCAGAAGAAATTTATTCCCCATGAGGTAGTGCCTCCACATCTTCAAATCATGGATGGTGGTCGCTAACTCAAGATCATGGGTGGGGTAGTTATGTTCGTGTTCTTTTAACTTCTGTGATTCATAACAGATTGCATAATCATTCTATAAGAGGACTCCTCCAAGCCATTCCTTGCTTGCATCCATGCAAACAATGAAATCCCCATCGGGATCTACAATTCGTAGTATAGATGCAGTCGTCAAAATATATTTAAGCTTTTGAAAACTCTCCTTGCACTTGGTCATCCATAAGAACTTGTTCACCTTCTTTTGCAAAGAGGTCATGGGACAAGCTATCCTCGAGAAGTTCTCAATGAACTTTTGGAAGTAACCAACTAATCCTAAAAAGCATATAATGTAGGGGACAGTAGTGGGGGTAGGCCAATCCTCTATGGATTTAACCTTTTCCAGGTCCAATGCTATCCCCTTCTCAGAGATGATGTGACCCAAGTACTATATATGTGGGTTGTAAAACTCACATTTACTAAACTTGGCATAGAGCTGGTGTTCGCGTAACACCTATAGTACTATACGAAGGTGTTCCTCGTGTTCCTCTTTACTCTTAGAGAAAACAAGGATGTCGTCTGTAAAGACCAAAACAAATTTATCCAGGTATCTACTGAATATATTTTTCATCATACACATAAATTTTGCAAGTGCATTGGTCAACCCGAATGGCATCACTACAACTCGTAGTGGTCGTACCTCGTACAAAAGACGGTTTTGAGAATATCCTTGTTGTGAATCCGTACCTGATGGTACCTGAATCATAGATCAATCTTTGAAAATATCTTGACTCCTCCTACTTGATCAAACGAGTCATCATTCCTAGGGAGTGGGTATCAGTTCTTGATGGTCATCTTGTTAAGTTGATGGTAATATATGCGCATCCCAATCATACCATCCTTCTTCTTTACGAAAAATATCGATGCTCCCCAATTGGACACACTCGATTGGATATGTCCTTTCTCAATCAACTCCTGCAACTATAGTTTGAGCTCCACCAACTTTGGTGCGCTCGTGCGATAAAGGTCTTTTAAAGCTGGAAATGATCTTGGTGTCAGTTCTATGGAAAAATATAAGTCTTGTTTCAGTGGTAATCCTGGGATTTCCTCAGGAAATACATTCTTGAAGTCTACGAGAAAAGGAAATTCCTCAGTGTGCTTTTCTCTTTCAGCTTATATGTCCTGGATTTTTACTCCAAACAGTTTGCAACCTTTCCTAATGCACTTCTTTTCTTGTAAAGAAGATATCTGTCTTACGGAAACCTTCTTAGGTATGCCTTGAATCTTTACTGGATTCCTTGGCTATCTGTACACAAGATTAACTTATGTAAGCAATCGAGCATGACATGGTGTTGTTCCAACCAGTCCATGCCGATAAGTATATCATATGATCCTAATTGTAGGATGTTTAGGTTTATTCTAGTAGGAAAACCATTCAAGTTTACCTCACAGTCTTTAACTATTTCAAAAACCCTTCGTTCCATACCAGTGGCTAATTTCTACAACCAGGATTTCTCATGTTTAACTTTGTCTAGTTTACATACATCAACAGTTTTAGGTGAAACATAGCTTTGACAAGCACCAGGGTTAATCAATATTGAAATAGAAGTGTTAAAAACCTTACCTTCTATCTCAACCATGGTATCCCGATGGTCTGCTTGTCGGCCATCCAAGGCTGCATAAATCCATGGTGTTCTAGCTATGTCCTCTACCATTGATTATTCTTGTAAGTTGTGCAAGAATCCATTGGTCTTGTTCTTATAGTCTCGGTCATAACGGGGCCCTTGGAATTTCCAACATTTGATTTGTAGTGGGGCAACATTGGCCCCCCAATTTGTAGTTGGTTTGTTAGCATTTAGTGCTGGTACATATGGCTTTGTACCTATTTTGTTGAAGTTCTTATTGGCTGGAAAACTGTTGTTCTATTTTCTGTAAGGTGGTGGGTTGAATCCCGGTTTGCAGTTGTCCGAGAAGTTCCTAGAACTGTCTATTCTTTTGTTGATGTTCTCTTTCCTCAACTGTCCATGCTCATAGCAAACCCTAGCTTTGTGTAGGGTGGTGTCCAATGTTTTAGGCATGTCAAATTCAACCCTATCCCAAAAGTTGGGAGGAAAACATCCTAAAAACTGTTGTATTTTCACTTTCTCATCCTTTATGTAAGGCACATAATGTAATAGATCCAAAAATCTGTTAATTAAAGCATCCATAGTCATGGAACCCATCATTAATTCGTGAAATTATTTCACCTTTCTGTCGAAGAACCTTTCCAACATGTATTTCTCCTGAAAAATCTTACGAAAATTACTCCATCGAATTTCTCTTACCTCATATTTCTTGGTATGCTTTAGGTCTCTCCACCATCTAGCTACTTTTCCATTTAAATTATATATGGCTAGATGGGCCTTCATCTTTGTAGAGTAGTTATGTACTCAAAAATATTTGCTCATACCTAGAAGCCATTCTTCAGCTTTCTCCCCTGTTTTCATCTCTCCTTCATAGGTTGGGACTTTTATCTTCCTGGAGTCTCCCTAGAGATTGTCATCATTTCTCTGTTTCTTTATGCAAGGAGAAAGGGAATCATTACTAGAAGGATTGTGACAATCTCTTTCTAGAGTTTTAGGGGTGTGTTCTTCTTTTCCTTCTTCTCTCGGGGTGCTGGCCCGCTTATGATAGAATTCTTTCTTAAACCTGTTGAATGGGTGGGTTTTCCTTGCGGAATTCTTCCCGTCATGTTTTGCAGCAAGGATTCATTAATTTCTTGTTTCTCCTTTCATTCATTCATATTAGCATTCAGTGCTGATACATATGGCTTTGTAACTATTTTTTTGAAGTTCTTATTGGATGGAAAACCGTTGTTCTGTTTTCTGTAAGGTGGTGGGTTGAATCCCGATTTGCGGTCGTCTGAGAAGGTCCTAGACCTATATTTGCTTATGTTGATGTTATCTTTCCTTAGTTTTCCATGCTCATAGTAAATCCTAACTTTATGTAGGGTGGTGTCCAATGTTTTAGGCATGTCAAATTCAATCCTATCCCGAAATTTGGTCGGAAAACATTCTAAAAACTGTTGTATTTTCACTTTCTATCATTTATGTAAGGCACATAATGTAACAGATCCAAAAATTTGTTAATGAAAGCATCCATAGTCATGGAACCCATCATTAATTCATGAAATTATCTCACCTTTTTGTCAAAGAACCTTTTCGACATGTATTTCTCCTAAACAATCTTGCAAAAATTACTCCATCGAATTTCTCTTACCTCATATTTCTTGGTATGCTTTAGGTCTCTCCACCATCTAGCTACTTTTCCATTTAAATTATAGATGGATAGATGGGCCTTCATCTCTCTAGAGTAGTTATGTACTCGGAAATATTTTCTCATACCTAGAATCCATTCTTCATCTTTCTTCCCTGTGTTCATCTCTCCTTCATAGGTTGGGACTTTTATCTTCCTAAACTCTCCCTGGAGATTGTCATCATTTCTCTGTTTCTTTCTGCAAGGAGAAAGAGAATCATTACTAGAAGGATTATGACAATCTCTTTCTGGAGGTTCAGGGGTATGTTCTTCTTTTTCTTCTTCTCTTGGGCTGTTGGCCGACTTATGATAGAATTCTTTCTTGAACCTATTGAATGGGTGGGTTTTCCCTACGGGATTCTTCCCTTAATGTTCCGCAGCAAGGTTTCATTAATTGCTTGCTGCTCCTTTCTTTCATTCATATTATCATCCTTGAAACTCTGTAAGTCTGCTTGAAGACTTTGTCTGGTTTTTAGTATATCAGAATTTAGTTCCACCACCAGTTCTGCTTCTTGTGTGGGGGTATTCAACTTTCCTTGTCGACTGTTGTCTTCTTCTGTGTTCATGTTCTGAATTGTTCTTTGAATCCTGCAATTACAAATTTTTAAATAACAGGAAAAAAAATGTTAGTTAACAAAATCTTAAAACATACTTTATTTTCTGCAATGAATGTATGGCACACCCATTAGGTCTCTTAGTGTTGAAACTGCGTTCTCATACCACTTGTAATGTCCCCAAAATTTGTTTTTTATTTATTGGGATAGTTAATTACTACCTGAATTGGACATTAACTGATCTTCTATGGAATAAGTTGATCCTTGTTTTCTACACCGAAGTGATCTAAGTTGTTCTTACCATTTCTAGATGTTTTCTCGATGTGGTTACTAATGTAATTCTATAATGTGTTTATGTTACTTGATCTGATTTAGATGATTACATTGTTCATTGGTTATTTCTTATCGTGCATGTGCATGTGTTTGTTCAGTTATAGCTTACTTCCTGGTTATAAGTATTGTCCGTTTGTTTATGGAAAGTCCTGACTTAACTTGTAATTGTCAAGGGGTGGAGTGGCAGGACTTGTATCCCTTATAGGACCACTTGGAGAGGTAACTAGTTTTACTTGATGTTACATGGTTTACTTAGTTAATGTTGAACTAATGAAACCTCTCTTCATTTTTTGCAGGTTCATTAGGTGGTAAAAACTTGCTATGACTGTTTAAACTTGGCATGCAACCTATTATATACTACATGATTTCTTTTCGAAGACAAAAGGTCCAAATTCCTATCCTAGCAAATATTACTACTACTGTTTTGCGGTAATGTTTACGCATAGCTGGGGTTTATTAGACCTACATCTATCTGGTTGACATTACTATTGTGGTTTAAGTCTTGATAATTTTTATCCCCATTCTTAGTATTTAAACATATGATTTGGAATGTTTTTATGCCTAAAGGTTAAACGCATAAGTCATAAGATTTAACCATATGGTATTAAAGTTTATATGCCATATGATATATCATATGAAGGTCCATTCATGGCATATTCCATATTCCATGAACCTTGGCTTATCTTATGTCAATGATGATATGGGTGGTCCCAATACAAAATCGCATTCCCAACACCAAAACACATTTGTGGTTTTGAACTATAGACACGAGGGTAAAATATCACGACATTGGTGGTGGACAGGGTGGGGAGTAAATGCTCCCCGGGATGGGGAAAACTCAAACCCTATGCTTGGTCTGCCGTGGATGGAAGAACCATTTGTCACTGCTGTGGGTATGGTCTTTTCGGCTCTCTAGTTTTTCCAGTGAGTGGAGGATTGGCTTTCCCTATGCATTTGGAAGGTATGCTCTCCACCTGGGTTTGCAGCGTTATTACTTTGTTGTTTTTATATGGAGGATTGGCATACTTCTAACTGGCCTCTGTTCTTTTTGTAGGTGACAGAGCTTCCATTCACGGGTCGTGGTGTGTACCAAGCTATCAACGAATACCCTTCACGGGTAAGCCCTGTACAAACAAGCTTGAACTTGTTACCTCTGCGTATAGATGTTTTTAGTAGAGCTTTGAGATTGGTGTTGTAATAGTGAATGATTTGGTTAAGAGTTTCGAATGTGTAAGGTTTTGTTTATATTAAAGGGAATCCATATATGCATATGAAATTATGGTGTTTATGATGTTTTGAGTATGGTTAAGATAAACTAAATCATGTAAAACCAATATGCATAACCTCCATTTAAATACCATAAGCAGTGCCATTGATGGCAATGGAACCCTTTCCCATTCACAACTGTGTATTTTCTTAATGGGAATGTTTATTTTAATGGTGAATCATGATGTATTTTACTTACATGCGATTTAATTTGGGGATGGTTGTAAGATTGGATTATCATTGTGAAATGGGTATGCCTTGGCTAGGATAGCGCAGACAATGGTTCTTTTTACATGGATTATGTTAATGGGTTTTCGTTACTTCTCGGTCGTGAGCCTTAATGAAGAATGAAGCATGTATATTTGGCTTTATATTACTGTGGAACGTTGACATAGCAACGATTTCGATTATTATGGCTTAATACTGGGTTTTGGGTTTGAGCTTGACAGTTGTGATTCCAACCCTTAAGTGGAAATCGTATCCTGTATGAAGTTTCGTTGTTTATTCCTTTATGTAGTTTAGTTTCATTATTGTAGTTTCTTTTGATTTGTGTGGAAAATTGTAAATCCTTGTAGTGTTGTTAATTTTTCCTAATTGAATCCTATAGGATTCGATGTTTGTCATGGTTTTATATAACTTATGTTCTTTTAACGACACGAGCCCATGGGAATCAATCCTGGGTTGCGTTGGTCTATCGTTTAATGTTATATACGTGGATTTTTTTTGGCAGAAGTGCCGACAGGATTCGATCCTGAAACTGTTGAATGGATATGATATTTCAATAATGAGTTTGTATTAATTTTAGGTTTGATTTTTTTATTTGGATGGTAGCTAGTGTGTTTATATATATTGTTTAAAATTTCAGCAATGATATTTAAGTTATGATTTTATGCTAAGGTTATAGGTAATCATTTAAATAGTTATAATTAATACAATCTTTCTAGCAATATGAAATATGCCAGCAGAGAAAAGATACAAGGCTAGTTTTTAAATAGTTCTTTGGTTTATAATTTTTATCAGTTAGGGTTAATAAGGTTTTAGGTTCAAAATCTCTAATATTATTTTTATGTTTTGAACTTGAAATAATAAACAGGAAATCTAACTCACTTAAAACTATGGACTCTATTCAGAGATATACCTCTACCAGAGAAGACTAAAATCAACCTGTAATTGATGAAATAAAATGCAGACAAAATCAGAAACCAAACCCTCCTACAAATAAAACTAAAGGTGATAGTCTATCAATATAAATATGACTAAGATATATTTTCCTAACTAGAAGATCATGAATAACCTAGATATAGTAGACAAATACTAATTATCCATTTAGAATTTAATACTCATTTAATAAGAAAACCTGTGTAACTTGCAAGGGGAAATCAAGAACCTCATACCTGTAAGTGGAGGCTATTTTAATGGCTGAAAATCCTGCACACTCAAATACCCAATATTAACAAGTACATAGACAGATCTGACCTCTGTTTAGATAACCAAATAACTTGGGAACTACCACGTTCCACCCAACCATGACTCGAAATCGTTCCTGGTTTCAATCCGAGTCCCCTCGATATGGTTCCAACATGAAAGTAACTTAGAGCTCCTAAGGTAAGGCTTCCCTATCTGGGATATCAAATTCTGTATCAGTTTCCTTTTTCCTATTAAGAAAAATATGTTCTCCAATAACTCTCTTGAAAGTAATCAAGCATAATTATGGAATAATCAAAATATAGATAGATCCCCGAGCCTCTCTTTGTCTTGGGATTTTGTAGACAGAGTTTTCTAGAAAAGGGGCATGGGTGATTCCATGAAGATGGGTAACACTTTTTGGCCAAATTTGGCGATGAAAACCTGATTTTTTACTCATGTGCTAGATAGAAGCCCTCAAAACAC
>LPNX010107398.1:23091-53251 GCA_001517045.1 Pseudotsuga menziesii
AAATTTTGAAGAAGTTAATAAGTGGCTCGTGTCCACGTAGAGTAATTCAATCTTGCATTAATAATTTAAAAATATATATATATATATATATATATATATATATATGAGCATGATCTANTCGGTCGAGATATTTAAATACCTCGACCAAGGTATTTAGATACCTCGGTCGAGGGCTTAACAAGCCCTCGGTCGAGATATTAAGACCTCGGTCGAGGGTTTAACAAGCCCTCGACCGAGGTGCGTTTTTTTGTTTTTGCCGAAATTCACTTGCCAAAAAGTGTTACCCAGGTCCGTGGATTCACCCGCATTTAAATCAAGAATCATTTGATTTCTTGAAATAATCCTTTTTATTTAATTTAGGTAATTTTAATATTTAACTTAAGAACTTTTGACTAGTTCCTACTTTGACTCTAGTAGGTATTTTAATATTTAATTATAATTAGTAATAATAATAACATGTGGATCCTTTCTTTATTCCTTATAGTTACTAGTATTATTACTATGCTTACTCTTTTATACATATCATGTATAAATTATATATTTATATATATATACCACTTGTTAACATTTTAACTTTAGGTATCATATAGCATGATCCCTAATCATATGACACTTTTCTTTAATAAGGCCTTCTAGTAGAGGTTAGGTCAACTAGGTTAGGCAACTCTAAACCTCCTTGCATGTTGGATTCCCTCGTATAACATGGTATTTCTTCAGTACTTGATAAGATACAGAAATTCAAATTTTCATTTAATCACTTAAAAATAAGTAAGTTGAGATCAATGTTTTATCAGAGTCATTTTCACTCAACATATTAATTTTCAAGTAACTCCTAGAGCTTATCCAAAGCACATACTCAACTCTTAAAAACAAGGAGTTACAAACTTAGTGCAATTCCATTTCTCCTCGCTCAACACTAATGCTAAGATGTATTTGTAGGATACACCTAGGGATACAATGGCCAAGGATCCTATGTTCTAGAGCTTATGCTCAGCATCAAGCTGGAAGTCTCCAGGGCTTATGCCCAGCACTTCCAATTTTATCTTTTCATATGCTTCATAGCTTTATGCTCAACACAAATGTTTCATAACTCATATGTTCTAGAGATTCTCGCTCAACACAAACATCAAATACCCATGTTCTCCATAGCTCCTCGCTCAACACAAAACATCTCATCAATTATGTGCTTCAGGGTCCACGCCCAACACATGAAATCATATATATATAACATATGCAATTTTCTTTTTCCCATTATATCAAACAAATCATCATGTTCATGTGCAGTGAGGTCTTAGGCCCAATATACCAATCAAAAACATCAAAGTAACATCATAAGCAATGTGGCTTATGCCCATAGTGTTAGGTCAAAATTCAAGATATTACAGGGTGAGTCTTCCACGAGTGGAAAGAAGTCTAAAAGTCCAATTCTTTATTCTTTTTTTCAAACTTTTCTAATAACCATTTCCAATCTTGAACTCTGTAGTCATTTGGTCTCAGAAAATAACCTAAGTATTTGAACCCATTTTCTAGTTCACATATTTTGTATGGGAGAAAAGAAGTGATACCATCTAAAGTGACTTTATCCATCTTGTAGTGGAAGAAGTTGGACTTCCTGATACTAACAGACATACCAGAATCCTTACAGAAAATATTGATAATCTCCTTAAAGCACAACCATTCATGTAGAGAATCAATTCCACATATTAGGACATAATCAACAAAAAGTAAATGGGAAATGGAAAAATATTTACTTAGTTTGAATCCCTTAACATTCTATTTAGTCTTTGCATCATGAATGAGCCTACTCAAACCTTTAATAGTGAGTAGAAAAAGCAGAGGAGAGAGTGGACAACCATGTTTGATCCCCCTTTCACTCTTAAAGAAAGTAGAAGGACCACCATTGACCAAAAGAACAAATTGGGCAGAAGTTACACATGCCATTAGATCCAATTAACAACCAACAAAGGCATTACAATTTGAATAAGTATCATCCTTAAAAATTCCCAATCAACTTTGTCAAAGGATTTTTCCAGATCCATCTTCAATAACAAATCCCTCATTCGTTTTTGCTTGATTTAGTGTACAACCTCCTGTGTTATCCCAATATCATCTAATATTTGTCTATCATGTAGAAACTCAAACCGCTCTAAAGATAAGATTTTGAAAGACAGGTTTAATTATGAGAGCAGTGATTTTTGAAATAATCTTGTAGATAAGATTACCGAGGGAAATTGTTATAAAATATGCAAAAATTTCAGGTTTATAGCATTTTGGAACCAAAGTGATGAAGGTAGAGTTTATAGCCCCTAGGACATAGCCCTCTTTTCTGGAAAACTCTACCATATCCAGCGACTCTTCCCCCATAATATCAAAAAAATGGAGAAAAAGATCAACAGTCCACCCATCATGGCCGAGACTTTTTTCTTTTTTAAACAACTTCAAGCCTTCCTCAAATTCCTTGAGAGTCACCTGATTCCCCACAAAATCCTTATCATCTTCATCAAAGAAAACTCGGAAAAATCTAATAGTTTTTAGTTGTCCTTCAAGTGAACTATGGCCATCATTTTTAAAAATCCTTCCAAAATATTTTTAATCCAAATTGTTTAGTTGATCTTGTCCTTTAGCTAGGTTACCATTCTCATCCATTAATTCTTGGATGGAATTCATATTTCTTCTATTTGAAGCATATGAGTGAAAAAATATAGTATTATTATCACCCAAACTTATCCAAAAAACTATGCTTTTTAGCCTCCATTCTTTTTCCTCCTGTTTCAGAATTAAGTCTTTCTTCTTCTCAAATTCTTTCAATAACAAAAGATCTTTTTTTGTCACTGAGTAGTCAGGATTCTTTAGGTGTAAATTTATGATCTATTCATCTAGAATAGTAAATTCCTCCCAGTATTTATATTTCTTATATTTTATCATGTTTGTAACAACCTCCTTTAGATATTTGAGCTTACCAACAATACAATCCATAGGATTATAGGCTACAATGTAATTGATCCAAGTTCCCTTAACAAAATAGAAGAAATCATCATTTTCTAACTACGAGCTATTGAACTTGAAAGGGTAATTATGTTTGAAGGAGACCCCTCGATTTGTTAAAAAATTGGCCAATGATCAGAAAATTTATTCTTCCCCACCCAAATTCTAAATCTTTGAAAAATCTAAACCAAAGAAGCTTTAACAACAAATCTGTCCAATCTTTTAAGAATACTTTCCTTCCCACTTCTCCCATTTGTCCATGTTGGTTAAAAAACAGGAGAAATTATGTCAACTAAATCAAAACTTCCCATAAGTTCTATGAAGAAATCAACCATCAAATCTAAGTTAGCACTATGTCCCCATATCTCTGTAGGAGACAGAGTAAAGTTTAGATCTCCTGCCAAAATAAGCTTTTCAACACTTAATAAACCAGAGTCTGAAAGGGATGCCCAAAAAAGATTTTATTTTTACAAGGGGCGTACATATTAAGAATTGACACTAATTTAAATCAATGTATCCTAGTTTCCCTTCCCTTAAAATTCCCCAATTGGTTTTAAAAGGCCTCAGTTGTAAAAACCTTAGATTCCAACAAGATAAAATACCTCTTGGCAAGCCTTACGCACTAATAAATAGAAAATTCCCATCCAAGAAGAATATTTGCAATTATTTCAATAGCTAAGGAAGCAAGACACATTGTTTCTTGGATCAGTATGATTGCAGGGATAGTATCTGAAATTAATTTAGATAAGGCCCTAACCCTCTCATCCCTACCCAAATCCCTCACATTCAGAGAGAGAATCGTCATTTAATAATGATAACTTGGGGATTTTGTGCTCTAAGTTCCATAGAAGAAATAACATGTACAGTGACTTCTTTAGCAGAGGCAAACTCCTCCAATGTGACAGATAAATATCTATAAATTAACGGATCAAACTCCAAAGAAGAGGCTTTTGTGACTTTTTCTTTTTTCTTATTATAACATTTTGGAATCTAATGGACTGAAGGGAATTAACCTTGGGATTTCAAGACGGGTTCTTTGAAAAAAATTCTAAAGGTGCTTTTAAACCCATACCTTAGCTTGAATATACCCACTTTCTTTTAAAATTTCAACTTCACTCACATAAGGTTTTGACACATCAGGGTTTAACTTATCACCATTTTTAGCCAAAAGGGAATCCTGAGAGAACATAGGGGAAATCAATTCTATCATATTTTTATTCAAAGAAAGTTCCTTACTAAACTTTTGTTCCAACAAATCCCCAAAAGATACAGTTTTGAAATCTCAACCCAAATTTCTTCTAGAAAAATTTAACGGTGGATTCTTTTTATACCCTTGTTCTAAAATTGCCCCAGGAGTGATAATATCAAAATCATGACCCAAAAAATTTGTAGAATTGGAAGCAACTAACATTAGTTCCAAATTAACAACATTATTTCCAAAGGAAAGCCTATGATCTAGTTTTTTTTTTTACAAAAAGATAAAAATTTAGTTGTTCTTTAGTTACATCCTCATAATGAGTTGAGGAGTTTGAATTACTCTTACCCCTAAATTTGTGAACCCTCATGGAGGCCGAACAATTTTTCTACTTTTCCTAACTGGAGAAAACTGAAGAAGGTGAGTGTTCAAGAGTTGCTAACCATTCAGGTTCATCTAAATGGTATGTGTGAGTAGTTGAGCTTCTAGCAAAAAACCCTAGTTCCCCATATCATGTCTATCTCAACAGGAAGCCCTTTCGCAATATCCAGTCCAACCATAACCTTTTCCACCATCTTGTTCATACAATGCAAATAATATTTATCCACCCTTATAAATTTCCCCACTGAATTAGCTAAACCTTCAAGAATGTTCTGCATCCAAAGCTCCAGAGGAAATCCCAGTAAGAGCATCCAGAGGTGTCGTTTTGACTGGCTTTCTCTAGTGAATAAATGCAATATGCCATCGCTTTAATATCAGGTATCCTTCATTATAAATCCAAACCTACCCCATATTTTTTCAATTTCTCTCAAGAAGATAAAGATAATCCAACCATTTATCAAGAGATTAATACGTGGAGCATAACCTACCTCTGGCACCCAATACTAATTAACCCAAGCTTGTATATCACTTTTGTTCAATTTTGCAGACTCTACTCTTCCCATAAGCGCTCATTTTGACAACATGTCTACACGATCCAGGTTTACATCGTCGCCTAACTCAAATCCATCTAGTCCTGTCCTAGATTTGTATGCCTTTAATTTCCATATAAACCTTGCATGATCCCTGGTTAATCTATGGTTTCTATTTGTCTCATCCTAAAACAGAGGTACTTCATCCAAACCATTTGTGGAGAGAGACGCATTTCCAAAACGATTATTAGTATAATGAACTTTTTGTTAGGTTTTTTACAGGATCAAGTACCAGATCCATCGGAAACAACAGGTTAAAACCGATAAAAAATTTAACACTCGAAACCTGACAAGTCACCTCAAAGGATTGTCCTTCCACCACCCAAGCACACCAATGTCACCATCTTAACTTACCTTTGTTGGATACCCTAGATCTGAAGTGGAAATGGACAAGAAAAATCCTCCCCTGGACCAAAACTCCAAACCCCACTCACTAAAAAAACTGAAAAAGGAGAAGAAAGCCAGCAAAAGTAAACCCTATTTTGGAAAGTTTAAGGAGAAGGAAAACAAAAAAATCGCACTGTTTTCTCTTGGTTGGTACTAGGCTAATCAAAGAACCTGATAAGTGGACTCCAAAGTCTACTACATCCTCTCATTTACCTCCAACTAGGGTTTTGAGAGCAGTCCTATAATCCTATTATTATATTATTATACTTTGATGTACACTTTTTGTTTTTATTTATTTTTTTCATAGCTATTTTCTCTAATCTCTAATTTATCATTTTTATCATCTAATTTTTGAATGTTATATCTCTTCCACTTTATTAATCTTTCCTGAAAATTAGTTAGTTTCTATTTTACAATAACCTTTAGCTAGATAACAACCAACATGGATCCATCTTAAACTCATATCTATCAAGCACAAAGAAAGGATCTGATTTTTTGAAGTGTAATTTTTTTTATCTTAAATTTTTAATACATTAATAAAAAAATTTACATCTCAATATATTTTATCATTATTAATGCTTAATATATTTAAATTTAAAATGAAATATATAATATAAACATTATTTGTGTTTTTTTACAGAAATATGTTAAATAACTTTAAAAGTCATAACATTTTTCCACATCTTTTCTATACTAAACTATAAAACACCACCCTACTATAGTATAAGTTCTAACTAAACTCTAATGATAAATAGATTGTGATTTAAATTCTGCTTGAACCCATAAACTTTTTCATGAAAACATAAAGAGGATTGTGACTCATACCCATTACCACTTTGTTTTCACTTTTTATCACTTTCACGTCCAATCTTTTAAACTTCAACACTATATTCTATTAAAAATACTATAGTTATTATATATTAAAGCTTTTAATATGTCCAAACAAACCGAAAAATATTGACGTACACCTAAATTTCAATGTAATAATTCCGATTCAGTCAACATGCCAACTTGGACAATGTCGGCTTGCCGGAGTAGACAACGACGGCGGGAGAAATGGAGTCAGCTTCTTTACTTTATGGAAAAGTAGTCTAACGGATATTATTTTATTTTATGTTTTCATTCGTACATTTGAGGCAGCTGTGGTTTTTATTTTCAATGTCTATGAACACTATACAAAGACTTTAGATTGATATTAGCAGTAATAGACAACCTGGATTCCTGTCCATTGTCTTTGAACAATATACATAGACTTTCGGTTGAATTCAGCAGTAATAGACAAACTCCAATAATATCTTTGATTGGACTGTGTCTTTTTACGTTCAAATCTCATCTTGCTACGCAGTGTGATGTGATGGTGCTGTCTGTGGTTTTTTTATGGTTAAATTTGATGCTAGACAAAAGTAAACCAAGTATTATTTTTTTCAAGGTTTTATAAATCAAAGTTGATCTTAATGAACCTTAATAATCATCATAACGATTATTATAACAAAACAAAAGAGAATTGATTACTTTTAATAATAAAAGATTTTTGAAAATGAAATGATTATAATTTATGGAATTGAAAGTTTAAAAAGACATTCCACCCATCTTGAGGATGGAGTGTTTACTTCAAACTTCTGTACTAAAAATGTGTGGAGGGTGGAGTGTCCACCTCAAAGATCGGATTCTTTAAACTCTAACACAGTTTACTTCCAAAAATTTGCTACTATTATAGATAAAGCGATCATCTTCAGAGTAGATATTACTGTTACCATACACAGGTATGGTTGTCAAACTAGAGGAGAGCATATTGGATAGTTGGAGGTGGTTTTAGGTTTTACGTAATTACCAGATTAGAGGAATACGTACGTATTGGAGGTGGTTTTAGGTTTTGTTTCGAGGTTTATAGAGAGCACGATATTATTGGCTTATAGATCCAGGTGGTGTTGGTCAGCCTTAATCGATTACTTGCAGAAACCCTAGCTTTTAGTATGGGCCCTCTGATGATTCCAGAGCAGGGAAGGGAAGGGCCTGGGAATAGCTAAATAAACATTGATGTGGGGACGGATTCTATGGAGAGTTTGAGCGTTTTCTTTCTGTATGATTCTGCTGTGCTGAAATCAACATCAACGATTCTGTCTCATCAGCCATCATGGCCAGGAAGCTGTCTAAGATTTTCGTCGAATGGCAGGTCAGATTTTCGTTGAATTACAGGCATTTTAGAATTTCAACAAGTGGTACATAGAAATATATTAAGGAAAGGATTTAAACATGTTCTTAATGGAATGAATGCTCATATTGTGAAAGGTGAAGTCAAATGGGAAGGGCAATCTTTACAAAGACTATTGACATTAGTCTGTGCTGCCTTTTGAAATCTTTACCCCATGGAAAGAAATTTTATGCCTTGGGTTTTATAGTTTCAATAGTTCATCATGCTTCTACCCAATAATTTGTAATAGTATTTAAAAAATAATAAATTAAGAAAACTTTAAGCAATTGCATATTTTTCAACATCCAAATAATATCCTACCCTTTTTATGAGCCCGTTTCTCGTAATAGTTTAAGCCTTAAAGCTTGATTTGTATATAATTTATAAATTATTTTGAATATTTCAATCTTTTTACCATTGTAACAGCCAATTTATGGTGATTATTTAATTTCCGAATTACTACTCTATGTAAAGAATAGAACTACTCTAACAAAGACATATATAATGGAAATACAACATTTATTTTGGAAAAGTTAATGCTTAACAACAAAGACATATATAATGGGAATACAATATTTATTTTGGAAAACTTAATGTGTAAGTGTTCTAAGTTTGATGTGATGTGATGAGATATTATGGTCTTTTAGATTATTATATAAATGTTTTTTTTTCTTTTATGTTTGGTTAATAAAGACTAAATAAAATGAACTTGTTTACACTTTTTATTAAAGTGTTGATAGTTAGATATATAGTTGCATGTTTAGAGTTTCAAAAACTTGTTGCAATCTTGGTAATGATTTAAGATGTACGTAGTGGATTCCCATGCATTATTAGCTCCACATTTGTGAATTATGATGAGGTGGCATCACTACCATTTGACTTGCAATGAATAAGCACACTATAAGCTTTCTACATACATTGCACACAATTTTTATTTGACAAAACAAATCACTCATGGAAATATATCAACATGTACAATACAATGAGGATTACAAGGACTAATATGATTGAAGAGACCTCAAAGTTTCAGTTCTTTAGAGTCTCATATTTGGACAATTTCTAGTTATTTTCTATTACTAACCGTTCTAGGTCATGAATTTTATATTCTCAATTACAAAGCATCAATAAAGTCATATACTAATTATGTGGATCCATTGTGGCCCATCCATCCCTGATTTAGGAGCCTTTTTCTCTTCTTTAGTTCCTAAGGAGATGCATAATCAATTTTGCAATTTTCTCCTTATAACACCATTTGGCATCGGTTGGTACTTGTCCCTTCAAAAACAAGTACCAAAGATATTATTGAATCCTCTTAGTCATTTTTGTTTGTCTACATAATGATTTCCTCTTGTAATTATGCATGTGCATCTAGTGCCAAATCCTCCATGGAAGGTAAGAATCAAGGACATCTTTATCCTCATAAGTGTGAATGGACTATAGAATTGCGACGTCTTTAAATTTTCTACTAAGTAAATGCACATATAAGGTGGAAGTGTGAAAATCTGTCACATGCCCCAATTTTGTAAAATTATGTTATTTGTTTTAAATTTATTCCTAAGACATTATGTTAAATTTAATGCTAAGTTGAAACTGATGACTCGGTAGAGTCAAAAGATGTGGAATGTAATCCTGAATATTTTATTTTTAATAAATAAAAAGTGGAGACAACAGCTTGGGAGAGCTATTAATAAGAGTGTTACTGGTCAAACTGGTGGAAGGAACTAGGTGGAGAGCAAAAAGACAAGTGGCAGCATCCTCAAACACTTCCTATGTTGCAGGTGGCAACTTCCCTACATTTGGGGTCATGATCCCCCAAGAAAGTGGGATCAGAGTAGGTGGCTCAATTAATGACAACTAACCCAAAAAGACCTAGGAAGTCTTATAAAAATGCCCAATGTAGAGAGTTGAGGCTGCTCATATATTTTCCAGGAGAAGAATCATTCAGGGGGAATGCACTTCAAGGAATTCATTGGGCAAAGGGAAAACTGTAAGGAAGGTGTTTTGAGGGATAAACTGCAGGAACTTGATCTGATACAACTTTTCAGCTGAGAGATTTGACTGATGAGTTCAGGATTGGTATTGAGTCTCAGGACTAGTACTTGGTTATTTGCTTCACCTAGTTCCAACCAGGGAGACCAAAGCAGGCTCGGGGGTCCTGAGGAGTCGTTGTTTGAGTGCTCTCCAGGAGTTGGTAGGGAGGAACAGCCTCCCATTGCTCTTATCAACCAAGATTTAAGAATAGGTTCTGCTATCTACTAATTTCTGTGTTAATATCTGTGTGTGAGTGAATGATGCATTTGCAGGTTATGATGTAAATTTAGAGGATAGAATATCTTAGCTTGTTTAGTAATGAATTTATTCTTGATGAAAAATAAATCCTACATGTGTTTTTCCTCATCTGGAGTAATCCAGATCGTACTCTAGCACAGGTGGTGTATTTAAATGAAGAAAGTATGATGAAAATCTAAAATAAGATGTTAGTTTGATTACTATAATGTTTTTTTTATTTGTTATCAGAAGAAATATTATTATGTGCATAGAGTAGTGTTAGACCTAGACTGTGAATGTCAGATTATTAGAAAGGAAGCTATATCATTATACTAACAGTAGTATGTTTTGGTAGATGAAACAATTCTCTATACAGTATTCACTTCTGTAATCTTTATAACTATTTTGAAACAAAAGGAAAAGAAGATAATAGTTAAAATGTGTAGTGTTAGGTTAAATAAAAATGCCGTCTAGCTCTACAGTTGATTTCTTTTCCTGTTTAGGATAAATAACTACTGTAATTATAGCAACCAAACTGTGAGTAAGGATAGAAAAACCTTGATTTAATTCTAAAGATAAAACTAGTTGGTTTAAGATTTTATTTATGACTGGTAATGTAAATAATTCATTCATTTTATCTAGTTGAACTTAAACAAGTTCTACAGCTACTAACATGTCCCTTATAGAATTTAAACAAACACTACTATTTATTTAGAAAAGAAACATAGTTAATTTGTTATTTCCCTTATTTTATAAATCCTAATGTTATAATCTAAATAGGGTAAAATAGATAGAGAAGGAAATTATTTATAAATTATTTAGTATAAAAAAAAACATAAGAGTATAACAATAAAATATTTTCCCGTTTATGCACTTTATAAATATACTAAGTATAAAGATAATGTATATAATTATAGGAATAATATTTAATTGTAAGTAAAATAACAATTTTTATATCATTATAATAAGTATCAAGTAAACATAAACTTTGTACTTAAATATGTAACTAACAGTTACATAAGTACAGCTCAAAAACATTAAATTACTTGTTTTCTTTCTAAAAGTTAACCAATATAAAATAATATTTACAACTTTATTAGAACAGAGAGAATTAAGGTAAGTTAATATAAAAACAATATACAGTTATCCTAAATAGGCAACATTAAAATAATTTACAGGGTAAATTCAAATGTATTAACTTGCAAGAAAATAAATTCACATTACTTAAACATGCTCGAAAAACTGAGCTTAATAACCCATCATACAATATAAGAAATAACAGAATAATTATATTATTATATTGTAATATAAAAAATAATTTAAAAACAGTAAATACATCATCATATCGTTGAGTTAGGGTAAAAACCCTAAATGTATCAAAATTACAACAGAGGTATCAAACAAGAGAGTTTAAGCTCCTTTCTAAATGCCTCTCGGCTTCTAAGAGTTAACAGAGTATGGATTTGCCGGCCTTCCCTCATTTATACATTTATACACAAAAACTAGAAGCAAAATCAAAATTTACAGGTCACGGCCTAAGCCGGAAGCCCTGTATAAAGCAAGGGTTTATCATCAACAAAATCTATGAACCAAGTTAACCCAGGTAAACAAAAACTACGAGGGTTTTGCAGGCCACGGCGACCAACCATCAAATGTCCCATAAGGAACTGAACAAAGATAAACAACCATGGGATATCCAAGGCTTACCCGTGAGCAAGCGGTTGTCCCAGCCTTGCACCAACCATGCAGAAGGACAAGCTGTCACCTGTAAGAACAACCACGATATCATAAGACTTTGCACTTATTTAAATAGAGATGTAATGAAACAGAAGTGTAAAGAAACAAAGATACCAATAATAGTTCTTACCTAAAACTTCATTGAAACGTAACCACCCACAAACAGTAGTGCCGCTACCAACGCAAGGAGGAACAAATCCCTCATCTGTCACAGGAAGAAGGGAGGTTACCAACGCAGCAATGACCAGTGACGGCCAAGAGATGGAGCGACAAGCCAAGCAAGTATACATGCTTGGGCCGCAACTGTTTCCCAACCAAAATTCCACTATGCTGTGAAACCCTAAGACCCAACAAATCACAAGATGCAAAACCACGGCTCTCACTACTGGGTCACAGAAGAATGAGACTATTATAGTCAGTTAAATACTGAAATGAGCAAGCCACGAAGGTTAAACCCCAGAGGAAAACGACCAACCTAGTTCAAGTAGCGAACAATTTTGTTACAGCTCTTCTCTATCGAGCATTCAGGGCGAGCTCATGAGGTTCAAGAGACAAAGAAGCAAGCTAGGAGACTATCAGCAAACTAGTTGCAGAGCGACAGGGCGGCCAAAAACACAGTAGCAGAGCGGCCGAAGGCCCGAAAGCAACGGAGGGAATATCAAGTTAGGGTTCGCTACTACCTTTTTAACTTCACAATGCTTGGCTATGATGAGTCCACGTACACAATCAAATTATTTGCATGCAGTGGGTAAAACTATATAGTTCCGGCGTACAATCATCGAAATGATTTTTCATTCCAATCATATGGTGATTCGAAGTTTCTGTAAGGTTCGATACCCCCGAAGTCAACCAAGCTTGCACGCTGAACTATAAACAAAAGAACATTAGTATTATTGTTAGGCCATAAACTTATCAAGGGCATGGTCAATACCACGACCCATCACTTTTGCAAGCAAAGTATTCATTCAACCCAACGATTATAATTCTATCAAAGGCTATGCTTTTTAATATTTTATAAAATAAATTCATAAAACTTATTTTTGATAAGATACCCTTCTTGCTAGATTAATTCTAGTTATGCATTTGAGTATTTATTTATAAACTACTAAGTTTGCAAATGAAAAGGTTAAGCCTTATAGTATTTATCAGGCTTGTCAAAAGGAAACTTTTGATGATTTAATAACAATAACTGGACAATATCTTTCAAGTAAGTTAGATGTAAAAGAACTTAGTTCTTCAACACTAACTTAATCCTTTTGAAGTAGTAGGTAGTGATGATTTAATTCCTTTAAAGCCTCAAAGCTTTAGAAGATAGAATAAAAGTATTAAAACTCATTATCGTTGCGCATTACTTTCATATCACAAGAAGTAACCAAATTTTGTCATGACGTAAATTGCTTATGATCATAGTTAAGATAGACCCTTAAACGTAAAACCCCGCCATCTTTAACCTGCATGTAAGGATAAATTTAAGGCATTTACACATGATGACTTTGGTAAACATTGATAAACATTGAAGAGGTTAGATCGCATTAATTCTAAATTACAAACTAGAAGGAGAGAGCAACTGTCACCAATACTGTTAGGACTTAATCTCGTTTCTATGGCATATTTAAAAGGAATAACAATCTAATGGTTTTACCTCATAAAAGCGTTTGAAATTGAAACAACATTTATATTCTTTTACTGAGATATTATTTTGCAACGAACACATATCTGCATGCTTTATGAATATTGACAAGCAGCACCGGATCTTTCTTACCTGTAAATCTGTAAGATCAGGTAAACTCTCTACGTTAGCTCAAAAGCTAAGTAAGCCCCAGAATACCAAGACAGTCCACCTTGTTGTCGCAAAGAAAAATAAATCATTAAACTGAAAAATAATTATTATATAAGATAAACATAATCAAGCAGATAATTCAGAGTATGAAATCATTAACATATAACTAATTAAAACAATTAGTTGACTGCATTATTGAATATTATTTGTATTTTCAAAATTTTAAAATTTTTGGAAATTTTGGGATTTTGACAAAATCTGATTCACATCAAGATTTAGAAGCTAAGGGAATCCTCACAACTAAAGAGTTTCACAAATTATGCAGAAAGCAGTGTAAAAGAGAAAAATTAAAACACATAGATTGTGTCAATAACTGAAGTTTCTATTATTGTACATCATGTAAATATGTTTCGTACATGTTTATAATACAATGGGAGAAAATCGTTAGCCTTAGGAGGAATATTGGTGGCATACATGTGGAAGGCTTAAATTGGACCTCAAAACCCTCCCCTAGGTTGACCAATGATCTCCCAAAACACCTCAAACGGTCATGAATGGCCATGTGAATGTGGGTGAAGCATGCTAGGACATAAATGAGGGTAGGAAAGGCGTGCTGGAGTGCATGAGTGAGTGGGAGTGGCTCTAGGAAGCATTTAATAGTCCAAAAGGAAAAAAAAACCACCCAAATACATGCATGGGTGCCTCTGATCAAACCAATTCTCTGTTTTAAGAAGTGGGAGTGCTCCAAGGACTGAAATGTCATTAATGAGGGTTCTTATGCTCCTATTTATCCAAAAAGAGGGTGCTTGGGTGCATTAATGAGTCTAAAACCCCCATATTATACCTTGCTAAACCAACATAACCAAGGCTTGGACCATATAACATAAGTGTAAAACAAATGAAGTGTGTCCTAAGTGGTATGTGACCATGGTAATAGGTGGTATGATGCTCTAACACCCCCCCTTAACCTTGAATTAGTGTAACCACATCAAAAATTGAGGCCTTGGCAACTAAGTCTAAAGTCACCTCTTACAAAAATTTATTTGTCCATGTAAAAATGAGAAAAGAGACAAAAATGTTATGGGGGGAATCCTCCCTCTAGAATGGACATGGCACATAGATGATCAAAATGTCTTCAACAGGACTTCTTATTCACCTAAATAAGCTGAATGAACAAATTCTTGGTGATATACTTGGTGAATATGTTGTGGATGCCAAGATCATGCATCAATGTGTTGTAGACAAAGAACATGAGGAGAGGCCCCTTGAAGGTCATAATTTGTTGATGGAGGAGCATCATAAGAATTCTTTTTGTTGCAACCATACTCTGATCTAGAAGCATAATCATTAATGGAAAGAATATCTTTGCAAACTCCTTCCTAAAGAGAATCAAAAGACTCAACAAAATCAGCTTCTTGTGTAGCTGCCATATCATGAATTAAACCATGAATTTTCTTCCCATTTTGATGAAACGCCTTCATAACTCTGTAACAAGGCTCGCAAGGCTATGAAATATCAGAATAGAAGTCATACAAAGAACAAAATATCAGAGGTATAGTGTCTCCATGATCAAATGGGTCCATAGTGGGAAAATAGTCGATAACTAGATTGCACTAACAGTTGAGCGAACTTGAATGGTCTAGAGACTTGAAATTTGAACCATAGGTGGTGATATCAGATCCAGACATGTGGAACAAAAGTCCCATAAAGGCCAATGCCATGGATTTCCAACCAATGAATGATATGCAAGACATAAAAACAACATACACAAGTGACATAGTATTGGAAACAATGCAATTTTGAGATTTTCCAACTAGTGAACTTGGGGGTTGTAGGGTCTTTTGGGAATCAAATGGTTAGGGAAATGAGTCACTTAATTTTGTCACAACTTTTATATCATCTTGCATATTACCTTTAGAATCAAAATAGGAAGGATCTGAATAGAGTGGGAAATATATTTTAGAAGACAAGTCAGAAACTAGTGAAAAATGACTAGTTTTTGGAGGAAACTTTGGCAAAATGTTTGGGGTTTCTTGCAAGGAAGGGGTGGAGATTTCAGAATCTAATATATCATACTATAAATAAGAAACAAATGTATCTGAAATAGACATATGAGAAATAGGTTTGAACCTAGCACCCAAAGCATACAAGCGCTTACCATCTTCTTGTTCCAAGGAGAGCTTACCTTCTTCTCTTCTTGCAAAATCTGGAACATCAGTATTGTTGTCTTCAAGTAGCTTGGTCATGATGTCCAACTTCCTTATAAAACAAGATTTTTCATTATGTGAACCTATGCAATAACCACATTTGGGGTTCTCTCTCTTACTCTTCATCCTCTTGGCTTTCGAATCCTCATTAGTTGAATTGGAGTTGTATACATCTGAATGATTCGTCTCCTTCACTATTTGTTGCTTCAAATCCTTGGCTTTCTTCTTTCCTTTGGCTTAATTTGGCACACCTAAAGTATGCCAAGGTAGGAAATCTCCAATTTCAAATTTCCATCTTACATGAATGGAATGCTGAGACAAACACAAAATACTCAAGACCTAGCTTTTAAATGATAGACAAGATCAACTTCTCTTCTTTATTCTCGATGCCACATGTTTTAGCAAAATCTCCAATGATTTGAACTTTGTGAAGAAATACTAGATTGTCTCAAAGTGAGTTGGGCTCAATGTGATCAACTCATTTTCCAGTCGGTGTCCTCTCATCTCATCATTCTTCCCAAATAGTGACTCGAGCTTGAGCCATACTTCATTGGGTGTAGTAATACTATCTACATGGAAGAGAATATCCCTCAAAATATTGAGACAAAGTATCTCGAATTCCTCATCCAACCTGTTGAAGTAATTTGATTTTTCCACTACAGAGTTGGGATCGTTATCAGTCCCCATGGTGACTTTGTAGAGGCCTTTCGACCTCAGTTGGATCGCCATTTCATCCTTCCAATAAAAATAATCGAGTGGATTAATAAAGACATGACTCTGCTCCATTTCTGCATGTGCACTAAGTGACAAAGACACTGGAACTACCCACAATGCAAACACTCGATTTTTTCTGGAGGAGACCCTAGATAGAAAATCAAACTCTCCAAATTTGATTTAAAGCTCCAAAGAGCTCTGATACCATGTTAAAATATGATTCAAAGAAATATCTATAAGCTAAGAGAATCCTCACAACTAAAGAGTTTCACAAATTATGCATAAAGCAGTGTAAAAGAGAAAACATAACACACAAAGATGGTGCCAATAACTAAAGTTTCTATTATTGTACATCATGTAAATATGTATGGTACATGTTTATAATACAATGGGATAAAATTGTTAGCCTTAGGAGGAAAACTAGTGGGATACATGTGTCAGGCTTATATTAGACCTCAAAACCCCCCTAGGTTGACCAATGAGCTCCCAAACCACCTCAAACAATCACGAATGCCCATGTGAACATGCGTGAAGCATGATAGGACATAAATTATGGCAGGATAGGCATGCTTGAGTGCATGGGTGAGTGGGAGTGGCTCTAGGAAGCATTTAATGGTCCAAAAGGGCCAAAAACCACCCAAATACATGCATGGGTGCCTCTGGTCAAACCGATTTATTTTTTTAAGGAGTGGGAGTGCCTTAAGGACTGAAATGTCATTAATGAGGGATCTCATTCACCTGGTTGACCAAAAATAGGGCGCTTGGCTATATTACTAATATACCTTACTACACTAACATAACCAAGGTTTGGACCACATAACATAAGTGTAAAACAAATAAACTGTGTCCTAGGTGGTATGTGACCATGATACTAGGTGGTATTATGCTTTAACATGAAGATATAGTCTATAAGAATTGTTTCCTACCTTCTCCAATACATGAAATTGTCCATATCTTATGACCTCGATTTTCTTTCTAGATCCATGTAACCTGTTATATATTCTAGTGCAAACAAACTATGTGTCATGCTTGGAAGGAATTTTCAACCTTTTTGATCATGCCTACCTTGTCTATATCTTGTGCTTTCTTCAATTTACATTGAAATTGTAAGTATATTTACTTGAACCTACTATGAGGTTGAAGACCTTTCTTCACGTTGTCCATGTATAATATACAATGGTGATGGTGTAAAATATCCCAAACATATTTAAAAATTGGACTTAATAGTACAAGTGTGGACATCTAACTAAAAATTCACCAAAGTGACTGGATGTTTATAATTTTAGCATAAAAAATCTAAATCAAAGTCTTATTCACTAAGGTTGTTTGCCTATAATTCTATGGGTGGAATGAAGTGCAAAATGTATGGAATAACTAGTTCATTTCCATCTAGAGGTGCAAAGTGTACTAACCCTCCTTGCAAAATGCTTGAATTTTTTCCCATGTCTTTGAAGAAAATGATGGACTAGATCCATCTTTTCTCCCAAGAACTTAATATTTTTATTTTTAGTTATTTTTGTTAATGATCTTAAAATTAGTTAGTGCCTCCAACCCTTAAGATTAAACTTGTTTTGAAATCCGCCATTGTGTTTATTAGCCAACGCACTAAACTTCCACTCTCCAACTTGGACAAGAAAATGTCACAAGAAAAACATGGTGTGTTCCCAACAAGACAAATGAGATGGGTCCCAAATTCTTACCTTAAATAACATGCCACTCAACCATATTTTTCATAATACACATGGCTATGAACTCTCTTTTTTTTCTAAAAAAATCGTCTAATAGTGTTATTTGTTTGAGAATGATTATGGCATGGGTTCCTGTGGAATATATTTTACCCCATTATTTAAGTCAATATACTCCTTATATGATTCACATCTCATCGCAACGTGGTTAACTATTTTTAATGCATCCCATTCAATAAAGACAATATTTGATTCCAACATTTCTTTGCTTCTTTATGCATGTAACAACAATATAATATCTCTATTAAAAAGCTTAATAACATTCACAATCACACATCACATTTGATGTCTCTATTCCGAAACTACTTTCTGCTTGGGTAGGTTATTCCCTCAATTACTTTTACACCTCCCAATGGCAAGTCCACATCGTGTTTAGAACTTAACATTATAGAAGATGTGTGTGCTAACTTGTAATGATAAAGACACACTAAAAATCATTTTAGTTTGAATAAAGTCTACATAAATTATCCAAAGATCATATCAAGTTAACATAAATAAACTATTTTACAATAAAAAATACAACATAATAGGTATATATAAATTCAGACATTTCAATTATAAATTTTGATGATGATACTCATTATTAACATCCATTGAGACCAACTTTGGTCTACCAAACCTTAAAAAGGAAATGAGTCACTTTGTTTTCTTTAGAATTTAATTTCTATGCTAAAAAAGGTTTAAGAGAAGCATTCCTAAATTGCCATAGTTATGATGTGTTAAAAGATTAGTAAGGTCGGTATTGTAGAAAATGTTTTAAAATTGCACTCTAATGTGGGCTTATGGAGGACAATCCACGAGAAAGTGGTTTTCATCTTCAACCCTCTTCGTGTTATAAAGATGACAAATTCTCTCATACGATTGTGATTTAGGAATTTTCTAGTGCCTTGTTTCACCATGGAGCTCATGAAAGTTTGTTCTTATTTTAGAAATTTTAATTTTCTTCTTTAATCTAGTTAAAATAGAGAGATAATTTTGATCTTCTAGATTAGGGTTGATCACCTCCTTATAATATCTTAATTTTCTCTTATCCTCTATCTCTTTATTGCAACACATATTTTCCTTCAATTTGGATGTAATAATACTTTTAAAATTATCATTATTCTATAGAGTGGTCTTTTCCTTGACTACCCAATGGTTTAGCCAAGCCTTGGAATCTTTATTCCAACCTTGTTTAAGTTTTAGATGGTTTTGACTAGAGTATGAAGCAAACTTGGAAGACTCTTGTCTCCGATGTTGTTTATCTCATTCTAATACATTAGGTACCTATTCATAGCCATGCTCTCATTCAAGGAGATACTCACTTCTATGAGGATGATAGGATAGGGTGTATTGTCTTTAATTTGAGATTATAAATTATAACCTGCTTTTGGATTTTCTCTATCCTTCTCCAAGATTCTCTAGATATGTTGCAGTCCCAAACTTCACAACCATATAAGATAACAAAAATGACGAGAGATTCAAAGGAGGGTTTCTTCCTATCCCAATGACAGATGTCTACAAATTTACAACTATTTTCAAGTCCATAATAACCTTTCCATCCTTCATTAATCCTTTTCTCAATGCTATAGTTCCATTCAAGCTTATGATGAAGATTGATTTTGAGATATTTACATGAAGTCACTTCCTCCAATTTGTGGTTGTCATACATGAAATCATCATAAGTGATATTTTGGGATTTGATTATTATAACCATTGTTTTGTCAATGTTAATAGTCCTAACCATACTAAAGAAAAATACTTGATAATTCTTACACTACAAAGAGAACACCTTATAACAGAGGCTTTTAAGAAACTTCCCCAAAAATGTTTTCTCTTCTTCATTTATAGTGGATGTTGGTAGAAGAGGAGGGAGACAATAGGTTTTTGTGAAGGTTTTCACAATGGTGCAATTAAAAAATATAATCACACTACTATGCATATATATATATAAGCACATTGATGTGTAACATGTAAAACACAACTAGTTTATGCTTTTAAAATATTGAATTATCGTTTTTAACTTTAAAAAACACTTTTTTGGTGCTCTAAAACAAATATGGAGCATCAGTGTGCATTTGCAAATATGCATTGATTGGATTACAACAAACCTTAAAAACTTTAATTTAAAAAAAAAACTACATAGGTGCAAGATGAATCATAACACACCGGTGCAAAAAATAAACTAGCACTGCTAATTGTTATTATTATAAAAAATAAAATATAGTTTTGTTTTAATATTTAATTGTATGTCGATGCTCCAAAAGACGTGAGACTATCTAAGCCTCTAAATAACTCACTAATAAGTGTTATTATTCTAAGATAATAAAAAGTAGTTTTATTTTAAAACATAAATGCATATCGGCACATCGATGCTCCATAAGACCCATGGTGCATTGGTGTTCCTTATAATAATGCACCAAATCAAATAATTAGAAAAAATTATCATCCTATAAATATATATATATAATATTAGCATGGTAAATGCCCTAGTGCACACAAATCATATAACCGCGTCGGTGCATATCTATTAAGGAGCATAAAAAACTGTTATTGTTATAAAAAAACATCAATTTTATTTTAAAAATTAAAACTCCTATCGGTGCTCTGATTCCAACACACCATGTGGTGCACCGCAACATGGTAAAATAAAAATAAAAAAAATATTGAAATGAAATTTCCTTTTTACATTTCCACTATGCATCCAACTACTCAACCGAGCATTGTTGATCATAGAACTTGTATGACTGCCCTAATTTGAGTGCTCTAAAGTACCCAGTGGTCCTATTGGATAGCTTCGTTGGTCAATTCTATTCGATTTGAAATTTTGGAAAAAAAATATTTTTCGTATGCATGGAAACCATGCCTCTTGACGAGCAAAATACTAGGTAAATTCTTTGTTACCTCCTTAATTTCAATTTCACTGAACTAAATTTCAAAATTCACCTTTAATTTGCTAAATCTTTAAGTTTTTTTCTTAAATTTACATGGTGCGCTTAACTAGTGGCTCACACCGGGGCCTCACCGATGTTTCTCTCTGTTGGCATAAATAATGAATTATCTGCAATGTGTATACCATGTCACATCGTGAACGATGTGCACACGAGAAACACACTACAACATTTAATTTTTTTTTAAATACTAGCACTCTAGTGTGTGTGATCCACACATTATCAATCCAGTGCACCACAAAAATTATGACACATCGTGAATGGTGTGCACACAAACAACTCACCACAACATTTAAAAAAAACTAGCGCTTTGGTGCATGTGACCCACACATTACCACGAGAATGCTAATTTATTGATGACATTAATACTATGGTATGCCACTGAAACTATGATACACCATGAATGGTGTGCACACAAACAATGCATCGTAGCGTCTATTTATTTTTTAAATAGCACTATGTTACATATGATCCACACATTAGCACATTTGAGGTTTTTAGTGGTTTGGTGCACACACAAAACATTGTTCCTAGGGAACCACTTAAACTATTATGCTCCATGCACACTGTGCACACATAAAAATGCACCACAATGTTCAAAAATTAAAAATCCTAGAAATCATGTGTGTGATCGACACATTAGCACTAGAGAGATTTCTAGTGCTACGTTGCACACACAAAACACATTGAAAGGTTTAGAAATTTAGAAAAATTCAAACTAGTGCATCATTTTGTAAAATTCACATCGGTACAATCACTAGTGACGACGTATCTTTTTATGATGTGACCTTACTAGTGCAATAGAAAAAAAATCACAATTAAGGGTGTCCTACTTGAAATGCATCACAATGTTAAAATAGTAATTTTTTGCAAACTAGTGCATTTTGCCCATATAGTTAGTTCCCTTCATTTAATAGTGTGCGCTTAATATAAGTCCAATTTATAGGCATAGAGAAGGACCCCAACTCTTCCAAACCAAGAGATCATAATTGGCGATAACAATGACATTCCAGGGATAGGTGGATAGAGGATTCCTCTTCCTAATGCACAAAATGCAACAGGAGGGTCCCTGAATCTGTCTTTGTTTGAGATTTTCTATGTTTAGTAGTTTACCATAGACGAGTATCCAACCAAAAAAACTTCACCCAACCAAAAAAACTTCACCTTAGGGAGACCGTCGCCTCCCCTCCCCCCACCTTCCCCCATAAAGCTAAGTGTGGGAGTTTCAGATTTTATTTCAAGCTCAAGCCGAGCTTTCATCCTATCCTAAGGCTGTTACTGACCTTAGCACTTACCTTTCCATCCATAATTGAATGGTTGTCTTTTTCTGCCCAACCATATACAGAGTGGCTCCCCCGCGGAGTGTGAGAGCAAGGATCGTATAACCTCATTCTATATAATTGATAAAGAATATAGTAAGGGAACTTCTATCCGGTAAGCGGCAAATACTAATAATACGAGGGTGAAACTTTCGGTAGCTTCGAAAGCAAACAATTGCACTCACCTTCTAATAGAAAATATCTGGAAGACAAATTTGATCGTAAGATTTATATGCAACACTAAATTGACCTAAAATATTACATATCAATGATTGAATATACATAAAAACAAATGTGTGAGTGATAAAAGAGGATGGAAAAAGCTTGGTCATCCCTACATTTAAATAAAATTCAGCATTTCAAGGTCGAACATGATGATGCCATCGATATTTTTCATAAGAAAAATCAAGGCATCGGGTCAACCTAGATGCCCAGATTTCTGATAGCCAACACTTAGAACTTGAAATTAGGTGTTTCCAACCGATTGAAGATGTGAACCTCAAAATAGCCTTTCTATTCGATTCTCCTATGGGTACTCTACGTGAATCAACCTCCAAACATGTTCATCTATGGGAAAGGGTTTCAACATAGCGACAGAAGGAACATATGGCTCAGGCTTATGATTTTGGTTTTGATTCGCTTGTTCCAACTTAGATAATATTATTGTGGAACGTGTGCAAAGTTTGATTTCATAACACTATGCTTTGAAAGCTTGGCCACAAATATCATGAAATGCAACTCGACCATGGAAAAATAAGTGGTTTTTCTCAAACATATCCCTTGAAGGTTGCGTGAATAACTTTGCAAGGAAGAAGAAAAATAAATAGAAATAAATCATAAGATGGGCTTGTTACATAAATAACAATATTTCATAATTTGTTATTATTATTAATTTTTGGTTGGTTATTGTAATTGGCATAAAATTATTTTAATTTTGGATCTAACACAAATTAGATATATAAGTCTCTCTCTCTCTATATATTTCATGTATCTAAAATACATTAAATGTTTCCTTGTTTCACTTTTTATGTAAGCTTTGTGGAAAAAGATATAACTATGATACTTGTGAAGAAATGGAGTATGTGTACAACCTACAAAGCTATTGGAAAACATTTTGTTTTATTATGTTTTCTTCTTGTGTCTCAACTCTATGATTTACCAAAGATTGTATGGTTTGGTAAGAAAGACTTAACATTTTGAATTTGCTATGGCCCAACCTTGAAATTTGAAGATCCGAGGGTAAGAATCATACATGGAAAATATTTGATGCATCAAGGCATATTAAACACCAAACTACCAACATAGAAGAAATGAAGACTAACTAATGACATCTGAGCCCAACTTCACCGTGACCTATAACTAATTCCATATCCTACTTTGAACAAAATACACAAAATCCATTATAAGAATTTATTATGATTTGGTTGGATTGAGATACCCTTCCTATCATAGAAATACAGTTCCTTGGCTTAGTGATAATGTCTTTCATTGCAAGGTATCATGGACACACTCTTGGATGTTTTCTAATCATCTTGACGGCAATTTCTGGAGAATATGGATAATTGTTTATGGACTTATTGATGAAAGTATGGTAGTATGATGATGGTATGATAGTGACAATGTGTGACAGTGAAATAGATAGGGACAATGATAGCCAGTGACAAAGACAATGACATGCAGTGATTGTGTGTAAAATCTAGGGAGTTGTAGCTCCCTTCAGATTGTGTTAGGATATTTAGACACTTAGGAGTTAGTTAAGATCAACTTGTGTAATATATCTGTTAGGTAAAAGTGTGTTTCTTTAGTATGCATTAGTATGCATTTGTAAATATTCTAATCCGACGGTCACGATATGTTCTAGACATAGAGTGATCTGACGGTTCAACTTCTCTTAGATCATACCTACCATTGATCCGTGGCTTAACACCTGATTGGTCTATGATCTCTATTTAAAGAGCATAGATGGTCCTTGGCTAGTTGATCGATTATGAGAAGCTCATGTAACTTTATTTCTTTTGCATAATAAATTCCTCCAAGTAGCTATTTGGCTGGGGCCGTGGACTGCTTCCCTCTCGAGTGTTTTAACCACGTGACAAATATCTGTGTGTTGATCTGTGATCTATTTGTGTGAAGCAGTTTCTCAAGGTGTTCGATCTTTTGGGCATACCCTATGTACCCGAACATGGTATCAGAGCTTTTATGAAGAGTCGTTTTCGGTTTTGATCTAGATCTGGAACCGGTGTTGCCAAAACTTTGAAAGGGTTTCTGGTTCTAGATTTTTTGTGCATTTTTGGCTTGTGGGAGCTATTCCATTGCATCTGGAGCACCCTTTCAATTGGGAAATATTTTTTGTTTCACCGAAAACCGTTTTCGTTTGTTCTAGAAACACCCATTTCGGCAAATCTGAAGGTATAATGTTACAGTGACGGATTTTTTTTTTTAAATCTCTCATATTTTACCAGTTTTATTATTAGATCTTTTTTTGTTTTAGTCTCGGATTGTTGCCTTTCCTGGGTGCGTATGCTCTTTGCCATGCACCTTGGGCAATCGCGGCGAATCAGAAACAGTGAGGAAAAGTTTTTTTTTTTCTTATCTTCTCGGCTACGTATGCTCTTTGCCATGCACCTTGTGCAATCACGAAAAATCAGAAATATCAAGAAAACTTGAAAACATAGACTTTCCGGGTAAGCTAACCAAGATCTAACCCCATTGTGTGGAAAAAAAAATGTTTTTGTGTTTCATTTTTTTTTTTTATTTGCAAAAAAAGAAAGCAAGCACGGAGAACGAGAGAGAAGAGTAAAAAATAAAAATAAAAATAAAAATAAAAAATCCTTCCTCTTTCCATACTTTTACATACCTTTTAAATTTAGCTCACTTGGTCCAAAGTTGCTTTATTCCTTAATAGGTCTTGAGTTCAAGTCTTATTAAGCTATTTTTTAGTGCATGCAATTTCTATTTTCAAGTTACTTTATTGTAAAAGTGCATCTCACATAAATAAAATAAAATAAAAAGTGAGTCACTTAAGTCTTTTAATTTATTGCCGCACTATTTAAAAGTAACATTATTGTAAAAGTGAACCTCACTTATTCTACAAAAGTGATTCACTTCAAAGCAACTTTATTGTAAAGTGATTATCAAAGGTTGATCTTGGGAAGAGGGGGGTTCTTTTTTTTTTAGTTGGTCAAGTTAATATCTGCCACGTCACTATTAGGGACATCTTCAACATTTTCTTTGATCAAGCATAACTTCATCATCCAGAATCAATTTTCAGTGCTGTTTTTTTTTAAACTGCATATTTTTTCAAACTCTTTGCAACCAGACAGTTAGTTTCTGTTTTTTCAGCCATTATTTTACAATATGTCCGCCCCTTGTAATATTATACTTACAAGTTCTAACTATTTCTCATGGAAATATCATATGGAGGATGTTCTACAAAGTAGGTGACTTTTCAGGATAACCTTAGGGAAAGAAACAGAACCCACTGATGATGATAAAAAATTTAAATGGGCAAATAGATGTAATGAAGCTCGTGGATTGATTGGGATGTCAATCTCTACTGATTTGTGATTCCACATATCTCACATTGATGAACCTGATAAACCTTAGAAAAAGTTGGAATCTGTGTTTGGTAAACACAATGAAATTCGGGGTCATCAACTTGAGAATGAGTTTCTTTCCTTGAATCCAAATGATTTTTCATGCATTCAAGATTATTTATCTAAGTATAAAACTCTTAGACTCTTATGGGCAGAATGCAAGATTAATAAAGAAGATAAAAATGTATTTATCATATTCTTTCCAAACTTGGACCTGCATATTCTGTTTTTGTATCTACATTCTACTCCATGAAAGAATCCTTGACTGCCGCTAGTTATCAAGAGCCTAGTCTTGAGTCCTTTTGTGATTCCTTAATTAGAGAGCAAGATAAGTTGATTCATCTTGGAATAATTAACAATGCAGATACATCTAGGAAAGCCTTATTGTCCCAACAAAAAGAAAAGTCCAAGCCTCCCAAGAAACAGAATTTTTGCAATAATAAACCAAACAACAAGGGTCCCAAACCCTCTCAGTCAGCTCCTTCTTTAAAAAATGACAAAGGATCCAAGAAAAAAGAAAAGAAGACTAAGCATCATTGCAATTTTTGTGGGAAAGATAATCATGATGAATCTAAGTGTTTCAAGAAGATGGCAGCCTTGGAAGCAGCAATGCAGAAGCACCACATCAGCATAGATTCGTCTTCAGAATCTAACTCTCATGGACATGCACTTTGTGCTTCTGGTTACTCTTATACTGCATCTTCTTCTTCTACTTCAAATGAATGGCTCATTGGTTCTGGAGCATCTTATCATATGGCTAAGGATCAAGCCATATTTTCTACTATGCATGAATGTAACACCAAACAAATATTTGTTGGTGATGATAGATCTCTAAGTGTTGTAGGATCTGGAACAGTTCCAGTAGAAAATGGTCATTTCAGTGATGTACTATGTGTTCCAAAAATTTCTTGCAATTTGTTATCACTCTATCAAATTACTCATTCAGGTGAAGGTAAAACTGTGACGTTTACACCTCACCAAGTTGTAATCAAGGATTTTAAAAAACCTCAAAATGTCCTTGCTACTGGAACAGTTGATGATATTACCAGGTTGTACAAATTTAACAACTTTGGGTCATCACCTTTTCCTTCAGTTTTTGTTGCTCATAGTGATAACTTGAGCAAACTTTGGCATGAGCGATTTGGTCACTTAAATTATCACTCATTGCAACAACTATGTAAAGACAATATGGTGATTGGTCTTCCAATGGTATCTTGCAAGGATGATGTTTGTTCCGGTTGTGTACTCGAAAAACATTATTGGGACAGTTTTGACAAATGTGCATCTTGGCACGCCTCAGTTCCTTTGGAGCTTGTGCATAGTGACTTGTGTGGTCCTCTTCCATCTGCATCATTTTCTAGTTTCAAATATTTCTTAACTTTCATTGATGACTACTACAGACGCACTTGGGTTTACTTCCTAAAACTTAAGAGCGAAGTATTTAACATGTTCTTGGCCTACAAGGCCCTTGTTGAAAAACAATCTGGTCACCAAATTATTAAGTTAAGATTTGATAATGGAGGAGAATATGTTAACAACAAGTTCACTACTTTCTGCACTGAACAAGGAATCCAACAATAGCACACTGTTCCATATACACCACAACAAAATGGTGTAGCTGAACGGAAGAACTGCACTTTAAAAGAAATGGTTAATTGTATGATCCAATCTAAGGGACTAAGTCTTCAATATTGGGCTGAGGCCATAAATTGTGCAAATTACATAGTTAATTGCACACCCACTAAATTTTTACAAGGTATAACACCGGAAGAAGCATGGAGTAAAATTAAACCAGATGTAAGTCACTTTCGTGTATTTGGTTGTGAAGCATGGGCTCACATTCCAGATGAAAAACAGAAAGCATTGCAGCCTAAAAGTGAAAAGTGCATATTTGTTGGATATTCTGAAGATGTAAAAGGTTATAGACTTCTTCAGCCCCATTCACATGATATAATCATTAGAAAAGATGTTAAATTTGATGAAAATCTCTTGGCCTGCCAGCCTAACTTGGCAGGTGTGCCATCTTTGGCTTGTGAGCCTGATTTGGCGAGTGTGCCTTCTTCTTCTTCTTCTAACTTCCTTGACAGGTTTCCAACTCCAGTTTCTGATGATGACAGTGAGGATGAAAATCCACCTCTGCCTGCTCATGTTCCTCCAATTGCACTAGCACCAATACTTCCTCAATGGGTCTGTTCAACATGTGAAGTAGCTGGTGATCTTGCCGGTGATCCTAGAGATCAACGTTGAACCAATTCTTAGTTTTAGTGAGCCTCTTCTCTTTTGGCTCAAGTTTTCGAGAATCATGATCCAAAAACTTTTGCAAAAGCTTCAGGAAATCCATATTGGGATGTAGCTATGGATGAAGAATATCGTTCCTTAATGGTGAACGATACTTGGGATCTTGTCCTCTTCCAAAAGGAAGAAATCTTGTCAAATGTAAATGGGTCTACAGAACTAAGTATGCATCAGATGGAAGTGTTGAAAGACTTAAGGCAAGGTTAGTTGCCAAAGGATTTTCCCAAGTTGAAGGTATTGACTACAATGAAACCTTTGCCCATGTAGCAAAAATGAACTCCATCCGCCTTGTTCTTTACCTTTTAGCCTTACATAACTGGGAAGTCCATCAAATGGATGTCAAGTCTGCCTTCTTACATGGTGATTTACATGAGAAAATTTACATGGAACAACCTCCTAGATATGTTCAACATAACTCTAGCCTTGTTTGTCTCCTTAAGAAATCCTTATATGGCCTTAAGCAAGCTCCTAGAGCTTGGTATGCAAAAATGGATAGCTTTCTCCTTGACACTGGTTTTTCTAGATGCCATTCTAACCCCAATGTCTATACCAAGAAACTAGGAAACCATCTCATCATACTTGTTCTTTATGTTGATGACCTTATCCTTACTGGTAGTGACCCTAAACTTATAACCCATGTGAAATCCAGTCTCAAACAAAATTTTGAAATGTCAGACTTAAGACATTTGCATTATTTTCTTGGTCTCCAAGTCTTGCAAACCAAAGAAGGAATATTTCTTTCCCAGTCTAAGTATGCTTGTGACCTTCTTCGTCACTTCCACATGCAAGATTGTAAACCAACCCCTTCTCCCTTCCAGTCTGGAGTCAAACTTTCTGCCACTTGTACTTCCCTTGAAGTAGATGCCACCTTGTATCGTCAACTTGTTGGTAGTCTTTTATACTTGACTCATTCCCGTCCTGACTTTTCCTTTGCCATTGGTTGTGTTGCCCGTTATATGAAAACTCCTCATGAAAGTCACTAGAAAGCAGCAAAAAGAATACTTCGATATATTCAAGGTACAATCCAGTTTGGGATTCATTACAGTACAGAGGGGAAACCTTTGTTGGTTGGTTTCACTGATTCAGATTGGGTCGATGATCCTGATGATCGAAAGTCTACTACAGGTTATGTTTTCAATCCAGGATCTGGACTTATCACTTGGGCTTGTAAGAAACAACAAGCTCTTGCTCTTTCTTCAGCAGAAGCAGAATATCAAGCTACAGTTAATGCCAGTCAGGAAGCTTTATGGCTTCGGTAGATCCTTTCAGAGTTTGGATTCGACCAGCAGCAGCCTACTCCACTTTGGTGCGACAATCAAAGTGCCATCAAGCTTGCCAAAGATCCAGTTCTACATCAGTGCAGCAAACACATTGAGCTACACATGCCTTTCATCAGAAATCTTGTCCATGATAGTGTTATTGAAGTTCTCTATTGCCTTACAAATGATTAAGTTGCAGACATCTTCACCAAGTCTCTTACAGAAGCGAAGTTTTCTAAACTTCAGTCTATGTTAGGAGTTCACGAATGTGTCCTTAAGGGGGGATAGGCTCTAATGCCTCCTTCCTTCTCCTAATAGTGTCACTTTTGTAAATCCTTCAATCCTATCCCAAGTTGTTCTTAAGGGGGGATGTTAGGATATTTAGACACTTAGGAGTTAGTTAAGATCAACTTGTGTAATATATCTATTAGGTAAAAGTGTGTTTCTTTAGTATGGGTGAATCCATGGACCTGGGTAACACTTTTTGGCAAGTGCTTTTAGGCAAAAACAAAAAAACGTACCTCGGTCGAGGGTCTAACAAGCCCTCGACCGAGGTTTTTTTCAGCCCTCGACCGAGGTAT
>LPNX010107431.1:1283-51487 GCA_001517045.1 Pseudotsuga menziesii
CTATAGGACAAGAATTATTTATTATTTTGTGGATCAATAAGGACGCAGTCGGCCCCTGATCCTTCTAATGTTTTTGAGCCGTCAAAATATAAAGTCCAACAAACATTGTCTAATGAAAAAAAATCTACTCCTACAGCTAAATCTACTATTTTACAATCAAGCTCATCAGCCTGAGAAAAATGAAGGAGATCAGGCTGGGTGTTAGGTGTGCTGCTAGCCTCTTCTGCTTGATAATTCCATGGTTCTAGTTCCAGAAAGTAGTTTCCCAATATGGATTCAATTGGTACATTCTTTCCATCCAATTGAGTGACATTGTATTTCATATGAGGCTCTCTCAAAACCTTGATCTGATTAGGACTTCCTTTGTATGGCAACCAAAGATGTGACCAATCTGTGGCGAAATACCCATTTAATTTGGTTGACCAATCTCTACTCAGGACCAAGCCGTATGCATCTGGTATGTCAGCCACTACAATGTTGATGACTTGGCACACTCTATCATCGGACGCCAAGCGGATTAACACGTCTTCCATCTCGCCAACTACCTTGACGTCGGTTCTATCCAACTGCACCACTTTCCACGTGGTGGGCTTAGGCTACCCATTTATTTTTTTACAAACCGATATGGGCATGACATTGATCGACGCCCCTGAGTCCTCTAGACAATTGTGCACGTTATGATTAAAAATTTCAAAATTTAAAAGGAAAGGTGGGTGTTTGGTTTTGGACTTACCACCAATGCTGGCTTCCCCAATTTCTTCTTCTTGCCGTGGCTGATTGTCAGTGGGCAACTTTTTTTCTGATGTTTCCAGCGCTTTCAACAATCTTTCTTTCTGCTGAGGTATTTTGCACATTTCGAACATCGGGACGTTTGCCTTTATCTTCTTTAAATCTTCAACGACGTCATATTCGATTAGTTGTCTAGTGGACTGGGGTTTATTAGCGCTTACATTTTCTTCGCTTGGCTCAGGCGGTGCTCTAAATTGCTTCGGATCCTGGCTGGTAATGGTAAATTCAGTAATCTGATTAGCCACGGATTTGTCTTGAAATTTCTTTTTAATATTTCTTTGCAGCCTTCGAATCTTTGGGAGCAGAAAACTATCATCACTAACTTCCCCTTTGCTCCTGGTGGTGACGTTAGCCTCCCTGACCTCTTTGCGTCCCTGATTGTTTTCTTCTTCCGCATCTAGTACAGAGATGGAGCTCCATAAAGCCATAGTATCTTCTTCCTGTTATTTTGTAGATGTTGAAGCAACTTTTTCTTTCCTCTCATCCTCATCTTCTTCCATCAATCTTGAATCCAGCATCTGATTCATGACCAATGTCATCGAATTTATCCATTGCGGACAGTTCTTTTTGGAATGGGGCTGTTGATGAAAAGTACAGAAATTATCCATACCTATCTCTGTGAGGTTCATGGATGCAGTTTTCTGAGAGGGGGGAGGGGTCTGGTTGCTATCCTCCCTTTTCTTATAATATGGCCTGAAAAACTTTTGTGCTTCTTTTTCTTTCTCCAAATCTATGACCTTGTTAGACAGCTTCTGTACCATTTTGGCCATACCTTCGTAATCTGGTGTTTTCTCTTCCTTGGGTTTAGTAAACAGCAGCGTTCTCCTTTTCTCCCCTGACTGTTCAGGGTAATCTTCAATGCTCTCCCTTTCTGCTTCCACTACTTCTGCTTCTTCATAAGTTTCCGTCAAAGTGGTTTTGGCCCTACCTTTTGCGAACATGGCTAGGTCAGGACCTAGAGCTGATGTATAATACTCGATAAGGACCTTTTCTGAAGGTTTATCTGCATTAGAGAAGTTTTTAAGATAGGCTGTAAACCTTTGTGTAAAACTGTGCACTTTTTCTTTCTTTTCTTTTTTTAAAGCACAAAGTCCTTTCATCAGGGCAGCATGCGTCTTTTGGACCGCATACTTACTTCTAAACATTCTTTCGAAGGTGTTCCAATCTGGAATGGAATTGGCAGGTAAACCGAAATACCAAGAGGCAGCGACTCCTTTAAGGGTGTGTGGGAAAAGTCTACAAACCACATATTCATGCTCCCCTGCCCGTAATCCTTCTATGGCCAAATAAAAACTCTGCAAGTGGTCGTCTACCAATATCTTCTCATTGGGATCAAACTTAGGCAATAACTTTTCGAAGGCTTGAGTTAGGTCGTGCAAAGGCGTGGTCAGATTCAGAGGTGATCTGGATTTCCATGCAGGTGGGCGGTTTGGAGGATTAGGTGGCTGGTTTGCGTTAGCTGCTTCCATTAGTCGAGGTGGAGAGTGCGGAGGTGAACCAACTGGGGTGTGAATAGGAGAAGTGTAAAGAGTCTCAGGGCCTTCTTGATTCAAAGGTAGCTCTACTTCTTGTAAGGCAGTCTCTACCAGTTCCTGCCAGTCTCCAACCAACACTGAGTCTTCTCTTAGAGGACGGTCTTTCCTCTTGTATTCTCTTCTAGAAAATTCGGGAATGACAGGCAATCCTCCAATCTTTTCTAAGTATGCCCTGGTATGTCTTCTCAGATCGTTAACAATCTTGTTGCGGACAGGGTACAGATATTCTCTTTCTTCTTCTTCCGGAATTGAATTGCGCGGTACACTACTACCAGAACTGTAACCAGCGGAATATTCTCGGGAAAATGGGTTTCCTCGGCCAGCCATGCACTGGCGGCCCTTCTTCTAGTGCCAAAACTGTTGAGGCCTGGAAACTCGCAGGCGGCAACAGTAAGGGATTCTCCCCAATCAGCGTTCCCAACTAGCCCGCTGACTGTTTGGTATAGGGAATCCATCCGGTTTGCGGTCCGGCTACCATAGGTCAAAGTAACAAACAAAGGGCTTTACCGGTTGCGGCCCGGCCCACCGAGTTTTTGTATTTTGACTTAAAGGAATGATATGCACGTGCCTAATTAAATGCAGGCTGGTTTAAATGCAGGGGCGGTCACAAAGTGATGCGCAGGTTCTTACCTCTCGTCTTATGCTCACAAGCAAACAAACCAGATACCAACAGAAATAACTAACTATCTAAACTATCCCTAGGGAGCGAGGCTATCAACTTAACTGAGCAATACAAAATCACATACAGTAAGAAAAATCACAGATAGCTGATACTTTTCCCACAGCATATGAAAACTACAAATATTCAAATAACCAGTTAGCCGATCATTCTATAACAACAATTATTGCTCGTAGTGCAAATGCATCCCAGAAAAGACTGCAAAATAATTAACAAGAACTTAGGTTCGAAACATCAAATATCCTTACAGCGCATGAAATACAGCTGAACACGAAATAGTTCTTCTTCAGCATTATTCATTGAATAGCATTGGTACATTTCACTTCTTTACTCTTTCCAGCAGACAAAATTGCAGTTCACTTCGCAAAACGAAATAGTTCCTCTTACAAGTCAACAATTACAAAATTTTCTAAGGGAAAAAGCCCTCCTTTCATCGAGCTTCCCATTATTTAAACTACAAATCATGTCCTCTGGGTTCCCTCAAAGCGTCTTTTCAATGCCCTTGACGATTCAGTTTCTTTCCTGGTCGTTTCACCTTCTCCATCATTTCCACAGGCGTTTATTTTCTGACAGTAACCGCTAAAAAGAAAATGTCCCATCGGTGCCTCGGTCATTCATTCACGTTGTCTTTTCCGGCGCGATGCTCTGCTTCAGCGATTCATGAGATGATATCTGCATACAAACTTGGTGCATTATCCATTGAATTCAGACATTAGGCATCCATAATTTTAAAATTATAATGATATATTCACAATGAGCTAGCCTAGTTCATCCGGGTGAGGAACTGCGGAGGCTCGGGACAGCAACGAAAAGGTAAATTGGTAGTCGGGAAGTTCTTAGATCGGGTGAGACAAGGTTCTTACACCGGATGGGAGAAGGCTCCAGGAGCCGCAACGGCGGAGGAGTGCCAGAAGAGGGGGAGCGGAAACATGGGCGTCGTAGGTGATCGGGCGGCGGAGAGGAGTGAATCGGACGACAGACTACTCTGCCACCCGCAACGGCGGACGGAACGCAGGCTACAAAAAGGCGACGGAGGCTACATAAGGCGGAGTTCGGGTGTCGGGTGAAACTCATTTCGGGGCCCGACTTTATCTCCCCAGCCGCAACATCGGGTGAACCGGAACTCTGGGGCAAGCGAAACACAACCCGAATCGGGCGTCGGAGAGAAGTGGATCGGACGGAGACTTTGGTCTAAGAGCCGCAACGGCGAGTGATGTAAGACTCCACTTCTTCCAAAAGAGGCCCGATCCAACGGGAAGAACTAACAGCGCTAAGGCTCAAATGAGGCCAAAACCAAAATTTTGCTAAGGTGAACCTTCACACTCTTAAAAGTGTTAAAACCGATCTCACGACTCACACTGAACTGAACGCAGCCAGCCAAGAAGACGGACGCTCAACTTTAAAGCAAAGATACTCAAAGACGCCAAAATTTCAACCTTATATTCAAGTAAATCAAGATAAGGAGGGGTCCCAGAATTTAAGTGAAAAACTAAAGTCGGGGAAAAGGTTGCGGCAGCAACAAGTTGTTGAGTGAGAACTCAAGGTGTAGGAGGCATCTTCCCCAAAATCAGGTCACAACTCTTTGTTGAGTGCTAAAGAGCAGGAGTCTCATAAATGACCAAGTCTTAGGAAAAATACTATATAATAGTATTTCCATTAACAAGTAGGAGGCTAGCATTGGACGAAGATTGAATCTGATAATGCAAGAGAAGGTGCATTAAGTGGATTTTTCTCTTATGATTCAATGAACGGGATCAGGGGTTCTCGAGAAAGTGATTTGGCTGCTCTAGGAGTTGGTTGGGAGGAAAGACTATATCGTTTTTGTTTTCCCAGCAGTGGTGTCAGGTTCATTTTCCTATTGCTTATCTGTTATAACTAGTTACAGTAGGATTTCCATTTTTAACATGGAATCGCAACTATTTTCTTTTAGTATAAATTTATTATGCATCTAAATTAAATATTGATACAATATATATTGGATTTAAGAATTGATCCATTAAGCATCTAAATAGGTTATGGATTTACTATGCATATGCTCCAATAATCTTTCCTATTATGTTTCACATCTAGATGTTCTTTCCTGTTAGTATAGTCACACTTGTGAAATAAATAAGAGTTAGTAATTTAGAGTTTCTATATGAATGTTTGTTCGGGCATTCGTACCCAGATCGAGACTTCATAATTTTTGTATGAATTAAACAATTGAAATAAAATTTACAAAAGATCTAATTACTTGGTATAATGTAGTAATTAGGTTCACAACCTAGTTTGTTATATAAACTATCCAAAGGGAAGAATCATAATATAAGTTTAGGTACTTTTTCCATACGAAAGATAGAAAGAATCCAATTATTAAACCAACAAAGAATTGGTCAATTCTAACTAAACCAAATAACAACAGTTAAAATAATTCCCTGTAATAAGTCGAAGGAATACAAAAACAAATATGCTACATCTTTAAATCTAACAACTAAGGAATACAACCCAGTACTCTACTGTTTAAATAAAAAGAAAAAGTACTTGAATCTGGAAAAGAGTCAGAAGGCCTTCTTAGATACTTAAAATATGAAAATGCATCCCATTTCATAAACCCTTGTTACAATTTGAATACTATAGATCGAGAATGCCCGATCGGGACTGATCGTAATATAAGAAAATAATTATAGATACTATATAAAAAATTACAAAAATATATATAGTGCAATATATGAAATTATACCAAGCATTATAATTACAAATGTATTCAAGTTAATTAATTAAATAGCATTCCCTGATTGAGTCGAGGGTATCAAATTAAAGGCTTCCATGAGTTGTTGTTAGAACTTATCATGATCGCACAACTAAGCTCACGCTTCAATTGTTACTAATTTTAACCAAAATAAAAATCTACAACATATCAATCAACAAATCAATCGATTTTATTACGTGGCAATAATACCATCATAGATGGAAACCTCGACGAATTTGAATCTAGTAATAGAAGTTATCATTCAAGCCATACTAAAACACATATGATTTGTTGGTACATACATAGAGCAATAGCTCCAACTATTTCAAATATGTGCATTACCGAACGCACAATAAGAAATCGGGTATAGACCCCAAGGGTCATAATATCCTGATAAATATAGAATGTTAAAGACAATGGATTCTAAATCCATTTAGCTGTAATATCATAAAAAAAGGAATCCACATCCATTAAAAATTCCCTTAATTTAATAAGTTACATACTAACCAAAGTGGTGGTAAGCCCCTCCACGATGGCACCCACGATAATCTTCAAATTCATAGAGAAAGCAACTACGCACATAACCAGTTAAAAAAAAGGCTGAAACAGAGAGGCTCCGAATCACTCTGTCAGTTAGAGTTTAAACCCTAAGAGTTGAAACAAAAATACTGCAACTTATCTTGCAAGAAGTGGAAGCCTGAACTTCCATCACGACCCCATTTCTCAGTCAAAGATCCATGTGCACAACAAATGAAACAGTCAACAACCATGGGTAAAGTTTAAATGGTATATAAACTAAGTAAGGTTTCATATTATCTTTACCTTTGGATTTCTCAAATGCGGGCCTGCGAGGAGGTGACCCTATCTCCATCCTCGTCGACGCTCCTAAACCTGTAACCATCACCCACAATCATAACCATAATAAGATAAAAAGAATTTAAATAGTGTAAAACTTTTGTAGTCCTACATTACCTTGTCGAATTACAGAGAGGACGAGGGTTCGACTCTTCCTAGACGCATTATCCCTCCTCTACCTGTAATAAACATTACAAGAGTCAGCCTTGGAAAACCTAAGAATGCATAAAAATTAATAACACGTCCTTGCATAGTTCAAAAGGTTTTTTTCTTTCCTGGTAAGAGGCAGGTCAAAATTGATGAAAGTGGTTGCGATCAAGTTGCAGCAACCAACAAGCTTCAGCTAATGGTGGCCATGAACACCAAAGGAAACCTTCTATTCACCTTGGAAATCAGCCAAGAATAATTCCATTAACCCTAGGAAAGTCTTTACAGCAAGAAAATCATAAATCCGCCATTGACAGAGAAGAGCCTCGGATCCCTTAACTTACAGACCAAATAACTGAAACAATGCAGGGTTCGGATAATAACAATGACACAATAATTCCTATCAAACCCTGGAAATATTACTGTACAGGTGAATGGCCGAGATTCATTCTCGAGCAGGTCCTTAAGGCCTGGTTGTGCTATCAACTTGCAACCAGGACAACACTTTAAATTCACAAGTCAACCAAGGTACAAGAACCTTTTAACCATCATAACTCACGACCGATATCAATCATAGCCTATCGATCAACGTTTTCATGCCAAGGTTCAAACTATGGTGGAAACCCCATATAACCATATAAAATCATAATCGGTAAATCATCGTATTCATAACAAGTTCCATCTATGGTATAAATCCCATAGCTTAATGTTTAAGCATTTAAATCGAAACATTCAAACCTTGTCAAATGTTAACCTTTGCACATTAGTACCAAGGTCCTTTTCCATGTTACACTTTATAGCCTTGCACTTAGGACCAACATTAAGCCTTGGATCCTTTAAAACGTTAGTGCATGAAATGATGGGATCAAGACTATACCCTTAGTCTCCCATGTATGTTCTCATACAACCTTAGCATCATATCTTAAATGTTAAGGCGGAGATGAAGACCGAGACTTAACCTTAGGGATAAGCAATGCCTTTGTAAACTAATATTAAGATAAATATAAAAAGAATAAAGCCATCACCTGTAGGTATGATGACAACATGAAACATCCATGTTTGTGCAACCTATCATATAACAATTTTAAGAATTGTGTAAACAACGTTATGAAGCAACAAGAGATGTTTTCAAGCCATAGTAAATAATGCATGTTAGGAGCATAATGATGTGTTTATGGTTATATGTACCTATAGAAATATATATCAATTTTTATTTATTTATGGATTTTAGAGGTTCATGGCAATGAAATTATATAGAATTATATTTGAAAAATAAATGAGTTTATGATTAAAATTAAAAAAATAGTAGTTTAAAAATTTGATTATTTGGATTGAAATAGGGTGATGAATCCATTTCTACTATTAAAATTGTGATAAAAACACTGTTAACTTTCGATTTTACAAAATAAAAAACATTTGATTCCGGTAAAAAATGACTGTCTAGCCTAAATCGTCTAATTTTTAGAAATCCCCCGAAATCATAAAAAAATTTAGAGATCAAAATGATTTTAAAAATTACCCTGATTATTTTTCAATTATCAACCACTTAATCAATTTTAGGGTTGTTTCCCAAGAATAATAAGGTAATAAAATTTCTTAAGTTTACCTTCATCTCTACATTTTTTTGGATGTATATTGACAAGTAAAACACATGATGTTTGAAAATAAGATTATTTTGGAACTATTTATGGAAATCTTATTTCATTCTTAGTGAATTTCTAGTTTTGGGGAGAAATAAAGTCTTATTTGATATCCTTGTTATTGAATTTAAAAAATCGTATATTAGCATATAACATAACTTGTAATGGGTGATTCAATAAGGAATTATGTAAGGAGTAATCTATTTATTTTACTTTTTGGATTCTTTAGTGGGGTTTGGTCAAAATTCAGTAAATGTTGTTTGGAAAAATTCAAATTTGGAAGGGTTTAAATTGTGTTCTTGAATTTATTGTAAATGAATGTTGAACACCTACTTAGAAAGATCTAGCTATCAAGAGATAAAACACAACTTTCAAAAAATAGTGAAAACCAGAGAGTAAGAATGAAATAATTCTATTAACTTACAAAAAAGATTAAAATGCACATGATATACCCTAAGTAGATACAATGAGCAAACACGCCATAGTGGTGTTCTAGAGAGATCTAACACATCCCATCAATTACAAAGTGAACTGAGTGATAAAACCAAGATGAGCATGCATGGGCACCTACCTAGTGATAATACCAAGGTGTAGTATCTCCAACACCCCCCTTAAACACTACTAGGGGTAATAACGAAAGGGCCCTGAAAACTAAGCCCATAATAGATCACCAAAAAAAGAATGCAACTAATTAACACTGAAATAAAATGAGGAAAGAGGGAAAACCTCATGAGAAAAACACCCCCTCAAGATAGTGTAACTTTTTCTCAGTGAAGGTCTTGGTGATAATTTCAACATTATTTTCAGTTGAAGGACAAAACCGCAAGTTAATGATCCACTCATGCACCAAATATCTGATATAATGCATGTGGATCTCTATGTGCTTCGTCCTCTACATCTGTACTAAATCTATGTAGAACTTCAGAGTGCTCTGGTTGACACACTAGATGAAAATAGGCTAGTATAAGTAGATGACCAACTCAATGAGAAAATGTTGTAGCAAAAAATACTAAACGATTATGTTGACTACCCCTCTGTAATCATCCTCGGCTGAAGATAGAGAAATCGAATCCTTCTTATTGCTCGAACAACAAATGGGCCCTAAACCTAAACTGAGTGAGTACCCAAATGTGGAATTGCGATCAATCCTATCGCCAACCATTTTAGAATCAATTCCAATGAGATCTAATGCAGAATCTGTTGAATCGTGAATCCCAAAGCTAATGGTGCCCTGTATGTATTGAAGGATTTGTTTGGCATCCTTCCAATGTTGCTCACATGGTTCTTGTATGAATTGGGAGACTTCCACAACTACAAACCAGAGGTATTTTCTAGAGTGTATAAGATACAACATGCGCCCCACTAATTGTTTGTAGAGAGTGGTGTCAACCAATGGAGTGTCCCCACCATCCTCAATTTTAACCCCATATAGGAAAGGAGTTAGTGAAGACTTGCAGTATGTCATATGGAATATCTCTAGGATATCTCATGCATACTTGGCCTGAGATAGTTTGATTCTTGAGGCATCCTGGCTAATTTCAATGCCAAGGAAGAAATGCACTAGGCCCATGCCCGACATCAAGAACCTGCCATGCAGAATTCTCTTGACCACAACGAGTGTTAAAGTCGAGCTACTAGTGATCAACAAATCATACACATATAAAACTAGAAGCAAAGGTGAGTCAATTGTCAAAAGCATGTATACATTTGGATATGACTTACACCCTACAAAGTTTTGGGACAATAGATAGGAGTCCATCTTGGCGTACCATGCTCTCAAGGATTTCTTAAGGCTATAGAGAGACTTATTTAATCTTCAAACCCATGATGAATCTTATAGGAATACTTGTGGCTTCTCCATGCAGATCTCGTTAAAGAGATCAACGTGAAGAAATGAATTCTTTACATCCATCCGATGGACTTCTCACCTCTTGGTTGCAGTAGTGAAATTTTCAATCCAATGGAATTCATATTTTCTACTGGAGCAAAGGTATCATCATAGTATATCCCATGAACCTGCTAAAAGCATTTGGAAACTAGCCTGGCCTTATATCTGTTGATTTATCTGCCTAGTGCTTTCTTGGTTCTGTAGACCCATCTGCATCTGATAAGCTTCCCATTTGAAGGAAGTGTAACAAAATACCAAGTTTGGTTCTTGAGGAGAGTGTAGTATCCCCCAATAGATCAACATTATTTGCAACAATTTTTATTGATTGTTGTAATTTTGAATGAGAATGGTTGGTTCTAGGATCCTCCAATCGGTCCTTGGAGTGCAGTTGTAACCGAAACATTTTTCTTTCAAGGAAATGATGAATGATGGGGACATGCCATCTTGAATGAAGAACTACACATGCGGGAGTGGAGCCGTAGAAGAGATAATCCTAGGAAAGTACATCAGGCACCGAAATTTCCATGATGGTTCCAGACACACCCTGGGAAAATCAAGGAAGTAGTGGGCGGCATAGATTCCTTGGGGAATAGGTCTTAGCTGCAAAAGGCCTAGGAAAAACAAAAAGAAAACAAAAAACACTATAAAGCAGAGCATATCCGAGGAAGTAGGACGTTGCTTAGTATGATGGAAAGGATGAACTCTTCCTATGTGAGAACTCTATGCTAGGCAAGAGATGAAAGAAATACTTGTTGTGTGAGCACTCTGTGTTAGGCAAGTGATTTCTCATTGGAAAACTAAACCTGAGTTTGGTTGTCTCCACTCTTGGAACACATAGTTAGCTCAGGGGTGATTGAGGATAGAAAACATCTGTGCCAAATCTACGAGTGGGTGGAACGTGGTTGTCCCCTCTTCATTCAACTCTCCTTACAAACAGGTTCCATCACTGTGTTTAAAATTCCACAAAACTATTGAGCTCAGGGTATATTTGTATAAGTATAAATATGTGTTTCAGTGTCAATAAAATAATAAGTACTATTTCTTAGGCTAGATGAAAATGTTTCTTATGAGATGGTGTAATACTCTTGCTCTGTTTTGGAATGGCAGTGAATTGCATTGGTTATATGGCTTCCTAAAGGTGTAATACTCATGCTCTATTTTGAATGACTATGACTGCATTGGTTATATGGTTTAGTAATGGTGTAATACTCCTGCTTTGTTTTGGAATGAATGTGACTTGCATTGGTTATATGGATTCCTAAAGGTGTAATAATCATGCTATGTTTTGAATGACTATGATTGCATTGGTTATATGGTTTACTAATGGTGTAATACTCCTGCTCTGTTTTGGAATGATTGAGACCTGCATTGGTTATATGGCTTCCTAAAGGTGTAATACTCATGCTCTGTTTTGAATGACTATGAATACAATGGTTATATGGTTTACTAATGGTGTAATACTCCTGCTCTATTTTGGAATGAATGTGACTTGCATTGGTTATATGGATTCCTAAAGGTTAAATGCTCATGCTCTTTTTTGAATGGCTATGATTGCATGGGTTATATGTTTTACTCACGGCATAATTCCCCTGCTCTATTTGGAATGATTATGATTACATTGGTTATATGGTTGTTCTAATGGTGTAATATTATTCTGCAAATGCTTTAGGACTCCATAGATAAATGACTAGTGGTAAGGGACCTCTGTAGGGAAGCATAAGTATTTTTTGGGTTGAAACCCTTTTCATCTTAGTGAAGTCCATATATAATACTTTTATTCCTTAGATGAATGGTAAAGCTATGAAGGAAAGTGTGTCAGCTGTAGTTTTGTTAGGAAATTGGCTACTGAGCCCCACTATGAATTCCTAATCCTAAACAAGATTTAAGTAACAAACTCGGCCTAAGGTTGCGAGTCCATCAAAGGTTGATAACCCCTTGGTTTTACCCAAGAAAACACAAATAAAATAGGTGAAAAACCTTGGGCCAAAAGGCCTACAGAAGCTTAAAAAAAATGTAAAGAATTTAAGTGTTTCCGCAATCCGCAATCAGCATTACAGAAAACGGAAAGCAGAAGTTAAAACTATGAAGGATTTAAGTGGTTCTGCAATCTGCAATCCACATTGCAGAAAGTGAAAAATGGAAGTTAAAACTGTGAAGTGTTTAAGTGTTTCCACAATTTGCAATCCGCATTGCGGGAAGCATAAAGCAGAAGTTGAAACTTATAAAGGTTTTAATTGTTTCTGCAATCAGCAATCCACATTGTGGAAAGAGGAAAGTAGAAGTTAAAATGTTTCCGCAATCCTCAATATGCATTACAGAAAGCAGAAATCAGAAGTTAAAACTGTGAAGTGTTTAAGTGTTTCCACAATCCACAATCCGCAATTCGCATTGCGTAAAGAGGAAAGCAGAAGTTAAAACTGTGAATAAGTTAAGTGTTTATGCAATCTGCATTGCATAAATAGGAAAGCAGAAGTTAAAATTGTGAAGTGTTTAATAGTTTTCCGCAATCTTCAATCTGCATTACAAAAAGTGGAAACCAGAAGTTAAATTAGAAAGAATTCAAGCGTTCCCGCACTCCACAATTCGCATTGTGGAAAACCGAAAGCGGAAGTTAAATAATAAAGGATTTAAACACCTCCCGCAATCTACAATCTACATTGCAGAAGCAGAATTACAGAAGGGTAAAGTTATAATAAGATAAGCATGGCCACAATCCGCAACTTGCATTGCGGAAGCAGATTCATGGAAGAGAAAATCCACTACGGAAGGCCTGTTGTGGAGGAGTTTTAGGCTTAATTTTTGGATCCAAACTGTTAGGAAAAAAAAGATAAAGTCAAGCCTTCAAGGCTGTTCTTCCAATTGTTTTGTGACATTAAGATATCTTCTATAAGGTCTAAGAACCATAAGGCGTGGTTCTATTTTAATAAGCATACAATCCTTGGTTGATAATTATAACATAGAATGAATAACAATGGATGGACTCATGGAATATGTTTATGAGAAGAATTTTTTTTAATATGCATTTTAGTTAGGTCATATGTGTATGTTATAGAGAGATTTGTACTCCTCCTGCAAATAAGCTTCCCAAAAGGGATTCCCTGCAGCCTTTGCATAGGCTTGCACATATGAATCTATAACCATGTAACAATGCATAGGAATCATTGGTTTAATAGCTATGAGCTCATGAGAAGGCTCCCCAAACTAGGACCACATCTTCCTCAGGTCCACTAGATCCCCTAAAAGGTCACTTTAATCTTGTTAGGTGGTATGCGCATATCTCTCTCTTAAGCTCCTTGTTCTCACAGGGGAGATACGATGTGGATTAGAGTATTCATGCTCATGTTATTCCTTAGGTTCAAAACCCAAACCCAAATAATGATCTGAATGAGTGGACTCATAATCACATATGCCTGGTGTAAGTAGAGGAACAAAGGTATTTGCATGCGACTCCAATGGTGCATGCAAGGGGATTTCATCAAACTGGACACTTCACTCAATATAGAGCTTGTTTGTTGAGGGATCAATCAACCTATAACCCCTCACATGATAGGGATATCCCATGAATATGAAATAAGTTCTTCGGATATAATCCTTTCCTATTTTAAGAGGGTATGCGGTCCCATGCACATGATTCAAATATTCAGAACTGGGTGACTTTCGGTTTGCAACTACTCCATGTCTAAAAAGGAATCTTTTCCTTGATATCTGTGAGGATATCTATTTTAGATTTAATTAGCACAATTAAATAACTCATCCTATAGTTTGGAAGCAAGAGACATTGCATTCAACATGCAAGAGGCCATCTCTTTGAGGGGTCTATTCTTCTGCTCAGCCACTCCATTATGATGTGGAGTGTACAGTATGATATGTTGCAATGGTATGCCTTACTCTGGACAAAGATGTTGAAAATTATTTTTCACATATTCCCCCCATTTTAATGTTCAAAGGATTTTGATCTTTATCTCATATTGATTCTTTGCAAGTTCTTTGAAGTCTTTGAGATACTCAAAAACTTCGGATTTATTATCGAGAAAATACATCACTGTGGATGGATGAGGAAAGGGTCCCATCATATCACTATGGATGATCTCCAAAGGAGAGGAGGCCCTCCAAGCCTCCCCTTTAAAAAAATTCTTCCGAGGATGTTTTCCAAGAACACATCCTTAACAAAACCCTTTGAAAAAATGAATGTTGGGAAAACCGATGACCATTCCTTGCTTGTAGAGTTGTTGCATTTACATGAAATTAAGATGACCAAATCTTTAGTTCCATAACCTACTACTATCATCATCATGTGTAAGTAATAAGGAAAAATATGGTTCAATGAACTTAGAAAAGGTGCATAACCTAGATCTGTGATTTACCCCACCACTAGAAACTTTAGAGTTTCTTTGTATTTTAAAAATATTCACAGCATGAGGAGTGAATTCAACTCCCTTTTCGATGCTAGAATATGTGATCTGATAGACATAGAGAATATTCACTGAGAGGTTTGGATTATGTAGCACATTCTCAAAGCTACTGTGATTGAGTTCAATACTATCCTTGGCGATGACTCCGAGAAGAGAATCATCCCCCATGAGTATAGGAGGACCTTTTCATGCATCCAATGAAGAGAAGGATTCCTTTGTGGAAGCCATGCGGTGAGATGCGCCTGAATCTACAATCCATGAATCGTGAGAGGAATTAATGGCAATCAAAGCATGGTTAGAGTTACCTTTCTTAGGAGCATGATATTCAAGATTCTTCTTGGTGCCCTATGGAATGTGATCCCCATGGTTGTGCTTTTAAAGTATTTGTGCCATTTGATCTATCTACTTCTTCATGCACAAGGATTATGGATGGAATCCTCTCTGATAGTATGTGCATTTCTCTCCTTTCTTCCTTTTTTCATCTTTGGATCCATAGGAATCGTTGAAGGGTTTGGAATTCCCTTCCTTCTTTTGATTTGCGTGTGTTTTTCCTTTGTCTTTGGATATATATCTCTGCTCTTGGTTATGACTACTATCATGCACAACAAGTGCATGGAATTTCGATCCCTTTATTTTTCCTATACTAATGAGCTGTTATTGCTCCTGAGTCATAGATTCAATAAAAGAATCAAAAGTTTGCATGGTCTAGTTCTTACTAGAGGTGATCCTCACTCAATTGAATGTAGAGACAAACAAAGAGTATTCTATACCAAGCTTGGAGAGATTGGAGAGAACTATTTGTGTTTTCTCATTATATTTATTAACCCTACAACCCTTGAGTTGCAGAAGCAAATCCTTGTATCTTGTGAAGAAACCCTATATATTGTTGAAGCTTCATGGGTCCAAAGAGAGCATATCCACTTCGAGCATGTGTCCTTTCATCTCATCTTGCTTTCCAAAGAGTCCTTTCATGGTGGTACATAATTCATTGGGATTTTTGCAAGAAGAATGGAAAAGCAATTTAGGGGATATTTTCATGTAGAGGGCTCCGTAGGCCTCATCCATCTGATTGAGGTATTTGGAATTTTCTATGGATGATGTAGGGTCAACCTCCGTGGCCATAGAAATCTTATACAATCCTCTGCTTCGAAGAAATATATCCATCTTTTCTTTTCGTGCAAAGTAATTGTATGGTGTGAGAATAGATTCCTTTGGAAACTCCATTCTTTCGACTATTTTCAATCTTATGTATGTGAAAATAGAGAATGTTGGTACGCCTTTGTCCTAGAAACTTCACTCTGATACTATGCAAGGTTTGTCTTTACACCAAAACCTGCAATTGTTTGTGAACATTTCAAACCAAGGAGAAGGTCCGATTATCCAAGTTGGTAGTTAGTCCACATTATATTCCCAAAGGTGCGGTTGTTTTCAACCGAATACTCCAACACCCCCTCCAATGTATCTCGAGGGAATTGAACCTAGGACCTCATCTCTGATACCATGTAGATGAGTGTTGAACACATGTACATAAAGATCTAATCAGCAAGAGAAAACACACAACTTGCAAAAGTAGAAAAATCATGAAAACTAGAGAGTAAGAATGAAAAAATTCTATTAACTTGTGAAAATAATTACAATACACATGATATACATTAAGTAGCTCCGATGATCAAGTGCAACATAGTGGTGGTCTAAAGAGATCTAACACATCCCGTTAGTTATAGAGTGAATTGAGTGATAAAACTAAGGTGAGACTGCATGGGAACCTACCTAGTGTTAATACCAAGGTGTAGTATCTGTGACATCTATAAATAGATTCAACGCCCTTTAATAGCCCATGTCACCCAAATTATGCAATTTCCACAGCCAATTATACGATTCTAAGATTTTGTTCATATTTCCAAGAAGACTTAAACAAGACAAGAAACCAAAAAGAAAAACTCTCTTGAAAAATATTGAAAAGGTAGAAAATTTAGATTATACACCATTATGTGACCGTGAACAAAATTAAGGAGTTTTGGACTTCGGGGTGGGGATTTCCGAAGGTTTCCACAGGGGAGTATTTATTTTTGGCCTGTGATGATTAACAACTTCAAGGTTTGGAGTTTGAAGTGGGGGTTCTGAAGGGTGTCGTGGGGAAGGATTGATCTTAGGCATCGGCGCGGCCTTGCAGAGTGGGCTTGCTTGCTCCAAAATGTTGTAGTTCGATGGAAGACCTATGGGGTTTTCCTCGTAACCTTTTTTCTCCATGCAACATTCATCAATTTTAGTTTATTCCAAACACTCGTTTACTTCATCACTTTCTCAACAGTTATCACGGTCGATTCTCCCATCGAAGTTGTGCGCTATTTCACATTGACGAGCGAAGAGAAGGGACATGAGCCACTGAAATTCGCAACAGTTCTTTATGAGCGGAATACTAAAATCCCTTAGAGCCCTCGTAGTAAAAATGAAAAATATACATAATCCAAAAAAACACTTTCCATATATGCATATATTTTTTTATTTTTACAATATATAAATAATATTAACTATCTATCTTGGTAACTTAACGAATTATAAAGAAAAATAATTTAATCGACAAAATTTCAAAGCTAAGCTCATAAACAAAAGTTTATATATACCTTTAAAGCGCATAGACCAATGATGGGAGCATATATGACTAATAAGATTCATATGATGGTCATATAATTGACTAGCAAGCCATAGTTATTATGGCATGTCTATATTTCGATCGATATATATCAAAGAAGGATATATATTTAAAAGTGGTTGATATATATTTATGGCTATATATAAGCTATATTATTAATAAATATATTTTGCTAATTGACGGTAGGCATGCCACGAAGGAAGTGTATTATTATTATTATTATTTAAAAAAAGAATTTTATTTATTTATTAAGGATACTATAGAAAATAATTTATATAAATAAATAAATAATAATAATATAAGTTCAATGATTTATACTATGTTTCGATATGGTTGACTTTAATCCATAGATTACCTTAAACCAAAGTGGACTTTGAACCATGTTTGACCATTGTCTAGGTATGGTAGAATTTACTACATTGTTGTTGAAATAATGAAGAGAACATGGTTGATGTTGGCCATGGTTGACATAATGAAGAGATCATGGAAAACCATTGTTTCACCGTATTAAGAAACCATAACCACATTTAAAAGTGAATGATTTACTTTGAACCATGGTAGACTTCAAACCATAAGTGACTTTTAATCAAGGTTGACTTCAAGCATGGTTGACTTTGAACCATGGTTGACTTAAACCAGGGTTGAATTTTAAGCATAGTTGACTTTTAAGCAAGGTTGACATTAAACCAAGGGTTAATTCAATCCAAGGATAATAATAATTCACGGTTGACTTCAATCCATAGTTGACTTTAGTAATTAGTTGACATCAAACCATAGTTGAATTAAAAGCAAGGTTAACTCTGATAAAGTCTTGAATTCAATCCGTAGATAATAATAGTTCGTGGTTGACTTCAATCCACGACTAAATTCAATCCAACAATTTATTTACTTTAAGGTTTCCTTCAATAGAAGGTGAACTTTAATCTAAGGTCAAACTCAATCCATGGGTGACTTCATTCCAAGGTTGTATTTAATCCAATGATGACTTCAATCCATGGTTGACTTCAATACAATGTTGAAGTCAAGCTAAGGTACACTTCAATTTAAGGTTGACGTCAATGCAATGGTTGACTTCACTTCAATGATGACTTCAATCCATGGCTAACTTTAATCCAAGGTTGATTTCAAGGTAGACTTCAATCGAAGGATGAATTCAATCAAAGGTTTCCTTTGATCCATGGTTGGCTTCAATAAAAGGTTCACTTCAATCCAATGGTTGAATTCAATCCAAGGTTGACTTTAGTCTAAGTTTCAATTTAATCCATGCTTGTACCTTCAATCCATGGTTGAATTCAAAACAAGGTTGAATTCAATCCAATGGTTGAATTCAATCCAATGGTTGAATTCAAAACAAGGTTGACTTAACTCTATTAATAATGTTAACATTAATGGATTCAATCCATGGCTATTCAAAACAAGGATGACTTCAATCCAATGGTTGACTTCACTCTATTAATAATGTTAACATTAATGGATTCAATCCATGGTTGAATTCAAACCATATTTTACTTCAATCTATGGTTGAATTCAATTCGATGTTGACTTTGAAACACAGTTAACATCAATCTAAAACCACATTTTTAAAAGTTCTTGATTGGGTTTGAACCAAGGTTGACTTCAATCCATAGTTTACTTTTAAGTAAGGTTGATGTGAATCTATAGTTGAATTTTAAGCAAGGTTATTTGATTCAAAGGTTGACTTCAATCCATGGTTTACTTCAATCCAAGGTCAACTTCAATTCAAGCTTGACTTTGAAACATGGTTCACATCAATCGATAACCACATTTTTTAAAGTGGTTGATAGACATGGAACCATGGTTGACTTCAATATATAGTTGACTTTTAATAAAGGTTGATTTCAATCCATAGTTGATGTTTAAGCAAGGTTGACTTCAATTTATAGTTGACTTTTAAGCAATTTTGACGTCATTCCATGGTTGACTTCAATCCAAGTTTGACCTCAATCCATGGATGGGTTCATCCCAAGAATTCCTTTAATCCAAGGTTGACTTCAAACCATAGTTGACGTTTAAGTAAGGTTGACTTCAATACAAGGTTGAATTCTATTCAAGGCTGACTTTAATACAAGGAAAACTTCAATCCATGGGTACCTTTAATCTAAGATTGACCTCAAATAAAGGATGACTTCAATCCATAATTGACTTTAATCTAAGGTTGACTTCATTCCAAGATAGAATTCAATAAAGGGTTGAATTCAATCCATGGTTGACTTTGATTCATAGTAGGCTTCGATCCAAGGTTGACTCCAATCCATAGTTGACTTTTAAGTAAGGTTGAATTCATTTCATGTTTGAATTAAATCAAAGTTAGACTTCAATCCATGGTTGATTTCAATCCAAGAATGACTTTAATTCATTGTTGACTTTTAAGTAAGGTTGATAATCTACAGTTGAATTTTAAGGAAGGTTGACTTCAATCCATGGTTGAATTCAATCCATAGTTGAATTTTAAGCAAGATGGACTTCATTCCATAGTTAAATTTAATTCATAGTTGACTTCAATCCATAATTGAATTCAATGGAAGGTTGACTTCAATACATAGTTAAATGTCAAGTAAGCTTGACTTCAATCCAAGGTTAACTTCAGTCCAATGTTGAATTCAATCCATGGGAAGCTTCAATTCAAGTTTGACTTCATTCTAAGAATGAATTCAATCCATATTTTTATTTTAAGTAAGCTTGACTTCAATCCAAGGTTGACTTCATTCCATAGCTCACTCCAATCCAAGGTTGGCTTTAATCCATGGTTGGATTCAATCCAACGTTGATTTCGATCCAAATTTGGTCTTCAATTCATGGTTGACTTAATTCCAAGTGTGACTAAAATATGTAGTTGGCTTTAAGTAAGGTTAACTTCAATCCAAGGTTGTCTTCAATCTAAGGTCAACTTTAGTCCATGGTTGGCTTCAATCCAAGGTCGACTTCAGTCCATGGTTGACTTCAATGCATAGTCAACTTATAAGCAAGGTTTAATTTAATCCATAGTTGGCTTTAGTCTAAGGATGAGTTCATTCATGTTGATTTCAATCCATATTTGACTTTTAAGCAAGGTTGACGTCAATCCATGAGTTCCTTCAACCCGAGGTTAACCTCAATTAAGGGTTGACTTCAATTCAAGGATGACTTCGTTTAAGAATTGACTTGAATCCAAGGTTGAATTAAATCCATTCTTGACTTCAATCCAAGGTTGAAACTTACCTTAAATTAGTAATAATGTTAATAATGTTTTTAATTTTATTATGGGTGTTTTTATTAATGCTAAATAATATTAATGTTATCAATTTTATTAATAATGATATTAATTTTTTTAATTTTATTAATAAATGCTATAAATAATAACATTAATGTCATTAACTATAATATTAATACCAATATTAGAGTTCTTAATATCAATATACTTAATGTTAATATTATTAATTTAATGTTGTTTATAATTTTATTATAAATGTTGTTATTATTTAACATCTTATTATTTATTTAATCAATAATATTAATATTGTTAATTCAATGCTTTTTAAAATAATTTATAGTTGAACCATGTATTCTATTAGTGATAACTTGTTTATATTATTTAACCCCATCTTATTATTTATATAATTAATAATTACTAATATAAATACTAATATTATCAATTTAATATATTTTTAAAATGCTTAAAATATTTTAACCATTTTTATCAACAAACATAAATTAAAGTATTAGTAATTTATTTTAGGTTAATCATATATTTTAATAAAATGACAACATCTAAATAAAATAAAATATAAATTAAATTATCTTTATTAAAATAATATTATTAATATTACACATAATAATAAATATTACAAATAATAAAATAATGGTTTTTTTTTAAATTAATGAAATATCTTAAAATAATAAGAAACCTATAAGTAAATAAAATAATAGGGATTATAGACTAGAAACAACCATATTAATAAGATTAATATGTTTGGAATAGACTGAAAAGAATATATTTGACACATTAATAATGTTTCTTTTTTTTTAAATATTTTTTATTAATATGTTAACTTGTTGTCTATGGGTGTTCACTCATTGTTCTCATGATGTTCCTCCCAAATAAAAAGTTTATATGGCGGTGTATGGTTTCATTGCGATGAAGTTCGACTTCTCAAGATAAGAAAGAGATAAAGTCTTTGGAGTACAACTATACATTCATCTAATAGTTTCTTATTACCATGTTCATTTCAATTTGATTTAATAGTTGTATCACGATTACAGATAACCAATTGTTATATAATAGTTAAATCTAATATAAAGCGATTAGAGTTGAAGTTAAGCTAATAGATGTAGAATCATTGGAGTTAAGCTAATAGCTGTAAAATCATTGGAGTTAAGCTAATAGATGTAGAATCATTGGAGTTAAGCTAATAGCTGTAAAATCATTGGAGTTAAGCTAATAGATGTAGAATCAATGGAGTTAAGCTAATAGTTGTAGAATCAATGGATTTAAGTAAATAGATGTAGAATCATTGGAGTTAGGCTAATAGTTAATTCAAAAGTTAATATATCAACAACTGCACTTCAAGTAAAAGTCGAGATTCACTTGCCAATTCGCTAGCCAATGCAGAAGCCACTACTCCCCATCCTCAACAAGAGGAGCACCATACTGGACCAAACTTGGACACGGGGAGATGATTTGTCGGGACTTTGGTTTAGTTGTTTGCTCAGTTTTTGCTTTTGCTTTACTATAAGTAGTGTTTCCATGTAACAATTACTCTGCTGTTGTGGGATGAGATGATGTTCTGGCAGGTTAGGTGTTCTGATGGGTTCAGGGCTAAGTAGTAGACCCGTTTTGTGTTGGAAGGGGAATGATGTTATAAGTTTCCAATGTAATGGGATGGGTTTAATGTCGTTTAAATTACCGGCTGTAAGAAGGAAAGCTCGGTCTCTTGTGTTTCAATGCTAACAAATGGGTCCGGGTTTGCAGGGATTTCTGTAGTTCTTAAGGATGGTTTCAATGTAATGGGATGGCTTCTGTATCAGACATTAAGTTTGTATTGATGGGTGCTCTAGCTTTGGGCTCTAATCAAGTAATAAGCTTGGATAAATTTATGCAACCTTCAAGGATTTCGGGGACGCCCTTTATGAGCTAGGTTTGTTGTTAGACTAGTTATGTCTAGCTCATCTAGGAAAACTAGGTATGTTTGTATCTCAATTTTGTATCACCATTTTGTATTATAATAGAATTTTCTCCTGCTTACTAATAAAAAAAAGAAGTAAAAGTCGTGATTGGAGTTGAAATTTATCTAATAGTTGTATCATCAATGGACTTAAGCTCATAATTGTATCTAATAATCTAATAGTTGAAGTTGAAGTTTAATTTTTCCAACTATCACGAAGTATACTTTTAAGATGTTAACTAAGTTATTTTTTACTTTTTTGAAATTGTTAATTTCAAATTTTGAACACTGTCATAGAATCACTCTGAATAGTACACTTGTCTCATTCTCATCCATAGATGAAAATGCATAGATAGTAGTCCACCCCAAAATTCTAAGATATATATGCCTATTCGCATAAAGATATAAACGCCTATCGGTGTAATGTGGTAGATGCACAACTTCCAGCTGGAGAAGTTTATTAGAAATTTCAAGGAGTTTATTAGGAGTTCAAACACTTTTGATTGGGAGTTTGACTATTACACCACTGCACATTAGCTAGACTTCTAGATGCCAAATGCACTACGACTAAGCCTTAAGAATTATAGTTGAAGTTAAGCTAATAGTTGTAGAATCATTGGAGTTAAGCTAATAGTTATCCAATATAGCCATGATTAGAGTTGAAGTTAAGCTAATAGTTGTATAATCATTGGAGTTAAGCTAATAGTTGTGTCTAATAGTTGATTTAAAAGTTACTAGCACATCCACATAGATTGTGGCTAGATCATGTCGATAGGGATCAAACAGTTATGAGATAGTTATGGAATGGAAGACAATTTGCGAAAAAAAAGATATTCCTCATATTCTTCTAGTTAAATTGGTTCAACTGTGAGTTATCCATGCCTAGCTACATGTTATCACCGACATTCTTCATGTTATCCATTTATTAACTATCAGTTATTTTTTATATTCTTTTTCTTTTTATCTCACATTCTTCAAGTTATCTGCCATAAACTGTTGGTTATCCATTCATCATTTATGTGTTATCCATGCATTGGTACCAGTTATCCATTCATCAGCTAGCTACCCGTTATTTTTATATTCTTTTTTTTAAATTGTTTATTTCGAATTTCGAATGACTTCCATAAAATCAATCTCAACAATACACTTGTCTCATCCTCATCCATAGATGGAAAAAGCATAGGCTATAGCACATCCCAAATTTCAAATAAAAACATCTATCGAGGTAAATATATCAATAATTGCACTATAATTAAAAGGCATGATTGGAGCTGAAGTCAAGCTAATAGTTGTATCAACGATGGATTTAACCTCATAGTTGTACTTATTAATTGAATACTTGTATCTAATAATTGAATAGTTAAAGTTGAAGTTTCAATTTTCCAATTATCATTAATTAAGTTATTTTTTATTTTTTTTAAACTATTAATTATGAATTTTGAGCAACGCCAATAAAATCAATCTGGACAGTACACAAGTATCTCATTACAATCTATAGATGAAAAAGTATAAATGATAGTACACCCCAATATTTTAAGATATATACAATTATCGTCCTAAATCTATTATATGAAAAGATTAAAAATACGAAAAGCAATTAGATTAACATCTTGTATATGATCCAATATTTTTATAGCAGAGTGTGTTGCCGCACTAGTCACAAGAACCACGGGACAGGAACGTATGCAAAGATAGTAAACGATAGGTGCAACTTTTTCAATCACAGATCCTTAGTTACATTATAGATGTAACCCTATTGCTTTGGAAGGAATTTCATTAGCGGAGTGCTAGTGTGTTGCCACGTCAGTAACAAGAACCACGTGACAAGATCATAAGAGTTCCGTAAAACATCAGAGTGATTTCACCATTGTTAGACAATGCACACCTACATCGCACTTGATTAGCCATCTTCTCTGCAATCAAAGCTAAAGGCTTTGAGGAGGAGAGCGATTGGGAGGGTAGCGGGGAGTCGAAGCCACAACCATTACAATCAAGGTTAACCTTTACATTATTTATTATTCAATATCATTAAATTAAAATAAATTTATTTTAAAGGAGATTTATCAAGTCTTACTGGGATCAAATTTTTAGAGATATAAATTTTTTTATTTTTCCCTTGTAAAAGTTGTGAAAAAGTTGTGAAAGCATTTTAATATATATATAGTTGTAAATGTTTTAAATCTAAGAGAGCTGTCATTTCTAAGATGAGCACTAAAAGAGTTAGACATCTCTCCCTACTTCCCTGTAGAATGAGCCTCTTGAACTTAATAAGTCTAACTTAGGTTTTAAGATTACATTTAATCTGCACCTTAATCTAGAGCCGCTAAGAATACTCTTATCTAATTAAATCTTGACCTCATAGTACTTATTTGTAATTAAAAGACAGCAATCCCCTTCCACCCGGTATTGAAATAAACTAGCACATCCACATAGTTTGTGGTTGGATCACATGGATAGGGATCAAATGGTTAAGAGATAGTTATGGAATGAAACACACTTTAAAATTTAATTTTTATTTCTCGTATTCTTCTAGTAGTTAAACGGGTTTAACTATCAGTTATTATTTTTTTAATTTTTATTTTTCTAGTTAAACGGGTTCTATTGTGAGTTACTCACTTCTAGCTACATATTATCATGTTCATTCTTCCTGTTATCTATTTATTATCCATTTTATCCATTCATCAACTAGTTACTAGTTATTTTTTATGTTCCTTTTTTAATAATTATTTGTTTCTAATTTTGAACTAATACCATAAAATCAATCTAGACAATACACTTGTCTGATACATGGTTTAACATTTTAACAAATGAACCCTCTGCCGAAAAGACTGCAGCTCAAATATGTGCTTTAAGCAAGCTGTAGGGTATGAGGCCTCCAATCAGCTTTTTAGTTTAGATGGACGAATCGACCGTCGCAATATTTTAAATGAGGGGTGAACCTCAGTATTTGAAATGAATGCAAACCATCGATACATTATTGAAAGAAAAGACAACAATTCAGTTTTGTAAACTACTGTTGATAATAGATTATTCAAAGGAATCTACCATCAAAGGCGGCAATATGGTATGCGCCCTAATCGCATAAGAGATAGCCATGTAATCGCATAAGAGATAGCCAAGCCACATGGGGTGTGCGATTGCAATTGCTGTTACCAGTACATCAACAGAGGCATGCAATATATACACTTAACTTTCATTAACGAAAGAAGATCGATCGATTATTCATTTCAAACTGCGGATTTAATGAAATTGGAAGCGTACTCTCTCAGTTTTTGTGAGTTCTGTTCGTCCATTTTGAAGAGGCCATGATCTTCCTCCTCGAACAACATAATTTCAATACTTTGTTTACCCCACAATTTCCGGAGAAGCTGACAGTATTCCAGTTGTTTGTGCTTCAGAATTTCACGTCCTCCAATTACCATAACAGTCGGGTGAAAGGGCCCTGCAAATGACCAAACATCCGAATATATCCCGTCGTGGGGCACGAGTGGGTTGCAGAAATGGTGGTCTCTGTTGCTTCCCATAGGCAGCGCCAACCTCCACAGCGCATCCCAGACTTTCGATGTAAGGACCGGGCTTTCTTTATATGTCACCTCGGAAACAGTCCGTGCTTCCCCTCCGAAATAGGGATAGAGCAAAATCAATCCTCTGATTCTCATATCTCCACCCATTCCTGCCAGCTGGACCACAATCCTAGGCGATGTACGATGCTCCCTGCTGAGCTGTCGCCATGGATACCTTGGAAAAGTCAGCGTGGGAAGGATCACGGGCAGGCATGATTATTTCCTCTTCTGCTCTTGACATGATTTTCTCCTGGAAATTCATAGGGCAGGCAAGTTTGTTTAATGGAAATTTACAGGGCAGGCAAGTTTGTTTATGCACTGCTACCTACGACAAGTGGAGCCAAGTTTACAACGAGTCATTACCTTCCATTTTTTTTTAACAAAAACTATAAAAGGTTTGATATTAAACAGGCTGTGCACAGCCATATATTACATAAAAGCGATTTGTGAGAACTCTTGCTGTTCAAAAAAGGAGAAAACAAAACTGGGCCAAAAGGATGACCATAGAACGCCACACAGAGTTTTTACATAGCTTCTAAGGACTGAGGTAGTATATACCCTGATAAACTGTTGATTAAGGAACAGACAAAAAAACATAAACTATAAAAACCATTAACAGTTGCCTGGGTGCTTCATTGGCTCAACAACCAATTCCTCCTCCATAGGATGAACTGTTGCTGCAGGATTTTTCGTTTGCCTGACTGCCTTGGTTCATGTTTACCAAAAGTTGGAGGTCTTCTTGAATTATGTCCACCTTGCCCATGATTTCTTTGAGATTCATCTCTGTATCATCGATCCTTGAGTCGTGGTTGCTTATCTGGTAAGAGGTGTAAGTAACAACCTCCCCCATATTCTTAACTTCTTGGGCAATTTCCTTGTTGTCCATAATGCCAATAGCCATCATTTCATATAAACGCCTGAGATTTTTCTTCAAGTCTGCAAGACCGGCGTTTTCATTTGCTTGGTCCATTCTGCCTTGTCTAGGATTAGGAATGGCAAGAGCTAATGTGGAGAAATTACTATGGAGATTCCTTACTACACCTTCGGGCTCTTGAGCCTGCTCACCACAAGAGAAACCACCAAGAATAGAGTTGAGAGTGCTTAATTCTTGCAGAAGAGAGTCACGTTCTTTCTTGCTTCGATAGGAGAGAGTACCGACCGCTCCTTCCTTCCACCCAGAGCAGTTACATCCAAAAATCGAATTGTTGCCTGCTATGAAAGACTAACCATCAACGGGAATATCGAGCCCAGCACTAGAGTTCAAACGCCACAAAGGACCGTCGGCTTGGGGAGAGCAGTAGCAGGTAAAGAAAGCGGCTAGAGCCAACCTTTCCTTGACAGAAACCTTGGTAAGAGGAGAAGACTCCCATGGAATCCCCTGAAATATGCCCTCGTCTACACTTGAGATGATATCCAGCAAAGTCCTCTCAAGAGAGAACATAGAGAGAGGGGAGAGCACACCATTACCAAATGGAGCTTGGGGGTGAGGAAAACTTCGGGAGGAAGACATAATGAAGAGGTTGAAGAGACCTGGAGCGTGTGAGCTGCAGGAGCATTTACGCTAAGGGAGATGGTTCATAAAAGCACCGAGGATCGAGGAGTGGGAACCACGCGGCAACAAGGAGGAGAGCTAAAGGACGACGCGTTAAATCCTTAGAGCCTTCACAAAGATCCATGAGAATGGGTTTAATGCGACGAAATTCAAGATTTTTATCCCACAAGTTCATTAGGGAATGGATTTGGGGTGTATGTCTAAACCATTAAGGCAATAGTGACCTTGGGGTAGGGAGGCCCTTTCATTAGCCAAGGCATCAACTGCAGCATTATTTGTATGAAGGATGTGGTAGAATTCATAGTGTTTAGATAGGAGAGGGATGATTTTATCATATAGCCATCGACACTTTATAGAGCCGATGGTGTATCCATTGAGCATTTTATATATGACATGTCTTGAGTCTCCAAATATCGCTATCCTGGAGAGATCAGTGTTAGCTAGGATTTTCATTCCCTCTAAGAGAGCCAACCACTCAGCCTCATTGTTGGTTCTATGGCCAAGACCCCAAGCAACAGTTTGTTCAATTTGTCCTCCAAGATCCAGAAGGATACCCCCCCCACACCTGCCACCCCTGGGTTGCCCTTTGAGGTACCATTGAAGAAGAAAGCATAGGAATTTCTTTCCTGCAACCAGGCCCTGAAATCACTGTTGTTTTCTCTTATTTCCCATGTGCTAATGGGTTGCTTGATTCTTGTATTTAAGGATTTGGACTAAGGGGGGCTCCTCTCTTTTAAAAAGATCTTGCACCATGAAGAATGTGTGGCTTAGAGATATTTTCAGAAACAGGAAAGCTAATATCATTCAAGGCAAACTTTTCAGCTATCATTCCCACAGGTTTTGAAACTATACGTGTTGGAACGACTTTTTGATCTTTGAAGATTGATTTATTCCTAGCTATCCACAGTTGCCAACATAAATTCTTGGGAATGGTGTTCCAGAGGCACTTGAGGATGGGTTTTTTATTGAGATTACTGGGGAAGTGTTTAGTCCAATCCTCTAGGAGCTGAGCCACGGAGCCTAGGGGTCTAAAATGAAAACCCGGAGGGAGAACGCACTGCCAAACTTTCAAAGAAACATTGCATTGCAGAAAAATATGATTTGAGGTTTCCACTTCCAAGTTGCAAAGAGCACACTAGGAGGGACCTGATGTCCCTCTTTTCCTAAGATTCTCAGCCGTGAGCAATTTATTGTGCATCAAGGTCCAGATGAAAGAGTTTACCTTTAGGATACTGTCTGAATGCCAAACCTTTTTCCATAGTTGTTCATTTGCTGCCGGTTCCGTTGAGAGTCTCTTATATCCTTCTTTGACCGTATATTGACCATTTTTTCCCCAACCGATGTGATCCCTTGCAGCGTCACTTGTTGGTGACATGTCATGCAGGGATGAGAAGAGGGGATTCTTAGCTTCTTCCAAATGGACTGGGGAGTGAAGTTCCTTCCAGCCTATCCAACACCCCTTCGAATTCCATAATGAGAGATCGTGGAGAGTGTGAATACCAAAGCTACGAGCCCATTCAACTAATTCGACCATCCCTGGGAGCAAGGTGAGAGAAGGCTGCCCTAGAATGCTTCTTTCCCAGACTTTGAATTTTTTACCGTTACCTAGGATCCAATAGTAGTTAGACTGGATTAAATTGATAGAGGCTTTGCGCAGGAGCCAGAGAGAGGTTCCCTTACCAGTCCACAAGCTGTCTAATATTTTTGATCTGGGTCTTTTGATGTATTTTTTCCTTATTATTTCTTTCCACCATTCTTTCTTGCATGTAACCATACTCCAGATCAATTTTGCTCCCAGAGCTTTGTTCATTTGCTTCGGATCCCTGATGCCTAATCCACCTTTGCTTTTTGGTCTTTTGACTGTGTCCCATTTGACCAAGTGAAATTTCTTTCTTTGCACCTTTCCTCCTTGCCAAAGGAATTTTTTGATTTCCTTACAAATACTGTTTATGACACTCTTAGGGGCTAAGATCTTCGAGCTAGAGTATATTGGGTAGGAAGAGAGAATGGAGTGAATGAGAGTTATTTTCCCTACAAGATTTAACCACTTTGAGCCCAGAGAATGGATTTTATTTTTGATCTTTTGGATGATCGGAGTCCACATGGTAGAGGCAAAGGTATTTTTGGCTATGGGAATACCAAGATAAGTGAAATGGGTCCAATTATAAGTAGCATTAATGTGGAGAATTTGAGATATACTATGGAGAGTTGTTATGTTGCAATTCCATCCATAGAGCTAACATTGTTTAGGTTGGTAGAGCTTCCAGAAGAGCGGAGGAAAAGATCTGGGGGTCTTAAGAAATTTCTGGCAATTTGTTGGGAGGCTATGCCTAGTAGTATTGTGTCATCTGCAAAAAGAGCATGGTTGGATGAACTCCATTTTGAAAGGAGAGACCTGGGAGGGAATTTTCTTCTTGGAGTCTAGAGAGTCTTCTACTCAGGGAGTTAGCCACAAGAATATAGAGAAAGGGAGAGAGGGGGCATCCTTGCCTTATCCCTCGAGTGGCTTTAAAAAATTATGATGGTCTGGCATTGATTAAAGGGGCTATCTAAGGAGAATTTATACAAGCTTGAACTTGATTTATGAAGATAGGGGGAAAACAAAAAAAATTTAGCACCAGCAAAATGAAAGAATGTCTCTACTGATCAAAAGAATTTGCCATATCCAATTTAATAGCCATACCTGGCTCGCCCTTTTTAGTGCTTGAATGTATTGCTTCCTGAACCATAAGGATGTTATCACTAATTTTTCGACTTGAGATGAAGCCTCCTTGATTGGGGTAGATCAGAGATTGAATAATAGGCTTGAGTCTCAGAGATAAGACTTTTGAGAAGATTTTGTAAGAGGCATTGCAAAGGGAAATAGGTCTGAACCTTTTGATGGAGGAGGGGTTAGCCTCTTTGGGAATCAGGGCCAAAAAGGTGGAGTTTGTGGCTCCTCCCATTTTTCCTTTCGCCATCTAGGAGATAAGATGCATAAGGTCCTTTTTTATTAATGACCAGAAAGTTCTGTAGAAATGGATAGGGAAGCCATTGGGGCATGGAGCTTTATTCAGATGTAGGACCAAATGGCCTTCTTGACTTCTTCCTATGAGATGGGGGATTCAAGCTAGAGACTTTCCTTTGGGATAATCAGGGTAGGAATGTCTCGAACCATATCTTCCATGCATTCCTGTGAGACATACTCTTCATCATTGTACAAACTTTCAAAAAAACCTCTTACCTCAGTGCTAATTACCACTTGTCCTGTGATGACTATGTCATCTTTGTTTTTGAGCTCCCTCATTGTGTTCCACCTCTGTCTATCTCTGCATTGATTTTTATTTTTTTTTGTTTTGATCTCCCCCTTTAAGCCAGAGAACCCTCGAACGTAACCTCCATCCCTCTTCCTCATGCCTTATAATTGATTGCAGGCTTTTCTCAAGCTCGATTTCTCTAAGAAGATGCTCTTTGGTGATTTCACTTTCCTCCATATCCGATTGAAGGGCTTCCATGCTCTTTAAAATTTCTACTTTATTTTGAGATGGCTCTTGATAGTGGTGCTTGACCCAGGACTTGAGGGTTGTTTTAACCCTTTTGATTTTCTGTTCCCAAGAGAAGGCTGGAGACCCTGGGATGAAACAACACCAGGCATTTGAAATGATATCCCTAACTCCTTCTAATTCTATCCAGAGATGATTGAACCGAAAGGGAAGGGGCCCCAAATTTTCCAAAGGCGGAAAAAAGAGACAGATCAGCTTGTGATCCGAGATGGCCGAACACAGGAGTTTGGACTCAGGATAAGTCCTGAGGAGATGGGTGCTAACCAAAGCCCGATCCAGTCTGGCAGCTATATGACCTGGGCCAATTCTTTTGTTGCTCCAGGTGAAGGAACCATTCTTTAGTTTGATATCAGAAATACCCCATAGTGAAATTAGGTGCTCCAGCCTTTCTCCGAAGGGATCCCTAACCTTAGTTCCACCTCTACGCTCTTCTGCAGAGATAGTGACGTTGAATTTTTCCGCTATGAAGCAAGGGAGGAGCGTTTTCCCTTCACATTGTTCCTCAAGGGATTTCCAAAAACTATCTTTCTGTGCTTGGATAGTTGGTCCATATATATTCCCTATCCAGAACATTTCTTTCTTTTCTTTGTTTTCTAACTTAATGAACAACCAGTTTTTATTCTCAATAGCTGAATGCATAACAAACTTTTCACTGTCCCACCAACAGAGAAGGCCTTCACAGGCACCGTTCGCACTGATGGCTAACCCTTCTCCTTTAGACCAAATTTTTTTTAAAGTGGCAAGACTATCTTCTGCGATTTTTTTTGTCTCCTGGATAAGAAGGATTGAAACCGATTCCATTGATTTAAATCTTTTGATAACTTCTATTTTCTAGGAACCTCCTAATCCTTTGCAATTCCAGGAGACCAGCTTCATTATTTCTTAAGATGTTGGAGCGCCTTTTCTTTCTCCTTTTTTCCCTCTTCTGCGCTAAGAAGGTATTTGCTTGCTTGCGAGTTTTTAACCAGGAAATCTAGATTGGATTGTTTCCCTGCTGCTTTTTCCCTTACTTGTTCCTGTTCCCTTAGAGTCTTGTTTGGCTTTCTTCCTTTTCTGGAATGAGGATCTTGCTCCTCAATGGAGTTGTCTGTGGATTCCTTAGAACATGCTTTTGCCCTAAAGCGTGTGACTGATCCTTCTGAGTTGGCTGTTGCTTCCTTCCTTACCATGGGCTGTGCTATATCCTCTTCCGAGTCATTATTCTCCTTTGGAGGTGGAGCTTCTGTTGGGATTTCTTGCTCTTGGTGTTGGGCCTCTTCTACATTCTCCTTTGGGGTTTCAATCTCTCGTTCTTCAGTTTGAAGTGCATCATACCTATTTTCGGAGGTGCTTTTTGCTGATATGTGGGGCTGCTTTGCTGCTGTAGTTTTTGCGGTTTTATTCCCGCTTGCTATGTTCCATCCTTCTTCTTGAAGGCCTTCTGTGTTGGATTTCTTCGGTTTTTTTGGGCAAGATTTAGAAAAATTCCCATATTCATGGCAATATTTGCATTTGAAAGGGATTTGCTTGTAATCCACTATTTGCAGGTGGTTCCATCCATCAATAGAGAGATTAATGGCTTCCGGAAAGCCTTTCTCAAGATCTACCTCAACACATATTCTGGCACATGAGAACATTGGGGTTTTTGGCTCTGGCTTATCCACGTATTTTCCCAATGTGTTGCCTATTGCTCAAAAGTCCTCACCATTCCAACAGTGCAGAGGGAGGTGTGGAAGCTTCACCCATACTGGAATTGCCTTAGGGGTATCTTTCTCAGGGTTTAAAGAGAGATCCCATTTGTTAAGGTGCATTCCTTTTGGACCCATGAAGTAAGGGCTATTCGTAAAGATAAGATCCTGATCTTATTTCTTCTCAAAGATGAAAGCAAAATAACTTTTCCCACAGAAGATTTGTTGAACCTCACCTTGAATTAGGGTTCTCCAGTTTTTGTTGAGCCAAGCATCTACCGAATGAGGGGACGGCTAGAGCCCTGTGAACAAGCCAATGAGGCCTTTCTCAGAGAGAGTGGCTGCTTTCCTTTTAGAAGCGACTGCGGAGAGCTTAACCTCTGGAATTTCAGAGCACTTGACGAAACGAGAAGAAGGAGGAGCAGTTGATGAAGGGGGAGGAAGGGAGGTGATGATGTTAAGGAAGCGGTGTTCAAACGTATCGGGGTCCAGGGGATACATGAGGGGAGGCCATGAGGGCCTACAAACTTGTAGAACACAAACCCTAGGGCGCGTAGTTCTCTCTCAGCCTAGTAAAGGGACAGTTCGAAACTTTTTTACAAGGATTCTTCTTTTGCTTTACCTATCACATAATCATCATTACCTTCCATTGATCGCATGGCTCATATCCTTTTTCACAATGATCAGATGAGACTGTTGCCCTGGTCAAAGTTTTTTTTTTCAAAGTCGAGCTATACCAAGATCATGACTACTTCATAAATAAATATACTTAGTACTGTTACTATTTTCATGGCATAATTCGAGTAAGAATACTGATACGAAAAATATAGTAAAAAGAAAATTTAGTATCCAAAAAATTATGGGAGTAAGTTACTTGTAGATTTAAAAGAAAATTTTCAGTTTTTTTTAAATATACATAAACCATTCAATATTTGCATGCATTGTTGAAATTTGATGGGAAAATGACTCGTCATGGACCATTTTTCTTGTCAAATACAGTCTATATTTTATACTTCCTGTCACAAAATCTAAATAAATAAACATTAAAACTTCTATGTATAGTCTCCAAGAGGGAGGAGAATTTATTTAATAATATATTTATAAATTAAATTCTAAAAATATTAAATAATTAAAATGACAAAAATAACTTACCTACTAAAATTTATATTAAAAATAAACCTAAATTAAATCAAATCTAATTTGATATTTATAAATGAAGTACAAAACAAAATATATATTTTAAATTTTAAAGCTTTAAACTTTTAAAATCTAAAACTAATTCTGAAAATTATGGAGAAAATTAAAAGTAAAATAATAAAATTTTAATATTTATTATTTTATAATATGTGCAAAAAAAAGAGGAAAATTTACTGTCGCATATTCGACAATTTTCGAAGTGTCTCCCAATTATTATAATTTCATAGTATAAATAATGTTCATGATTGTAACAAGATGTTAATTGCCAAGTGATAATTAAATGTAAAACTAGTACATCTATATAGTTTGTGGTTGGATCAGGGGATAAGGATTAAATGGTTGAGGGATAAAGATGGAATGTAAGGCAATTTAGATTCTTTTTATTCGATGTATTCTTCTAATTAAACAAGTTCAACTCTTTGTTATCCATACCTAGCAACATGTTATCACCAACATTCTTAGTGTTATCCATTCGATAACTCAGTTATATATATATATATATATATATATCTATATATATATATATATATATATAGCGTTCTTCTAATTATGTGTCATAAACAGATTGGTTGTTCTTATTTGTCATGAACGGTTGGTTATCCATTCATCAGTTATGGCTATGAGTTATTTATGTATGGCTAGGAGTTAGTTATTTATGAGTTATTCTTTATATTCTCTTTTTTATAATTGTTTAATTCGAATTTTGAACTACTACTATAAATCAATTTCAAGAGTATATTTGTCTCATCCTTATTTGTAAATGAAAAAGCATAAGCTATAATCCACCCCAAATCTCAAATAAAAAAGTATATCCAAATAATAAAAAGAATAAAAAAACCAACCCTTGGTATGATATTGATTGTAAAAATGCGAGAAGAGAGATTAGGGAAGCTCTTGATGATTCTCTTAAAATTAACAAGATAAAAATATGCAAATCCCTTGCTAAAAGAAAAAAAATGCAGTATATTCACAAAAGGCAAGATAATCTCTTACACCTCTCTAAGACGGCTCCTAAGAAATTCTGGAGGCAGATTCTAACTAGAAAAATTAAAAATAATAATAAAATTTCTTTGCACGACTGGAATTCCTATCTTCAAAAGCTTTATGACTCCCCGAATGCCATAGACAACTTTGAAACCCTTCTCACAACGAAAGAAGTTTTCTCTTTAGAAGACATAGATTTTGGGGTTAAGCATCTAGCAAATGGAAAAGCTAAGGACATTGAAGGTTACCAGGCAGAAATCTTAAAAATTGGAGGTCCTGTCCTCATCCCTCACATCCAAAAGCTTTTTAATCAAGCAGTCAAGCAAGGGTTCCCTAAGCCTTGGACACAGAGCCTCATTATCCCTATTTTTAAAAGTGAGGATTCAAATAACCCCTCAAATTATCGAACTATTATGATTAGCCCCCTCTTAGCCAAGTTATATGGTATTATTTTGGAAAAGAAGATCAGCATTTGGCTTGAAAGTGAAGGTAAGAGGGCTAAAGGTCAAGCAGGTTTTAGAAGGCATCACTCAACAACGGACCACCTTATTACGCTTAGGATCATTATGGAGGAGTGCCGCAATGACAAATCCGATCTCTTTTGCTGCTTTGTGGACTTTAGAAAGGCTTTCGATACGGTACCTAGAAATAACCTTTGGAATAGGTCAGAAGGAGCTAAGAGCTGCTACGATAAGGCTCTACAAGAATGTAATTGCCAAGTTTAAAAGCAATGAGGGGTGGTCGAAAGATATTAAGTGTAATATCATAGTTAAACAAGGTTTCCCCCTCTCCCCTACCCTTTTTGGCATTTACATTGATAAGTTAGAAGGTTGTTTAGAAGAAGCAGGCTATGCTGGTACGATCTTAGCTGGAATAGTCATCATCCTTCTGCTTTATGCTGATGATATTGTCCTTCTGGCAAGGTGTTCTTCTAATCTTGATAAACAACTTCGTCTTCTTAAATATTTCTGCTCTACAATGGATATGACTGTTAACACTGACAAAACAAAAGTTATGATTATCAAATCCAAGAAGGACACATACGCTAATTTTGTGTATGACAAGAGCAACTTGGAGGAAGTGTCTTCTTACAAGTACCTAGGAATTGATATTCATCACAAGCTCAACTGGAACTATAGCATTGAGAAAAGGATTAACCCCGGGTGGAAAGCTTACTTTGGTCTTAAAAATAACTGTAAAGTAACATGGGAGACCATAGACTCCCTAAGTTAGCTTTAAACTCCAGCCAAAATCACCTAAGGCTCAAGCATGGGTGGTATAAAGATACCAGGTCTTGGTTAAATCACTGGAAGATCGATGAAAATGTTGCATTGCAAAATAATAATAACATTAAAAATATTATTTCTTCTAAGTTTAAAGAAAAATTGTGGTGTGAGAAAGATTTAGAGGCCAAAAGAAAATTAAGAAATTATAAGGAGGTCATCAACCCTACTCTTGAAGATCAGAACTATCTCTCTGTTTTAATCAGTCCTAAGAAAAAAATTAATATAGCTAAGATAAGAACGAACTCGCATGAGCTCCACAGCGAAACTGGTCATTGGACAGTCCCTAAAACTCCTTGGGTAGAAAGGATCTGCCACCTTTGTGAGAGTAAGAACATTGAAGATGAAAAGCACTTCCTCTTAGAGTGCCCTGCATACACCCACATTAGATCCCAGTTTCATAATCTTTGTTGGAATACCGACATTCCTAGCCTTTTAGCTTGTCAAAATTATAGTAAGCTCGGGACGCTTCTCTCCAAGCTCTTTGAGCATAGAAATATAACTTTAAAACAAACTAATTAACTTTCTTCTTCAGGGTCCGATAGACCAAATTTTGGTCTCAAGGGACGTTAACCATCATCATCATCATCATCATCATATATAATGTCAATATGCTAATTAAATATAAAATTAAAATGAAATATTTTATATTTAAATAATAACTATTATGCTAATGATGCCTAGTATAATTATTTCTAATAACATATTATATTGGTATGTCGTTAGCTGATTTGGTTTTAGTATAGTCAACGTTTGCAATATCGATCTGTGTCTTTATTATTAATAATATGTTACAAAGCAGCCTAGCATTTGATCGGTAAAAACTGAAAACTCCCACACACATACACCAAAAATAAAATCCAAAATCCATATTTAATGGTCCCTTATATTTGAAATTTGATGTTGACCTTGCACGCCAATGCAAATGCCTTCACCGACCAGGTTAAAAATTCTAGCCAAGCATGCCATGATACTAAATTAATAATAATAATAAGTTTATATAAAAATCAAAATCCATATTTAATGGTCCCTTATATTTGAAATTTGATGTTGACCTTGCACGCCAATACAAATGCCTTCACCGACCAGGTTAAAAATTCTAGCCAAGCATGCTATGATACTAAATTAATAATAATAATAATAATAATAAGTTTATATAAAAGTCAAGAATGTCACAATTTGAAAACGAGTAAATATAAGAATATAATTATTAAATTATTAATTAGTTTATATATATTCGTTAATAATCAGTAATTTATTAATGGGTTATTATATTTATAAATATATTGATTTAGATTTTTTTAGATTTAAGAAAATAATAAATAACTATCTAAAATCATAAATATATAATAAAAATGAAAATTTAAATAGTCAACTAATTATTTAAATTATACACATCAACAAATAAAATAAATATATTTTTAAAATTAACTTTTTTTTAGATCATGGGAACAACAACCTCCCAAGGGTATATCTAACAGCTTCCAAGCCAGATATACTAGTAACTTGTGATTTGGCAGGGTTCGAGACCTCTCGCAGCCCACCAGGGTGAGCCTCTATCTCAGGGGTCGCCTACCCTTCAAGCCTTGTCACAATGGGCTAAATGAACAACCTTACTTTCCGCCGGTTTTGAACCTATGACCTCCAAGAAGATAACACATATTCTTAATCATTAGACCTACTCAAGATGTTCTTAAAACTGATTTTTACTCTCCTCGTCCCTCAAGTACGTCGCGATAAAACCCTTGAATTCAAGGTTTTGTCTTTCAGAGAAGATCGTCTCTGAACCTTGTTAAGTGGTTTAGAAAGTTTTCTTGAGCTTAAAAAAATTGTAAAAATCAAAATAATTAAAAACATATTAAAATAAATGAAATGAGATTGTTAGGATTGTTATCTCAAAATTATTAAAAGTCTTTCTATTGTTAATAGAAAGTGGTGATATGGCAGAATCTAGAAATGACATTTATTTTGGAAAGTTGTTTCTTGACCTAGGATCACCTCCTCCACACGGGATGGAAGGGATCGAACTTTTGCGTCTTGATCGGGGAATCCGTAAACCATTTGTTTATTCACTGTACTTTCATTCGGAAGATATGGAAGTTGGTTTCTAAAGATCTATATGTATTGCTCAAGATTGGAGCATTGATTCTATTAGTGAAAACCTTGAACGTCATATGAGTAATTATCCTTCACACAACACGTAGCCTGACTTCATATGTTAGGAAACCAGGAAAGGTAGGAATCTTGTTACTTTTGGAGATAACCCTTAGAGTATTTTTTTCTCGTGTCTCGAGAATTCTGTGTATGTATAATGATTATAGATCTCCTACCATTGTGACAAAAATCCGTAACATCTCTGCTCTATTTTTCAATTTTGTGTAGTTGAATACTTTGATGGAGCTACCCAAAATGGCATTTGATGAACATGCACAAGAAGGATATCACATATGATAAAATAGGTTATCACATATGATAAAATATTCCAGCACATGTCTAGACATACATAGTATCAAATAATGGATGCAAATGGTAGTTACTTTGGGGTCCATGTAGTCACGAATTTCAAGAAATTACGTGAAGCACATACACAAGTGTCTTTGGGCTTATGTGAAGCTTCTTGCACACAAGCATTGTGAATTAGTTATCAAACCAGTGTAGATCCAAATCCTAGGCTCTATTAAGCATCGAGATGGATCAAATCTCTCAAGGTGCAAACCTCTTCTTAGATATCCATTGATTTGATTCAAACCAAAAGACAAATCTTTTTATTTAAGGTCCACATATAATATTTTTATTATTATTATTTAATATTATTTATGGCTAACATATAATATTTATTATTATTTTTTATTTTGTTAGGAACGAACATTACAACATTTCCCCATACATGGTTTTAAAACCATATGCAAGGCCCTCCTACAACCATGGGTTGTTTAGGAGGCCTTGCACATGGTCTTAAAACCATTTGCAAGGTCCTCATAAACCATGTACAATAAAACCATGGGTTATTTAGGAAGCCTTGCACATGGTTTAATAAAAACCATGTGCAAGGCCCTCCTAAACCATGTACAATAAAACCATGGGTTATTTAGAACGCCTTGCAAATGGTTTTAAAACTGTGTGCAAAGCCAACATTTTTTTGCGGATAATTCTTGTTATTTATTATTATTTTGTTAGTTAGGAACATTACAACATCTCCTCCATATTGTGCTTTTTTCCTCCGGCATATTTTTTTTAACGGATAATTAAATTTTTACTTTTTTATTGTTTTGTTAGGTAGAAAGATTACAACATCCCCCCATATTAGATTGTTTTTGTGGCCGACATTTATTTTGGCCTATAATTAGAAAATTAATTTTTTATTAATAAAAATAACGTTACGTAACGTTACATAACGTTACGTAACGTTACAACGTTACGTAACGTTACAAGATCTCCCCCATACTGGGCTGTAGAGCGCCTCTCGGCGCAACAAACGCACTAGACCTCTATAGGGGATCTTTGGCCTATGAGTAGGAATTTGGGCATCATTAAAATATTTTACACACCAAAATGGAATTTGATGGATTTACAATAATTGGGGAAGGAAAAAAGGGAGTTATTATCTAGGTTCAAGTTCCATGATGAGCCATAAAGCCATCACATATGCCCCTCTAAGGAGAATATTTGGACTCCTTGTGAAATATAGGTACCATTAGTAGGCTTTTTGCAAAATGAATTAATCTCAAGGCATTGATCATGGTCGGAGGAGTAAAGAAAGGGTGTTGGTACATAAATGAATCTTGTAGGGCTCAATGGGAATGGAACACACATTGAACCATCACACATGCATGTCTAGAGGATCCTTTCCCTCCAATTGGATTATGGACACCATTAGTGAGTTTTCACAAGAAGGATAGGTTTGTGAACCTTGAATATGGTTCAGCGAGGATACCATGCCTGTTATCTCCTCAAATAAAATAGTCAAGTTCAGTTATTTTAGGTGATAGGAAGTCATTGAAAAATAGATTTCTAAATTTATTTTGGCTCATTTTTTAGAGCTTTAGGAATGTAATAAAGTTTGAAAAACATTGGATTTTGTTTTTTCTTCAAAAAGGTCAAAACTCAGGTTTCGGTAGCTTAGGCGGACATTTCAACTTTTCATTATCCATCGAAAGCCTAGCTTTCGACAGCTTAAATATAAAATTTGGGGCTATCTTAGCCACCGAAATTGCAGGTTTTTCAAACGATAAACTACCTTGGGAAAACTCAATTTTTATCAGCCACGAAGAGGTCGTTTTACACACTCAAATAGTCGATTGACAACGAGAAATCCTCAGCTTTCCAATGGTACTTTCATACCTTCATTTAGATCTCAGTGAGGTTGTCAAAAGTCCCCCACAAGATGAGGCATCATTTTCAGAAATTTTCTAGAATGTATTATTTTGGTCAAAAGGTCAAATTCGACTTGGTTGAGTGTATTTAGGAGCAGATGATGATGATTAATAAAATATATTATCAAATATCATCCATGAGTGTAGGTGGCACTTCATTTGATCAATATAAATATTCTAGAGATCAAATCCTAAAATGTAGGGATATGAGTAGATTTGGAAATTTGGATTTTCTTGTTTTAGTCACCTTTTTGGGAGACAGATTCTAATCAGCTGGAAGAGTATATTTAGAAAATAAAGGAGGTATTTCATAAGAACAGGATGCTATTCAATAACCTCTCTCAGTTTCCTAATATCTATTTTTATTTGTGAAATATAGGTGAATCTTTGAGCACCATATTTCCAAAAATTGTCACACGTTTTTTCCAACCACCTCGCAAATTCGAATTTGAGTTGGATACATTATACAAAATAAATATAGGTGAAGTGGTTATGAGATCCATTTATTATGAATCTAGATAATCTTGTAATATTTCTATATAAAGGATGAAATAGAGTATCATAAGTGAGGAAAACAGTCTGAAGACTATGGTTCTATTTCTTGAAGACTAGTAATTTTTACCTTTTGGAGATGTCCATTAATATATCTTGGCATTGAGATTCTTTCACTATGTTTACTTAGTTTTCCATTTATTTTATTTCCAAGTTTATGTGTATTCAATAAAAAAATGTTGTCATCCCATCTCTTCGTTGATATACTAGACTTAAATATTTTGCTTCTAATGTTTGTGTTAATTCCTGATAGCTGTTATCTTATTAATGCATTCATAAGCTAAAGCTGCAAGTATTCACTTGTTATGTCTAGCCATTTACATATGCGGTTGTATAAGTATTTTCTGCTAGCTTAATGAGTCTTCTCCATGTTTCTACACTTTGATTAAAACCTTATGAGTTGCATAGTTGAAATCCTTGGTCTTTCAAGTGATTGATGTATTTCTAAATGTATGTGAGTTTATAATTTCATCCAATTTGATCCTCTTTTCCTCCACATTATTGATCTATTTAATTTACCAAGCTTACACCCTTCTATAGTCAGGGAATGATTTCTTGGAGTGATAACAAAATGGCGCCGTTGCCAGGGATCGAAAGTGAAAGGAGAGTTTCCCTGGGAGAACGACATAGATATGTTTCTTGATGGTAGACAAGAGACAAACATAAAATTTGACTGTAATCATTTTCCTGGCAACTCCACATTCAAGAATCCACTAGGGAGAATCCGATTCAAAGAATATTTTGAAACTAAATTCTAAATCTAGGTATTAGCTCATTAGTTTGCATTATGAGCTACTGTTGTTCTTTATCAATTCCTTCATAATTTTCCCTTCACATGTTAAAATAATTATCCTCTGTTTTGTATATTCTGATGATTATCATCATTCTTTAATCAATCCATCTTTAGAAGAAGATTTGCATCATGCTTGCATTGTAAACGTTGAATCAGTCTTTTTGCCTCAGCCCATTGATAAAGATGACCACTGTATTCAATTTCCTTCAGAATTTGATCAGCCATGTAACCTTGAAGAAATCAAAATTGATTTAAAACCTTGTCATATTTCAACTCCTCTTGCCATTAATTCTGAACCTTGTCAACAACTTGCTATCCCTCATTATCAACCTTTCAAATCAAAATTAGGATGAAGATGTTCAAGCCTTTGAGTTTGCCTTATCTCCTTCATCCTTATCCTCTTGACTATTATGAATATCTTCCCTTGTTTTCTGGAGAAAATCAAGTTTCAACAGAGAAGCATTTGGAATCCTTTGAGGATTTTGTTGATCGTTTTCAGATTATTCATGGGGATGTGATCATAAGATATTTCTCTAAGTCTTTGATCAAAGATGTTGCTGCATGGTTTAAGAGTCTAAGAGCTGACTCCATTGGTTCTTGGATCGAGTTTTCTAATGCTTTTGTGAAATATTGGGGTGAGTACAAATCACTAGATTCATACCTTGCTGATTTTTATGCTTTGAAGAGAGAGAGAGAGGTGAAGCTTTGTCTGTCTTCAATTGAAGGTTTTACAACAACTATTATGACATGCCTTTGGAGATCCGTCCTAGAGAGACAACTGGCATGATATATTATGTTATGGGTATTCATTCAGAACTTTCCCTTCTTCTGCTAGAAAGGAAATATTCATCATTAAGGAGCTTGTTTGAAAATGCTCAAGAGGTAGAGGGGAACATCAATGCTTCCAGAAGGATATGAGGTCGAGACTTCTTTCAAAAGCTACAAGCACATAGGCAAGTAGAATTTCAGTATACTTCATATTTTGAGCAGCTACGTAACGAGTTTGAAGCAGATTTGGAACAACAACGAGCATGTGAGTTTTCTTTAGATTGTGAACCAAATTATTCAAAATTTGTAGAGTATTCTAGAGACAGGTATTCATGTAAATTTTATAATTAGTTTGATAACCAAGTAAAGCCTATGATAACCTATGATTGTATAGGTAATTACATATTTCTAGATGATCATAATCTGTCATTCAAACAATTCTTTATCATTATCTTCTGAGCACTATTCTGAAGAGGAGGTCATAGTTTTTTTATGACCGCAAGTTGATCACAAAAGAATAAGAAAGTCATCAATATTCTGGCAGAAAAGCAGTCATTGAGGTGCAAATTTTTCATGAAGACCAGCAGATTTATGATATCAGTTTCAAAGATCTAGTGGCATCTTACATAGAATCATGCATTTCAGAGAACATGAAGAATTTAGATTTTATAAATTTATCAGTATTTCCAAATTATTTTGGTTTTGTGAATAAATTTTTATCATTATAGCTGCATTTCAAGCATCAAGTATTGATCAGTGACAGAGACAAGGTTTCTTCAATTTTCAAATTGCTTCAATGGTTGTTATGGAAGTCAACATTCACTTAACCAATTGCAGAACTGGTTAGAGTAGGGTAGTGTAGGAAATAAGCTTGCCGTCTAAGCATTTCTTTTCTTCCACTTTGCAGCAGAAATATCAGTCAGTTTATGTGAATAAAGGTAGGATGGAAGTTTTTGAAGGTGTACAAAGATCAGTTGCATAGGCTAAAAGACTCCATGCCCAATGGAACACTATACTAGGTTTTGTATTTTGTTTGTCCAGGAAACTTACATCATATCTGTGGTTCTTGGAACCTCATAGGGAGGTTTCCATTCCCGAGCAAGAGTCAGATGTTATCTTCTCAAATAAAATAGTCAAGTTTGGTTATTTTAGGTGATAGGAAGTCATGGAAAAATAAATTTCTACATTTATTTTGCTCATTTTCTAGAGCTTTAGGTATGCAATAAAGTTTGAAAAACATTGGATTTTGTTTTTTCTTCAAAAATGTCAAAACTCAGGTCTCATTGGCTTAGGTGGACATTTCAATTTTTCATTAGCCACTGAAAGCCTATCTTTTGACAGCTTAAATATAAAATTCAGGGCTATCTTAGCCACCAAAATCACAGGTTTTTCAAACAATAAACTACCTTGGGAAAACTCAATTTTCTTAGCCACGAAGACGTCGTTTTACACGCTCAAATAGTCAATTGACAAATAGAAATCCTCATATTTCCAATGTTACTTTCATATATTCATTTAGAGCTTGGGAAGGAAGTCAAAATTCCCCCGCAAGATGAGGCATCATTTTCAAGAATTTTCCAGAATGTATTGTTTTGGTCAAAAGGTCAAATTCGACTTGGTTGAGTGTATTTAGGAGCAGATGATGATGTTTAATCAAATATATTATCAAATCTCATCCACGAGTGTAGGTGGCACTTCATTTGATCAATAGAAATATTCTAGAGATCAAATCCTAAAATGTAGGGATATGAGTAGATTTGGAAATTTGGATTTTTCTGTTTTAGTCACCTTTTTGGGAGACAAATTCTAATCAGCTAGAAGAGTATATTTAGAAAATAAAGGACGTATTTCATAAGAACGGGATGATATTCAATAAACTCTCTCAGTTTCCAAAGATATATTTTTATTTGTGAAATATAGGTGAATCTTTGAGCACCATATTTCCAGAAATTGTATACTTTGTTTTTTCCAACCACCTCGCAAATTTGAATTTGAGTTGGATATCTTCAACAAACTAAATATAGGTGAAGTGATTATGAGATCCATTTATTATGGATCTAGATAATCTTGTAATATATCTATATAAAGGATGAAATAGAGTAGCATAAGGGAGGAAAACAGTCTAAAGACTGTGGTTCTATTTCTTGAAGACTTGTATTTTTTACCTTTTGGAGATGTCCATTAATATATCTTGGCATCGAGCTTCTTTCACTATATTTACTTAGTTTTCCATTTCTTTTCTTTCCAAGTTTATGTATATTCAATAACAAAAGGTTGTCATCCCATCTCTTTGTTGATATACTAGACTTAAATATTTTGCTTTTAATGTTTGTGTTAATGCCTGATAGTTGTTATCTTATCAATGCATTTATAATCTAAAGCTGCAAGTATTCACTTGTTATGTCTGGCCATTTACATATGTTGTTGTATAAGTATTTTCTGCTAGCTTAATGAATCTTCTCCATGTTTTTGCACTTTGATTAAAACCTTTTGAGTTGCATAATTGAAAGCCTTGGTCTTTCAAGTGATTGATGTATTTCTAAATGAATGTGAGTTTATAATGTCATCCAATTTGATCCTCTTTTCCTCCACATTATTGATCTATTTAAGGTACCAAGCTTACACCCTTCTACAGCCGAGGAGTGATTTATTGGAGTGATAACAATGCCCTTAAGCATTCGACGAAGCTCCTATGTTAAATATATTAATTTGTAAAAGGACGAGGATAATTCTAACTTTATATGTTAAAAGGATGAAGGATTTGTTTGTTGTAATTAGAAAGCATACACAATCCTAAATTGTGTGGGGATGCCAGAAATGTAATTTTTCTTGGAGGGATGGAAATTTTCACTTACACATTTCTTAAATTGGATACTTAGCTTTGGCATATTGAACGTAATGGTTTGGGTTAAAAAAAAGAAGACACACACATATGTGTGTAATTTTTTTTTCTCTTTATGTTTTTCTTGACGTATATTTGAATTATAAAATAAAGAGACGACAATGTTTTATTTTCTTACAAATTTAAGATAGTCATATGCCATACTACTATTGATTGAGATCTACAAAAGAAAATAAAAATTATTTGTTTGATTATGTTATAGCTATTAAATCCTGCATAAACACCTAACATTACAAGGAAAATATTTTTTAGTGGAGAATTTTTGCAAATTGTTTTAGTGTTAAGATATTTAATTTTTTTTTTAAAAACCTCCACTAAAACCTTCACCATTACCATTGATAATGAAGCATTTGGTAAAGATTATAATAGACCTACATTATAACTAAAAAAGGGTGGCCATTGGATACACTAAAGGTTTTTTAATTGGTGCACATATATATTATATGCAGCAATCTGTAACCAACATAAATGTACGAGTGCATAAATTTTAAAATTACACCATGGTGCATTGATAACAATCTAAACGTTTTTTAATTGGTGCACATATATACTATATGCACCAATGTGTAACCAACATAAACGTACGAGTGCATAAATTTTAAAATTACACCATGGTGCATTGATAAAAATGAAAGCATGGGTGCATACAATTTCAATGCTATTTCATAATGCATAAATAAATACAAAAGCATTGGTGCATACATTTTGAATGTTATGAATCAATGTTTTTCATTTATTCAACTTCTTAATGTGTGTAAAATGTTTTATAACTTAGGGTGATTCCATGAAGATGGGTAATACTTTTTTGCCAAATTTGGCGATGAAAACCTGATTTTTTACTCATGTGCTAGATAGAAGCCCTCAAAACGCATATATGCCATGTGAATTTTGACTTGCAGTAAAAAAACAAATTGTAGAATATTATGTTGGCTTCATAGTGATATTTTTTTAAAAATATTTCGATGTCATTTAATGTGTGAATTTTTGCATTTAATGAACTGTGTGACCTTAAAAATTTGAAGAAGCTAATAAGTGGCTCATGTCCACGTAGAGTAATTCAATCTTGCATTAATAATTTAAAATAAATAAATATATGAGCATGATCTACATAAAATGCAGTGTGATGTGCATATTTGTTTGTTAATTTTTTTCGCATTATACAATTATTTATTATTTTTTGAAAGTTACCACATTCGATTTCAGCATCGTTTTAAACACATATTTGTCCATGTAAAGGGATTTTTTCTATTTTTTCAAAAATTGAAAAACCAAAGATACCCTTTTGAAGAGGACACGTCGATATGTGATGTGTGCATTTTTAAGAATTTTTTGGCTGTGTATTTTTAAGCGGATTTTTCTTTGAGCTGCTTCGAAGTTGCAGTGTGGTTTTCTAAGTATAAGTTTTAGAAGTAATTAAAAAATAAATTTCATATGAATGCCAAAATGCGTGTATGATACCTCAATGGATAGAAGATTCGTTGGTGAATTTATCAGTATCAACTCTGCTCAGTTATGTGCTAGGAATGGCAGGGTTTACACCTCTGCAAGGCACAGGGAATTTTTCATTTGTTTGAATGTGGGCTAAGTCTGTTTTCTTAAGCCCTCGACCAAGGTATTTAAATACCTCAGTCGAGGTCTTAACAAAACCTCGACCGAGGGTTTGTAAAGCCCTCGACCGAGGGTTTAACAAACCCTCAGTCGAGGTTTTGTTAAGACCTCGACCGAGGTATTGGCTTGGTCGAGGTCCTAGTCCTGTAATATTCTATTTAAAGAGAGCAGCCTTAAGACAAAAGCGTATGTGGTCATTACATTTTTTGGGTGCTGGTGTCTGAAATGAAAAGAAGGGTCATTTATCTTTATTTGTAGAAATGGGTCTTGGAGTATTAGGAGTTATAGATATGATTGATCAAATCTATGACTCCTATTACTCCTCGACCCATATCTACAGATCTACTCCTATTCAAACATTAATGACACTCCCCAAAGTCCCTGGTACAAAACGAAATACAATTCAGTTATGTAATGATCATGTTCATTTATAATAGGGGTCCACAGCCTCTATTTATGATTTTTTTGACAGAGGTACCTCGGTCGAGGTATGTACCTCGAATGAGTTAATACCTCAGTCGAGGTATTTATTAACCCTCAATCGAGGTTTTAAAACCACGACCGAGGGTTACTAAATACCTCGAGCGAGGGCTGAACAAAACCTCGGTCGAGGGCTTGATAAAACCTCGGTCGAGGTATTAATAGCTCGGTCGAGGGTTTAACAAGCCCTCGACCGAGGTGCGTTTTTTTGTTTTTGCCCAAATGCGCTTGCCAAAAAGTGTTACCCAGGTCCACGGATTCACCCTTTAGTGTTTACTGTTTTTGTTGTATGGAGAGGCGCTCTAGATTATAACCAACATAAATGTACGAGTGTATAAATTTTAAAATTACACCATGGTGCATTGATAAAAATGAAAGCATGGGTGCATACAATTTCAATGCTATTTCATAATGCGTAAATAAAAACACAAGCATTGGTGCATACATTTTGAATGTTATGAATCAATGTTTTTCATTTATTCAACTTCTTAATGTGTGTAAAATGTTTTATAACTTTAGTGTTTACTGTTTTTGTTGTATGGAGAGGCGCTCTAGATTCCAGTATGGAGGAGATCTTGCAACGTTACATAAGATTATGTAACATTATTTTTATTAATAAAAAATAAAAAAATAAAAAAAATTAATTATAGGTCAAAATAAATGTCAGCCATAAAAACAACCTAATATGGGGGAGATGTTGTAATCTTCCTACCTAACAAAACAATAAACAAGTAAAAATTTAATTATCAACAAAAAAAAATGTGGGTGAGAAAAAAACACAATATGGGGGAGATATAATGTTCATACCTAACAAAATAATAAAAAATAAAAAATTGAATTACCCGCAAAAAAGTGTTGGCCTTGCACATGGTTTTAAAACCATGTGCAAGGCCTTCTAAACAACCCATGGTTTTATTGTACATGATTTAGGAGGGCCTTGCACATGGTTTTAAAACCATGTGCAAGGCCTCCTAAACAACCCATGGTTTTATTGTGCATGGTTTAGGAGGGCCTTGCAAATGGTTTTAAGACCATGTGCAAGGCCTCTTAAACAACCCATGGTTGTAGGAGGCCCTTGTGTATGGTTTTAAAACCATGTATGGGGAAATGTTGTAATGTTCCCTCCTAACAAAATAAATAAAAAGTAACAAATATTATATGTTGGCCATAAATAATATTAAATATTAATAATAAAAATAATATATGTGGACCTTAAATAAAAAGATGTGTCTTTTGGCTTGAATCAAATCAATGGCCATATATAGGACACACAGTTTGTGGCTTTGTCATGTCTGATGATTTCGTTCTAGAATATTTTTGTGTCCTCTGTCTTCTCTTGTGTTTTCTCTATTTTAGCCACATCCATGATGTCTTCTTCCAATTGTTGTGCCATCGGACCTCACAGGTAATGTTCTTCACACTGGCTTTGTTATAAAGTTTATTGCCTATAAAGTTTAGCCATATAAAAACATCATACATACAAATATTTAAATTGGCTTGAATGCTTGTTTTGTTTTAGGGTTTATGAGGGTTTCCTCAAAAAAAAATTTTAAATGCTTGAGAAATGAAAAAGTTATGAAGAAAACACTAACAATGTATATTTTTAGTTGATTAATCACACAAGATAAATATTTTAAAAATTACATATTTGGATTCTGCAAAAAACAATTATTTGGGTATAAAATTACATAAAAAAATTATTGTGGGTAATATACAGTAATGAGTGGTAAAACACATACATATTGAGAAAATGGATGAAATGTCCAATTAGCTATGGTTTACCATATTCTATACCACATGTTTAATTAACATGAAGCTAACTTGGAATAAGTCACATAGGAAGAGGGATAACACCTGAACATGTTACGAGGCTTGATTTAGGTGGCAAGGAACATGAGCACATTCCATTTAAATTCAAATTCCACTTTCCTCTCTATTTGGATTTCATGAAAACCAAAATGCATGCACATTTTAGCTCTACAAAATGCATGCGTGTTTTAGCTCTATAAAACATGTGCATGTTTTGTAGATGTAAAATGTGCATGTGTTTTATAGATGTAAAATGCATGTATGATGTTATAGACATCAAATTTACCTTGGGCGTAAGGGGAGGAGGGGGGTATAGAGAGAGAAATAGGAGGATATTGGAGCTAGGTGGGTAGGGATTTAACGAGGATTAGGATATTTAGAGGAAACATGCTATAGGGTAGGGGTAGCGAGATATGGAGGGGTGGTAAGTGGTAGGGGAGGGGGATTATGATATACAAATAGAGAGTGTATTTTAGGGGTAGGGGGAGTCTAAGATAAAGAGAGGAAGAGGGAGTGGTTATGGATAGGGAGAGTAGGAGGACTGCCAGGGAGAGAGAGGGGGGTTAGGGGTATTGAGAGTGTGTGATAAAGAGAGGGTGGTGGTGTTAGGAAGTTTGGGGAGAGAGAGAGCAAGAGAGGTAGG